>OY757549.1:595687-610687 GCA_963584105.1 Alviniconcha strummeri
GATGACGGAAATCCGGATGGCACAACTGGCAAGACTAGATGATAAATATGGAGAAATTCACGCCACGAACTAGTTTGCTTTGCCTTTTGACGTGAGACAAACAGATGTTTCAAACACAAAACAGCAACAACGATACAAGGGAAGATGTGCGCTTTGCCTTCAGAGGGTTTGCACGTTCTCTCTGGCACGCAGCCTGCCATACAGTGCCGATAGCACAGCAGATGATGTGGAGGGGAAAAAGCAGCAGTTGTTGGTTTTTAGGCACAGGAGGAGAATGCTCATGTCTGGGCTGCAGCGGCGCGTTTTGCTCATATCCGGGGACTTTGGGAATACTTTCAAGTAAGTGGAACATTTATCCTCTTTCTGACTTACAGACTTGCAGGTAATTGGAAAATGTGTCCTCTTTCTGACTTACAGACTTGCAGGTAATTGGAAATGTGTCCTCTTTCTGACTTATAGACTTGCAGGTAAATGGAACATCTGTCCTCTTTTTGACTTATAGACTTGCAGCTAAATGGAACATTTGTCCTCCTTTTGACTTATAGACTTGCAGCTAAATGGAAATGTGCCTTTTCTGACTTACAGACTTGCAGCTAAATGGAAAATGTGTCCTCTTTCTGACTTATAGACTGCATGCACTTGCGTGGCTCGATTCACGTAGAATCAAAGACAACTGCACTACAAAGGTAGAACACTGGTACCAGTAAGAATCAAAGACAATTGCACAACAAAGGTAGAACACTGGTACCATTAAGAATCAAAGACAACTACACTACAAAGGTAGAACACTGGTACCAATAAGAATCAAAGACAAATTGCACTACAAAGGTAGAACACTGGTACCAGTAGAATCAAAGACAACTGCACTACAAAGGTAGAACACTGGTACCAAGTAAAGAATCAAATTAATTGCACTACAAAGATAGAACACTGGTACCAGTAAAAATCAAAGACAATTGCACTACAAAAGTAGAACACTGGTACCAGTAAAAATCAATTAAACTGCACTACAAAGGTAGAACATTGTACCAGTAAGAATCAAAGACAACTGCACTACAATGTAGAACACTGGTACCAGTAAGAATCAAAGACAACTGCACTACAAAGGTAGAACACTGGTACCAGGAAGTGCTCAGTAAACCTGAGCCTCTTAGCATACTGAAAAATGAATTGACAAATCTTTTGATTATGAATACAGCGTGTGGCGGAATACACACACCACATCAACTACAAGTACTCATTTTCTCAAAGCATGTTGTGTCCAAGGAGGCCAGACTTTTTCCAAGAAGTAGAAGTGATCAAATAAAACTTGATATTGAAAAAATTGTTTCAAATGCAGCTTGGTTTTATTTTGAATTTAAATTCTGATTTGTCGTCAGTAGCGATTAGCGGGATTAGTAAGATGTCACAGCTGGAAAGCAACTCATGAAAATTAATGTAAAGATTAATAAACGAAGCTTCTTTTCGAGTTTTTCTTTTGATCTGTTCTACCTGTTAGACACATGTGTATAGGGAAGGCTGGTATTATGCACGATCAATTCAAATAATATATGTTTTCCCAGTGCACACCGTAAAGCTTTCCATCAAACGACCTTGGAGGCAGGAAGTGACGTCAGGGTGAGAGACGCTGCAAACGAAGACTACCATCACGTGCTGGCCATTAAGAGCGACATCTACTGGGGCAGGGATTACCTTCCGTGGCGTTACCACGCCATCCTGGCCAGCCCTTTGTACAGAACAGCGGTGTGTCAGTACAAGGACGCCATAGTGAGTATAGTACAGAGGTGTGTGGGCAGAAGGAGGCCATAGTGAGTATAGTACAGAAGTGTGTGAGCAGAAGGACGCCATGGTGAGTATAGTACAGAAGTGTGTGAGCAGAAAGACGCCACAGTGAGTAAAGAGGTGGCTGATCAGAGTAGCCGACCAAATTACGTTACCAAGGTAGGTGACCAAATTACGTAACCAAAGTAGGCGACCAGTTACGTGACTAAAGCCGTTCTTATCTGGCGAGTGTTTGTTCGTCGAAGACACTTCGGACAGTTCGACGAATCAAAGACAACTGCACTACAAAGGTAGAACACTGGTACAGAATTGCTGACGGGCAAATATTCCCAGAACATGTTGAGCGAGCTTTTTGGACCCCGAATAGCTTCGTGCAGTTCGACGAATACGCCCAACTAGGTTCGCGAAGCAAATGTTCGCCCAATTAAGAACCAACTATATTCGCCGAATACTCCCAACTATGTTCGCGAACAAATGTTCGCCCAGTTAAGAACGGGCTTAAAGTAGGCGACCAGTTACGTGACCAAAGTATGTGAGCAATTACGTGACCAAAGTAGGCAACCAAATTACGTGACCAAGTAGGCGACCAGTTCCGTGGAGCTGTATGCTAGCGCCGGGAGCCCTGTGACTGGGTTGGGGACACAAAGGTGCACTGGGTATGACAACAGAGAGAGAGAGAGAGAGAGAGAAGAGAGAGAGAGAGAGAGAGAGAGAGAGAAGAGAGAGAGAGAGAGAGAGAGAGAGAGAGAGAGAGAGAGAGAGTTAGTCAAGTCGCTGTAGACTGCTTGCTATTGGCCAAACTATCAATCCAGGTCAGGTGCGTGTATGCGCCTGCGTGTGAATGCATGCATGAGTGCTTTCGTGTAACCTACTACGCTGTATCCTGTAATTATTCGTGTTATCTTTATGATTATTATTGAATCCCCTCCCTTGTTTTGACCACATGCTATTCTGATTTTGTTAGGTAGGGTTCGCAGCAGCTAAGGTGGTAGACGAAGGTAGCACGCTGGTACTGACCTCTGGCAGGGTCAGTGACCGCCTGCAGGGTCAAGGCCTTGTGAAGCTCATGGTCGGTCACCTGCGCCGCGCCTTGGGGACGATGGCAGACTGGCAAGGGAAGCAATCACTACTAAAGGAGACAACAAGCAGCTCCAGTGGAGGTCTCTCAACCAGGACTACCAGCACTTGCTCCAAAGAGTAAGATTTAATCTTGTTCTTTTCTTTCTTGTTCTTTTCCTTGCACACATATGGGTGGAGCGGTTCATTCTCAATGAGCACACATATGGTGGGAGCGGTTCATTCTCAATGAGCACACATATGGGTGGGAGCGGTTCATTCTCAATGAGCACACATATGGGTGGGAGCGGTTTCATTCTCAATGAGCACACATATGGGTGGGAGCGGTTCATTCTCAATGAGCACACATATGGGTGGGAGCGGTTCATTCTCAATGAGCACACATATGGGGTCGCAGCTGAGAAACTTCCGAGAGATGGCGAGCAGCGAATGTATGGCCTTTGCCCAGCGTGTAGATACCATGGTGCATTGAACTTCCCAGCGTGTAGATACCATGGTGCACTGAACTTTGCCCATCGTGTAGATACATGGTGCACTGAACTTTGCCCATCGTGTAGATACCATGGTGCACTGAACTTCCCAGCGTGTAGATACCATGGTGCACTGAACTTTGCCCATCATGTAGATACCATGGTGCACTGAACTTCCCAGCGTGTAGATACCATGGTGCACTGAACTTCCCAGCGTGTAGATGCCATGGTGATTGAACTTTGCCCAGCGTGTAGATACCATGGTGCACTGAACTGAACCTGAAGTACACGTTTTAATTACAACACTGTCATGATTGTTTGGGGATTATTTCCTCCGCGGTCTGCCGTTCTTCAGGCAAACCCCAGTTCTGAAAAGTTCATTTCGAATTGCACATAGTATGAGTGCAGGTGTATTAGGAACAACAAATATATCGGTCAGGCAGTGGAAGCGCGTCAACTTGCACAATCCTTCGCGTACGAGACAGCAGTCAGCAGTTTGTGGACATTTTCATTCCTTTCGTGGAAACATCGCTGTTAGGAACTAGCCCCTATGCTCAGTCCTTTTGTTCCATCTCTGTGACTGCCAAAAGCAGAGCTGTAGAATAGCAATATCAGGCGCCGCATACAAAATTGGAGTGCATGCCAAGGAAGCCAGGCGGTGTTTATGACGTGAATGCCATCTGTGTTCTCCATAAACCAAGGATAGGCGATGTAAATGATGGACAAAAATGTGGTCATGTGTTTGTCTGGACCTTTGATTCTGGAGGCAAACAAAAAGACAGACAGGTAGATAGGCAGGCATGCAGACATGTGCACAGGCAGACAGGCAAACAAACAGCAGACAGACACAGACACACATTGGCATTGCATAATAAGACATATCAAATCAACCTCATTCACAACTGGATCCCGCTTCATTTCAGGCAGTCCACAGTTTTTATTTCGACATTCGTCTGGTGAAAATTCCAGCGGCACCTTACTGCAGTGTCTCTGCCGTGTCAGCAGCATCCTGCCGTCAGACACAACTGCTGGAGGCCGCTATGCTCTCACCAAGCTCGCAGCGTCTCTTTCCACAACAACGCGTCATCATCAACTGGCTTCCGTACCGTCTGCTGAAAGGAAACGTTGCTCACATCACAGAAAACAGTTTTCTGACCGCTTCACAGGAACCAGCCGACAAACCGGTCACAAGGGCCGGAGGTGAATGCTACGAATCATCAGCCAACCACAGGGCAGCCAAGCAACGTCCAGAGCTGACCGAAGATGCAACTGTTTCGCACGTGACGATTGGTTCTTTCTTTCCGTGCAATCTGGGACTGGCTTACAACGTTGACATGTACGGAGACTGGCAGAACGAGGCAGCAGTGACACGGCACCTGTCGCAACACCTGCAACGTCTGCAGCACCTGACATCCGCCACCGTCCACCTGTTGCTCTTCACGGACTGTGGAGTTGAAGAGATCACACTGGACGGTGTCTGCGTCAGCTGGGAGTGTGCAGGAGGCACTGGCCTCACACAGCCATGCACCTCTTTGAACGACCGTGTCCGCGTAACCAGTAGTGACCACTGGTCTCGGACCGTGTCCACACTGACAATAGTGACCACTGGTATCAGACCGTGTCCACATTGACAGTAGTGACCCACTGTATCAGACCGTGTCCACATTGACAGTAGTGACCACTGGTATCAGACCGTTATGCACCTCTTTGAATGACCGTGTCCCTATAGACATTATATAATTCTATAAGTGACGACTGGCCTCTGCTGAGCAATATATAGCGTTTCTTATCTTGTAAACAAATGTTTCGCTTATTGGGGAACACGTGCAGTTTTTGTTTTGTTTTTTAGATGTTGTAAACAGTTGTTTTAATAATAAATATTAATACATACATTTTCTATAGCGCTATTCTCCGCTGAACGTGTTCAACGCGCTTGTTCACATACATGTACATAATATATACCATTTACATTTAACTAACATATCATATACAAGCAATCGCATAATACATACTTAACAATTACACTAATATAAAACAAGTACTTGTAAAATGGCGCATAAAATAACTGTTTATAAAACATAGATACGTTACAATAATTTTAAAACAGGTACATAATTATAAAGCTGTGGTCTAAGTAATCAGTATTATTACTACGCTAAACACACACTCACACACACACACACACACACACACACACACACACACACACACACACACACACACACACACACACACACACACACATACACACACACACACACACACACACACACACACACACACACACACAACACACACACACACACACACACACACACACACACACACACACACCCCTCCCCCCCTCTCTTTTTCTCACATGCACACATACTTTCTCTCTCCCACCCACCATATCTCCCGCTCCCCGCACTCTCTCTCACTCTCACATCTCGCTCTCTTAACGACCGTGAAGCAACTATAACACCCAGGAAGCACATTCATGCAGGGGGTTAGGGTGGGGTGGGGGGGGGGAGGTTGGGATGGGGGGGGGGGGGGGGAGTGGGAAGGCGGGGTTTGAAGACTGCAGAGATCCTACTGGCAGAAAGCTGTCGTGAACAAGTGAGTTTTGAGTCTGGATTTTAAACAGCGAAAGGGTAGAAGAATTTCTGAGATCGGATGGCAGAGAGTTCCAGACAGAAGGTGCAAGAAAGCTGAAGGAACGCTCTCGAACGTTTTGGTGTTGCGCTTGGGACTATCAGGAGCTTCTCACACGATGAGCGAAGGTTTCGTGTTGGTTCATATGCACATAGAGTCTGAGAAAGATAACCTGGTAGAGAGCCGTCAAAAAAGCGTAGACAAAAGTGGCTATCTTGCACTGTGGTCGAATTTAATCGGAAGCCAGTGCAGTTCTTGCAGGAGTGGTGTCACATGATCGTATTTGGACTTTCTAAGAGCAAGTTTTGCAACGTTGTTTTGGACTCTCTGTAAGCAGTGAAATCTGCTTCAAGGGTAATCCTGCAAAGACGGAATTGCAGTAGTCAAGCCGGTTCAGACTGAAGATATTTTCTAAGTTCTAGGTATGCTGCACGGCATACACTGCTGATGTGTTGCTGCATAGACAGTGTCTGTTTTACTTATTAATGTTGTATACAAGCGTTTTACTTATTGATGTTGTATAATTCTGGCGAGAATGGTTCTTTGGGAGAAGTTTTTGTGGGAATAGTTTACGCGGCTACATTCACCCCGAAACAATTTACAGAAACAGAATCGTATTTTATGCAGGAAATAGTTGCATAACGTGACGATGACGTACCACCACAAAACACACACACAAAGAGAGAGAGAGAGAGAGAGAGAGAGAGAATGAATGAATGAATGAATGAATGAATGAATGAATAAACTTTATTTTTACGAGGGTAGTGGAGAAGACTCGAGGTCTTTTTACATCAAGCCCTCGCCCATGAGGAAACTACTGTTAACTAAGGATACAGTGAAAGAGAGAGAGAGAGAGAGAGAGAGAGAGAGAGAGAGAGAGAGAGAGAGAGAGAGAGAGAGAGAGAGAGAGAGAGAGAGAGAGAGAGAGAGAGAGAGAGAGAGAGAGAGAGAGAAGCTGGTGGTGGGGCGTGTTGAATAAAATGGGGAAGCACAAAGAAAGCCATGTAGAGTGTATGGCAGACAGGCAATAACGCAAGTGAACATTTGTGCGATTTAGTCATCCACTTCTCATCACACACCGTTTTACATTCACTTGCATTTCTTCTACTTCATTTCTGCCGAAGGTGGAACCTCTTACACTGTACACTGTCTTTATGAAGCATCGTTTTTATTGTCTTAGTCTGATTTATTGAATGCGTTTGAGAGTTTCTATGAAGTGTCGGCGGCAAATAAATACCCTCTCTTGCTTGTTGAAGACAAGTCAGTTTGATGAATCGTTGGAACGAGTGAACAACTACTGGTGAGGTTGACAAAACAGAACTAGAGAACTGTGCTCACTTATGCAACGAAACACAAGGAACAATTAAACACAAGCGCTTTCGACAGAGAGTTTTCGTCGGGTGTAAGAAGACAGATATTTAAAAAAAAAAAAAAAAAAAAAAAAAAAGAAGAAGAAGAAGAGGAAGAAAAAAAGAGAAAAAAAAAGAAGAGAGAAAGAACTCCTTGTCTATCTTCTTCTTTACTTCTTCTTCTTTTATTATTTTCTGTCTTCTTACACCCGACGAAGACTCTCCGTCGAAAGCGCTTGTGTTTAATTTTGTTCCTTGTGTTTTGTCGTATAGTTGAGTACATTTCTTTAGAGCTGTTCTATTTTGATGAATCGATGTTCTCAAAGAAATTGTCAAAAGCGCAACCTGCCAAGTCAGATCACACTGATGCATAGGGACGCTTGTTTGTGATTCCAAGTGTATCTCATTGGTATCTCTCTATCTCTCTAAAGTGAGCGACGTGCTAGCCCACCAGTTCGTGAGCTTCACTAGTCATCGATTTTAGTCACTATCAATTTTCAAAATATCTTTGTAAACAGTGTTTTAACACAGGCTACGTCAGTTGTCAGAAATAATCCCAGACGAAGGCAGATTTGCCTAAATTTCTGACATTTTACGGCTCGTTTTTGTTTTAATTTCTCTGTCACACACACACACGCACGCACGCACGCACGCACGCACGCACGCACGCACGAACGAACGCACGCACGCACGCACGCACACACACACACACACACACACACACACACACACACACACACACACACACACACACACACACACACACACACACACACACACACACACACACACACACACACACACAGAGATTCAAAACGGGATCAAATCACAATGAAACGTCGCGTCTGGCTGGCGATCAAAACCGAAACTGTGACCTTTGCAGTTTGAACTATTTAGCCACAACCTTGGTTTCCGTGGCTTCCCATTGTATTGTATCTACCACAAAGGATTGAACCGGGCCCGGAAAGGGCCTTTTGCTCCCAAATAATTAATAATAATATTCTTCTTTCTTTTTTGCAAGTGCCAGCTAGTATTAAAGCATACCTCGCACTGGATTTAGCTCTTTAAAAAGAGTGCGTTACACTCTGGTGTCGTGCAGCTACATCTAGTTATTTCCCTTTATTAGGCAGGCTCTCCTCTCTCTCCCTCTCTGCCTCCTTCTAGCCTACTCCCCTCTCCCGCCCCCTGGATATATGTCAGTATCTGTAGGTAAAAACAGGAGTTTGACCAGTTTGTGAAAATCTTTTTTTAAGACCACCGAAATTTCGCTTTCAGAAAGTGTCGTCTTTCAGATCTGCTGATTCATTCGATGTCTCATACAGAGCATGAGAACCTGTACAGCTCTTCTCTCTCTCATCCCTCATCTTCCTCCAGCCGTGCTAAGCTCGCCTGATTTCCAGGAACGGATTTCAGTCGTTCACTTGGTTTCGTGACCTTGACCGACAGGGTCACGGGGTCAATTTCTGTCTTCTTGAAAGTCCGGGAATATTTGCTGTAACTGTCGTCCTTTATCGCTTTCTTCTTCTTCTTTTCTTTCGTTGGCTTCACCAGCCGCGAGATTTTCTTTAGCTTCTTGTCCCCCGTCATGAATTCCCTGTAAATTACACAGACACAAATTTGAAATCATTTGTTTTCTGGGACAAGAAAAATTCGTGATTTGTGTCAGCCATGAGAATATTTTACCCCTCAAAACAAACAAAAAATAAACAAACGAACAAACAACAACCCAAAACAACAACAGCAAACACGATAAGTATATGCAGAATGCTTATAAAAGGCGTGTCTTTTATAAAAGCAAAAAAAAAAGAAGAAGAAAAAAGAGAGGCTTTCTTTCTTTCTTTTCTTGCGCGCGCGCGCGCGCGCGCGCGCGCGTGTGTGTGTGTGTGTGTGTGTGTGTGTGTGTGTGTGTGTGTGTGTGTGTGTGTGTGTGTGTGTGTGTGTGTGTGTGTGTGTGTGTGTGTGTGCACTACTCACGCCAAGTCGATAGTCCCGTCTCCGTCCGTGTCCATGAAGCCCACAATGGCATCAATCACACTTCCTGTTACAGGTATGCCCGCTTCCTGCACGCCATCGTCATCGTCACCACCATCATCATCATCATGATCAATGACATAAATACTCTGTTGTTGTTATCAGGTCATCGCCTTGTTGGCTCCCTTCGTCATCATCTGAGCAGCGGTTGCTGAATGCAATATTTCAAACGTATCTGCGTCTAATTTTACCTAAATGACCCCCCCTCCCCAACCAACACACACACACACACGCACGCACGCACGCACGCACGCACGCACGCACGCACGCACGCACGCACGCACGCACGCACGCACGCACGCACGCACGCACGCACGCACGCACACACACACACACACACACACACACACACACACAAAGCAGACAATACTACATGGTAAATGGAAATGACAAACAGCTGCGCACTCGCGCGTGCGCAAAACATATCACATAATGGTCATCTGTTCATGTGCTGACCACACCCAGTCGTGCTTAACGTGGCTTTGGAGATCATGCTTACCGTGGCTTTGGAGATCATGCTTAATGTGGCTTTGGAGATCATGCTTAATGTGGCTTTTGAGATCATGCTTAACGTGGCTTTCGGGATATGCTTAATGTGGCTTTGGAGATCATGCTTAACGTGGCTTTGGAGATCATGCTCAACGTGGCTTTCGAGATTGTGCTTAATGTGGCTTTCGAAATCATGCTCAACGTGGCTTTGGAGATCATGCTTAACGTGGCTTTCGAGATCATGCTTAATGTGGCTTTCGAGATCATCTTTAACGTGGCTTTGGAGATCATGCTTAACGTGGCTTTGGAGATCATCTTTAACGTGGCTTTGGAGATCATCTTTAACGTGGCTTTCGAGATCATGCTTATCGTGGCTTTCTAGAGCCAGTGTTGTTGCGCTACTGTCTCTCCTTGACTGACTGACAAAATGTTCTGGTGTGTGGGGGGAAAACGGTCCAACACTGGGTTAAACTCAGGGTTTTAGCTGTAGAACGCTAAAAAACAACAACAATAAGAACCAAAAGTTAAAGGGAAATGGCATAAACCTGAAACAACAAGTTGAGTTCATCTCTGGAGACACCCCCATCCTTGTCCTTGTTGATCTTGTAGAAGAAGTCAGAGGCACGCATCTTCTCCTTCAGCAGGAAGAACATGTGCAAGGGGTCAAGGTTGTATGCGCCAGGAGCCTGGATACGGCGCAGCATCTCCTCCCGCGAAGTGGACCTCACGGGCAGGATGACGTCATAGTTCACGTGCAGGAGGCGTGTCTTCCGGATGTCGTCCAGGATGGTTTCAAAGTCCCGGTCCACCACGATGCCCTGCAGGGACAGGACAGGGCGGGGTTACCTGCTGGTATACTGTCTACTCGTTTGCTGAGTTCTTGCGCTTGTTTCGTTTTCCTTATTTTTGATGCTGTAGTCGGTATTACAGAATAAAAATAGAGTAACAACAACAAAAGAAAGCAAAAGAGCAGACTGTCGACTTGGACAGTTTCAAAGAACACAGGTAGTTAAGATTAACAACTCGGAACTTGGACAGTTTGAAAAAACACATGTGGTTGAATTTAACGTCTGAGATCTTTGGCAGTTTGAAAGAATGCAGGTGGTTAAATTTAGCGTCTGAGATCTTTGGCAGTTTGAAAGAACACACGTGGTTAAATTTAACGTCAGAGATCTTTGGCAGTTTGAAAGAACACAGGTGGTTAACTTTAACGTCTGAAATCTTTGGCAGTTTGAAAGAACACAGGTGGCTAGAATTAACGGCTGGGAGCTTGAACAATTAGAAAGAATACAGGTGGTTAGAATTGACGACTGAAAACTTGGACAGTCTGAAAGAACTCAGAATTAACGACTGAAAACTTGGACAGTCTGAAAGAACTCAGAATTAACGTCTGAAAACAGTTAAAAAACAGAGCTCAGAATTATAACAACTGAAAATGTGGACAGTCTGAAAGACCAGGCAAACGGTCCTTCTCCTGATACGACCAATGTCGCTTTGTTTACAGAAGAGATCGGATAATCGCAAAGGGATACTGTTGATACATGTAGGCAAATTATTTATATGTATCACAGAAACAAGCTAAAATTACAGTGAATACACATATATCTATGGTATACGTTTTGGTTTTTAGAGAAGCAACTAGACGGTTACAGTTTTATGATTAGACTATGGTGTCTATGGTGTCTTCCGGTTCTGAAGACATGTTTACTGCATATGGACGAAAGACACTGTGTCCAGATACCGGCGCTTGTGTTGAACTTTGCCTCCTAGGTGACGGGGACATTGGGAAGAGAAGCTAGGTCGGTTTATTATGGCTGAACCCGCTCTGCGTTACCACAGAGAGGCGGGTTTATTATGGCTGAACCATAATTACCACCGAGATGAAGGGACAAGTAAAGTAGGCGGGAAGAGGGTCAGCCGGGGCGCGTAAAGTGTTAGTATAGCTTAGCAGAGCGCAGAGACAAGGGAGAGCAGATGAGGCAGCAGCCATGGTAGCAGAGCGCAGAGACAAGGGAGAGCAGATGCGGCAGCAGCCATGGTAGACAACCCACCTTCATGTCCAGATGACTGACTGCCATGGCGGGGTGTCTGTGGATGGTGTTGAGTATCACAGAGCTAAAGGACGCCGTGATGGGGTTCTGGCCGATCTGTGCGTGGTACAGAAAGAACAGCTACATAAGTAAGATGCCACACACTTTGTAAGGGCAGAGGGGTGAAGAGAAAGAACAGCTACATAGGTAAGATGCCACACACCTTGTCAGGGCAGAGGGTTGAAGAGAAAGAACAGCTACATTGGTAAGATGCCACACACCTTGTCAGGGCAGAGGGGTGAAGAGAAAGAACAGCTACATAGGTAAGATGCCACACACCTTGACAGGGCAGAGGGTTGAAGAGAAAGAACAGCTACATTGGTAAGATGCCACACACCTTGTCAGGGCAGAGGGGTGAAGAGAAAGAACAGCTACATAGGTAAGATGCCACACACCTTGTCAGGCAGAGGGGTGAACAGCTATAGTTACTGTGATAGCCTGCAGAGTCTTGTTGAGGGCCAGTCACTTACCCTGATAGTCTGCAGGGTCTTGCTGAGGGCCAGTCACTTACCCTGATAGTCTGCAGGGTCTTGCTGAGGGCCAGTCACTTACTCTGATAGTCTGTACAGTCTTGCTGAGGGCCAGTCACTTACCCTGATAGTCTGCAGGGTCTTGCTGAGGGCCAGTCACTTACCCTGATAGTCTGTACAGTCTTGTTGAGGGCCACTCACTTACCCTGATAGTCTGCAGGGTCTTGCTGAGGGCCAGTCACTTACCCTGATAGTCTGTAGGGTCTTGCTGAGGGCCAGTCACTTACCCTGATAGTCTGTACAGTCTTGTTGAGGGCCAGTCACTTACCCTGATAGTCTGTACAGTTTTGCTGAGGGCCAGTCACTTACCCTGATAGTCTGTACAGTCTTGTTGAGGGCCATTCACTTACCCTGATAGCCTGCAGAGTCTTATTGAGGGCCAGTCCCCTGACCAGCTCCATGAGGGCAGGGGGGTTGATACGGTTGGAGGAGATGTCCAGGTCCTCAATGACGTAGTTTCTAGCCAGGGCATCGCTGAGTGCCACGCACCCCTCAAAGCCGAAGCCATTCCACGCCAAATCCACCCGTTTCAAACTTCTGTTTTCCTGCCGGAGCAAAAATCTAGGGTAATGATCTGAGTGAATAGCTGAATTAACAGCCGCTATCAGTACGCTATAACACATACAACAACTACTGGCGGTACTAATGAGGACTTAAAGGACAAGTCCAAGGTTAGGGGTGATTTTTGACACGATTTCCGTTAAGAACGATGATGTAGGCGAAACTGTGATCTGAGGGTTATAAATGCACGGAGAAAAAAAAAAAAAAAAGAAGAAGAAGAAAAAGAAAAAGAAAAAAAAAGAGGGCATTTTCTGTCGTACCGAAAGCGTCGCCATGACACCCAAATCACGTGACCATATGCCTACTACGTCACTCTGGGGAGTCGCTGCAAAATGGCCAACTCGAGCTCCGAAGACGAAACTGATACTTTGCCCGAGTGACCCACAAGGATACATCCGTATCAGTTTGAGCCTGTCAGGCAGGATTTTGAAAGAGTACAGGAACATCGTATCAGCTTCGACATGCGCTATTCCATGGGGTTTGCGAAATCGCACTCACTGAAGTGCTTGCTACACAAATGGGCGTGATGAGGCGCAGCAAGAAAGTCAGCTCGTTTGAATTGTATAAACTTAATCCACTTTCGCCTCACTGCGGGTCGATTGCGCAGGAGCTCGTGCATTGTTATACCTGGGGTCGTCTGCGAATTGTTGCAGTTCGCGGCAACACAGTAGGCCGGCATAGTTAACTTTTTTGTCGACCACACGCATACACAGTTTACTGAAGAATCTAACATGGCAACCGCACTGACTCCCCAGACTGACGTCACTTCCGGGGAAGCCTACAGAAAATAAAATCGACAATTAAACATTTTTATTTATTTTTTATTTCATTAAATCTGAAACTAGTGACTCATTTGTCAATCATTTCGATGGTCATTTTGCATACTTAAAAACCTTGGACTTTTACTTTAACAACTACTGCCGTTACTCATCAGGACTTAACAGCTACTGCCGTTACTAATGAAGACTTAACAACTACTGGTGTTACTAATGAGGACTTAACAACTACTGCCGTTACTCATCAGGACTTAACAACTACTGGCTTTATTTATCAGGACTTAACAACTACTGGCGTTGCTCATCAGGACTTAACAACTACTGGCGTTACTAGTGAGGACTCAAAAACCAATGCCGTTACTAAGAGGACAGCGGGACGGTGGAGTGAGGGAGACAGGGTTAAGAAGGCAGTCGCTGAGAGGTGGCGGGCCGTACAACTCGCCACCTGTCGATGTTCTCACGTTCATAGACGTCCCTTTGTCTCCGGACAGGTGGTGGTGGGGACAGAGCTCCCAGGAGGGGGTGGGGTGTTTGGGGTGGGGTGTTTGGGGTGGGGTGTTTGGGGTGGGGTGTTTGGGGTGGGGTGTTTGGGGTGGGGTGTTTTGGGTGGGGTGTTTGGGGTGGGGTGTTTTGGGTGGGGTGTTTGGGGTGGGGTGTTTGGGGTGGGGTGTTTTGGGTGGGGTGTTTTGGGTGGGGTGTTTGGGGTGGGGCGTGGGGGAGGAAACTGTGTCTAGCGCTCCATTGTCACCACCGCAGTGATTTGATCGCAAGCTTACCTCCAGTCCCTTGGCAATGCCGATGGCCCCGTCACGCCTGAGGTGATTCCACCGAAGCTCCAGTTCTTCTAGACTCCCGTTTTTACCTGTTAACCAATCAACCGGCAGAATGCGTTAAGTGACGTGCGTGGAGCGCTGCACAGACGTGCCACGCGGGACGAGGGACAAAACAACAGAGCCTCGAACGGCCCGCTATACAACTCTCACCCGGCCTGGCAGTGAAACAGACGTGAATGGCCCGCCATACAGCTATCACCCGGCCTGGCAGTGAAACCGACGTGAATGGCCCGCCATACAACTATCACCCGGGCTGGCAGTGAAACCGACGTGAATGGCCCGCCATACAACTATCACCCGGGCTGGCAGTGAAACCGACGTGAATGGCTCGCCATACAACTATCACCCGGCATGGCAGTAATACTGACAGACGTTACG
>OY757549.1:615687-658187 GCA_963584105.1 Alviniconcha strummeri
CCGTCAGAAAACTTGCCACAGCCTGTGCGTCTGAGTCAATCAGCTTGTTGCCTGTGAAAAAGTGTCCGAGTGAATTAACCTTTTGCCAGCAAGAACATATCCGGGTGAATCAACCTTTTGCCTGTGAAAATATATCGCAGTCAGTCTTCTTACTGCCTGTGAAAACGTGTCAGGATCAGTCATCTTGGTGCCTGTGAAAACGTGTCAGTCATCTTGTTGTCTGTGAAAACGTGTCAGGATCAGTCATCTTGCTGCCTGTGAAAACGTGTCAGTCATCTTGTTGCCTGTGAAAAATAGTCCGAGTCATTTAGCTTCACTGTTGCCTGTGAAAAAAAAAAAGTGTCTGATTCATCAGTGCTGCCTGTGAGAAAATGTTTGCATTCAGGTGGAAATTGAGGTCACATTCAATTGTTTAACCTTTGTGTCATTTGCGTGATCGTTGGGGTCTCAGCCTATGTTTCGCAGATTCATTTGAGAGAATCTTATGCACGACGTTATATGTATTTGTGTGCGCGCGTGTGTGAGTGAATAGGCAGCGACACGACACTAGTATAGACGTACTACTTCAGCGCCAGGCCGCTCATGGCCTCTGCCGCAAGCAGGAACCCTCAAATGTACTGCAGTTGACTTGAGATGTCTGGAAAGGTGAGGATGTACTGCAGTTGACTTGAGATGTCTGGAAAGGTGAGGATGTACTGCAGTTGACCTGAGATGTCTGGAAAGGTGAGGATGTACTGCAGTTGACTTGAGATGTCTAGAAAGGTGAGGATGTATTGCAGTTGACTTGAGATGTCTAGAAAGGTGAGGATGTACTGCAGTTGACTTGAGATGTCTAGAAAGGTGAGGATGTACTGCAGTTGACTTGAGATGTCTAGAAAGGTGAGGATGTACTGCAGTTGACTTGAGATATCTGGAAAGGTGAGGATGTACAGCAGCTGACTTGAGACGTCTGGAAAGGTGAGAATGTACTGCGGTGACCTGGGGTGTCTAAGAAATGTGAAGATGTACTGCGGTGACCTGGGGTGTCCAAGAAAGGTGAGGATGTACTGCAGCTGACCTGAGATGTCTAGAAAGGTGAGGTTGTCGCTGTCGGAGATGTACGTGGAAAGACAACGGATGGCTTTGCCACTGAGACAGTTGTTAGAAACATCCTGAAAAACAAAGTAAACAACATTACTATTGAATTGCAACTCCAAATCGATCAATACAAAAATATCCTTAGTTGACATAATTTTACAGTCAGAGTTGTTGGATAGAAACTGACAAAAAGATAAAGGAAAAAACAGACAAATAGAGAGAGAGAGAGAGAGAGAGAGAGAGAGAGAG
The DNA here is from genome assembly GCA_963584105.1 of Alviniconcha strummeri. NCBI lineage: Eukaryota > Metazoa > Mollusca > Gastropoda > Provannidae > Alviniconcha > Alviniconcha strummeri. Next base: position 617,014 of record OY757549.1, read on the forward strand.
AGAGAGAGAGAGAGAGAGAGAGAGAGAGAGAGAGAGAGAGAGAGAGAGAGAGAGAGAGAGAGAGAGAGAGAGAGAGAAGAAAAAAAAGAAAACAAAACAAAAGTCCACAGACAGACAGACACACACACACAGAGTCGTACCCACCAGAGTTTCGATGTTATCAGTTCTTGACAGCACCCACACCAGGTAATCACACTCTCGCCCACCGATGTAGTTTCCAGAGAAGTCTAGTTCCACCGTCTCGCGCTCCTTCTGATGACAAAACGCCACAAACAGCACATTGGCAGCCAGGCGTATCTACCACGTACAGTAAACCGCTGAGCTGTCGTAGGGACCAGTCTTTTCTACAGTTCTGCAAACTCTGCATAGCTCTCTGGCCACTGGAGGGTTGTCGCCAACACGTGTTTCACACACAGTCGCAGTAGCCTAGAGTGTTTTTTTAATTTTATATATATATATTTTTTTTAGCATAGTTCTCCAAGACCCTTTCTGTAATAAACTCCACTACCAAGAAAAATTCCGTCTGTTAAGAATGATGCACCCAGTGCAGTCTTGGATGTTCTTCATTAATCAAAATACAGTTTCCGTAACAACGCATGCCCATTAGCCAAATACTGAACGGTTTTGCAGCTTTTCTGAAGCTGGACTCGTTGCCGCTAGCATCATTTACGTACGTCATTCATCTCCCCGTAACCGTCCTCCTTTTTCATCATCAGTATTATTCTCCGCCACCGCCACCGTCTCCCCATCGCCACCGCCACCCCCTCCCCTTGGCCACCACATCCTTCTGCTGTACACCCAACACCATCATCGGCAACTGCAGCAACAACACGGCCCCCCTCCCCCCCCCCCCAAAAAAAAAAGAAGAAGAAGAAGAAGAAGAAGAAGAAGAAGAAGAAGAAGAAGAAGAAGAAGAAGAAGAAGAAATAATAATAACAAAAACCTAGAGAAGCAATTTCTCTCAGGCACATGATTACTATCGTGCTGATGCTGATGGTTTGACCCACACTCCCGGCACTGCGTTCCACACCTGCCTCCAAACTCTGCCAGAACTGGTTACGCCACTGAAGGGGCAAACTCTGCCAGGACTGGTTACGCCACTGAAGGGGCAAACTCTGCCAGGACTGGTTACGCCACTGAAGGGGCAAACTCTGCCAGAACTCGTTACGCCACTGAAGGGGCAAACTCTGCCAGAACTCGTTACGCCACTGAAGGGGCAAACTCTGCCAGAACTCGTTACGTCACTGAAGGGGCAAACTCTGCAAAACTCGTTACGTCACTGAAGGGGCAAACTCTGCTAGAACTCGTTACGCCACTGAAGGGGCATTTTTATCTCCGCGCAGCTGTAGCGTCCGAGCACGCACGTAAACATGAGACGCGTCCTCCCCGGGTAAAAAAAGAAAAGAAAGAAGAGTGCCGTCGATTCAACGGTTTGAGTTTTCTTTGTGCTGACGTCAGCAACGTGGGCGGTAATAATGGAAAAGCTGGACAGAGTTTGAGTCGTCACTTACAAACCTACTGCCGTCTGAGCACGAACCAAAGTCTGCCCCGCTACTTGACAGCTTTCCCACACCTATGGCGTACTGAATGACGGCAGCGGATGGAGGAAAGGTGCGGTAAACCAGTGCCTGCAGCTTGCTTCTCACCAGCAGACCGATGCACAGAGCCTTCATGTCGCGAGCGGTCAGGGTCAAGTTTCGGAAGGTCATTCTCTCCTTGCCCAGCTGCGTCAGCACTTTACGCAGGGGGATAACTCCCAGCCGCCTGGCGGCACGCTGGTATAGCTTCACGGCAGCTGACGTCACTTCCTCTTCCTCCCGATGCTCTTCGTCTTCTTCGTCTGCGTTTAGATGAAAAACAACATCTACCTCGGGAATATTCGACTATGCATGAAAAGAATGAACGAAATACATATCCGTATTCGTTAAGGTAATACAACTTCAAAATGTATGTTAACAGCTCTATGTATTTATATCAACAAAAGCCAGGCTTGTCTGGTGGCAATGAAAAGAAAGGTGGGGTGAGGCGGGGGCTGGGAGTGCTTGAAAGCTCCATAGAAAACCACTCTGCTTCAGCAACAGGCATCTGCTTAAAGATATAGAATCATCAGACACCCCCCCCCCCCACCCCCAACAACAACAACAACCACATTAACCAAAACAGCAGCCACATTAACTGAAACAACAACAACCACATGAACCGAAACAACAACAACCACATTAACCAAAACAACAACAACCACATTAACCGAAACAACAACAACCACATTAACCGAAACAACAACAACCACATTAACCAAAACAACAACAACCACATTAACCAAAACAACAACAACCACATTACATTAACCGAAACAACAAAAACCGCATTAACCGAAACAACAGCCAGAGAATCCAGCTGATGGAAGGGGACCAGACACCAACACGTGTTTAGCTTTCATCGCGGGTACAGACAATTTTGTATGACAAGTTAAAAAAAGATGAAGAAGGTAAAACAGACCATCAATCTCTTTTATTTGACGCTTTGAAGAATACGTGATGGGATGCGGGGCGATTTGGAGCAAGATGAGGCTGAAGCAGACTTTGATCCACAATGGAAACTCACAACCTGGGTAATCGTCTGTAGAATCAACGACCAAGGGAGTTAATTAGAGATCGATATACAAGGTAAACACAAAGCACATAAACTCCATCATACCTCAGGTGGAGTTTATGTACCTTGTATTTACACGCATGCCAGGTGAGAGTTACCGTAGGCAACTCAGGTCTTTGTTGTTGTACTTGCGTTACGTATTTCGAGAACTAATTAACTCCCTTGTTTGTTGATTCTGCTCGAGCGCTCTGCGCCTCGTTCTGTTTGGGGTTTGTTATCTTCTGTAGAACCTTCTTCTCTACATGGCCACCTGGGGTCCAGCATAGCCGATACTGCTGTTTGCTGCCTCCTGGGGTCCAGCTTAGCCGATACTGCTGTTTGCTGCCACCTGGGGTCCAGCATAGCCGATACTGCTGTTTGCTGCCACCTGGGGTCCAGCATAGCCGATACTGCTGTTTGCTGCCACCTGGGGTCCAGCATAGCCGATACTGCTGTTTGCTGCCCATTGTGAAAGCGTGCGTAAAAACACGTTTCTCAGACATTTGTAGAGGTCATTAAACCTTCATTCTTGCTCATTTCATGCAAAAATGATCTGAAATGACTTTTGAGTTAATGCACATAATAATAATACTGGAAATTTGTAAAGCGCCTACCCTGCGGCTCAAGGCGCTGGACAAGACGGGTTATGACAAATTTTATAAAGAGCACAAGGTCATGGATTCAGGTGCAGTACAAAATGTAGACTAGATGCAGAGCTATCAATCTGTATGGCCATCTGGTGAATTTATTGAAGGTTTAGAAATTTTCTGAGAAAAAAAAAAGAAAAAAAGAAAAAAAGCAACAGAGGTCAGCATGTAAAAATTATGGGCTCTGTTTTACCTTTGTTTTTAGGACAGTTTGAAAGGTAGTATAGCCATATTTATATCGCTGAAAAAAATAGCTTAATAATATTTTGGTTTTCTCGTCTTTCAGACAGGCAACATCATGAATAACAAAACAAAATGTGTACCTAAAAAATAAAAATAAAAAAATAAAATAAAGCTGGTGATTACTGATGAAGTGTGAAGTGGATCCATGATCAGAGCTGAACATGCGCACAAAGAAGTTGGGCGATCAGGTGGACGAACGCACAAACCTGACTCGGAAGGGTCCTCGTCCTCCTTTCGATCGTCCGCTGTTTCCTCCACCTGACTGGCAGCGTGGCCCCGGGTCTCGTGCTTGACCACCATCCCCAGCGCCAGCGGGGATGCGGGCTGGACTCCGGATGGTGCAGGCTGTGAAGCCCAGGCTTCCTTCCTCCGCGAGTCCACTTCGTCCTTCTGACTCGTACGGGTCAGCACTTCGTCCTTCTGACTCGTACGGGTCAGCATTTCGTCCTTCTGACTCGTACGGGTCAGCACTTCGTCCTTCTGACTCGTACGGGTCAGCACTTCGTCCTTCTGACTCGTACGGGTCAGCACTTCGTCCTTCTGACTCGTACGGGTCAGCACCGGAAGCCTCAGTGCCATGATCAAAATCGTGCGCGCTCAGATTTCTGTAAAAAAATCAGAAGTTGGAAAAGAGAAATGACAGTGAAACAATCATGCAGACACACATACACAGTTCCGAGCATACAGCATTATTTCAACACATTCCCGGCTCATGGAAGCAGTAAGATGTCTTGGCAAAGTACTTTCCATTTGTCTTTAGGATTTCATTCTGATTTCTTGCTCGGATCCAACTGTTCTTAGGAAAGAGACAGAAAATCGTTCTCACTTTTCAATGTGTAATAAAGTTCAAAATTCGTTTAACTGAGGCGTTTTCCTGGGCGTTCGCGGTAACGTAGTCATTCTTCCCCAGCCTCGTTTCAGGGGGCGCAACTCGTTCTGCCCGACCCTTGATGTTGCAACTCGTTCTGCCCGACCCTTGGTGTTGCAACTCGTCCTGCCCGACCCTTGGTGTTGCATCTTGTCCTGCCCGACCCTTGGTGTTGCATCTTGTCCTGCCCGACCCTTGGTGTTGCATCTTGTCCTGTCCGACCCTTGGTATTGCAACTTGTCCTGTCCGACCCTTGGTATTGCAACACGTCCTGCCCGACCCTAGGATTACCCGACCCTTGGTGTTGCAACTCGTCTTACCCGACCCTTGGTGTTGCAGCTCGTCCTGCCTGACCCTTGGTGTTGCTAAGTCCACTCGTTTGTGTGCCAGCTGGAATGTCGCCTCTGGAAGTTTTGTGTGCACATGGCAGTGTGTGGATGTGAAGTGGTGTGCGTGTTTCGTGACTTTGTGTCTCCTGCTGGACTTTGTAATTTTGGATCAGTGACTGAGTCGTGTGATTACCGCCATGACGACCATGGCGACCCCGCCTAGTTTCAGTCGTGAGTATTTAAGTATTGAGGTGTGGCTGACTTGTGAAGCTGTATTGACGTGTGGCTGATCTGTGAAGCTGTATTGACGTGTGGCTGACTTGTGAAGCTGTATTGACGTGTGGCTGATCTGTGAAGCTGTATTGACGTGTGGTGACTTGTGAAGCTGTACTAATATGTGGCTGACTTGTGAAGCTTTATTGATGTGTGGCTGACTTGTGAAGCTGTATTAATATGTGGCTGACTTGTGAAACTGTATTAATATGTGGCTGACTTGTGAAGCTGTATTAATGTGTGGCTGACTTGTGAAGCTGTATTGATGTGTGGCTGAATTGTGAAGCTGTATTAATATGTGGCTGACTTGTGAAGCTGTATTGAGGTGTGGCTGATTTGTGAAGCTGTATTGATGTATGGCTGACTAATTGTGAAGCTGTATTAATGTGTGGCTGACTTGTGAAGCTGTATTGATATGTGGCTGACTTGTGAAGCTGTATTGATGTGTGGCTGATATCCTGCTGAAGCCGCCTCCTCCGCACTGCCACTGAATCGCAGAGAACCCCCCTCCTCCTGTCTCTCTCTCTCCTTTTCCCCTGCATGATGATGATGAGTTGATGCTTAATGTCCTCAGATGTCATTTGACATATTAGGGACAAGTTGTGACCAATGCCGAAGCACGGTTCAATAAAAGCCACATACGTAAGGTGTATGCGTGTTTAGCTGTAACCTGCCACCTGCACTTTTGGCAGAATGACCGAGATTATTTACGTGCTACTGCGGTAACACGGGGGTGGAACGGATACCGAAATAAGAGTCAGCACAGAAAGTCGACCCTGGAGAAGAAAATTCTCCCGCCGTTCCAGCAGGGATTCGATTTTCCCCTGCAGGATGCGTAAGAAGATTTGGGTCTAAGGCCAAGTGACAATTATCTGGTGTGGCACGTTTCGAGGGCAGGGTGACGTAAAGCCGCCACTGTGGGATGTATTTCCGTCCTGCAAATGCTTCGTGAGGATCAGGGACGCTGGCCAACACTATGTGGCGCGTCATGTCTCTTCCCTGACTTTGTGGCGCGTTCTGTCTGTTCCTCCGACTGTGTGGTACCTTATGTCTGTTCCTCTGACTGTGTGGTACCTTATGTCTGTTCCTCTGACTGTGTGGTACGTTATGACTGTTCCCTTGACGCTGTGGTACGTTGTGCCTGTTCCTCTGACTGTGTGTACGCTGTGGTACGTTATGCCTGTTCCTCTGACTGTGTGGTACGTTATGCCTGTTCCTCTGACTGTGTGGTACGTTATGCCTGTTCCCTTGACGCTGTGGTACGTTATGCCTGTTCCCTTGACGCTGTGGTACGTTATGCCTGTTCCTCTGACTGTGTGGTACGTTATGCCTGTTCCCTTGACGCTGTGGTACGTTATGCCTGTTCCCTTGACGCTGTGGTATGTTATGCCTGTTCCTCTGACTGTGTGGTACGTTATGCCTGTTCCCTTGACGCTGTGGTACGTTATGCCTGTTCCTCTGACTGTGTGGTACGTTATGCCTGTTCCCTTGACGCTGTGGTACTTTATGCCTGTTCCCTTGACGCTGTGGTATGTTATGCCTGTGCCCTTGACGCTGTGGTACGTTATGCCTGTTCCCTTGACGCTGTGGTATGTTATGCCTGTTCCCTTGACGCTGTGGTACGTTATGCCTGTTCCCTTGACGCTGTGGTACGTTATGCCTGTTCCCCTGACTAAGTTTCACCTTACTTCAGATGTTTAACCACATAGTACATCGCAGTCCACAAAGATAGCACGTTGCAGACTGATGTTTAACCACATAGTACATCGCATTCCACAAGGACAGCATGTCGCAGACTGATGTTTAACCACATAGTACATCGCAGTCCACAAAGATAGCACGTCACAGACTGATGTTTAATCACATTATGCATCGCACTTCACAAATATAGAACGTCACAAACAGATATTTAACTACATTACACACCGCACTCCACAAAAAGTATATCACAGACTTTTATTTAACCACATTATACATCGCACTTCACAAAGATAGAACGTTACAGACTAGTGTTTAACACATTGTACATCGCACTTCTCAAAGATAGAACGTCACAGACTAGTGTTTAACCACGATGTACATCGCGCTTCACAAAGATAGAATGTCACAGACTAGTGTGATATAACCACATTGTACAGCGCACTTCACACAGACAGACCGTCACAGACTAGTGTTTAGCACATTATACATCGCGCTTCACACAGACAGAACGTCAAGCGCCTCGACAAGTGTACTGTACCAGCTAAAGCGGAACGGGGGATCTCTAACACCAACAGCGGTTTCCTGCCGGCGTTGGTGGGTAATGCGCTGTGTCCCCCATAGCCTGTGATCGGCAATAACGGACAATGTTTTACACCCACAGAAACCAATACACCTGCTTACAGGTTATCCGCTCAAGTCTTGATCGAATGCAGAGTTCTAGTCGCAGAAAACTAGCACTCGTTACTGTTTTTGTCTCTTCTAATATAGCTTGATTGCAGTATCAGCCTTGTTTTCGGAATGCGAGTCACGTGTTCTCCATATGTCAATGGACAGCAGTTCAACAACAGCTCTTCAGTGCTTTGTTTTCAGTGGACACACAGGCGTATCTGCATAAAAAAAGGACACGCGTATGATGAGCTGTTCCGCCTGCTCTTCCAAATCACGAAATCTTTCATAATTATATTTTGCCACATGCAGTGATACTCGGGGATTTTTTTATATATTGTTACGCTAACATTTGTTTTACATACTTTTCTGATAGATTGTCTACATTTGCTTGGATCAGTTTTGAATACAAGACTGAAGCAAAAAAGCAACAAAAAACAAACAAAAGAACAAATCAAACAAACAGACAAACAGCACCACCACTACCAACAACACAATAACAAAGCAAACAAACAAATAACAAAAACAATAAACAACAACAACAACCAAGAACAAGAAAAAACGAAAACAACAACAAGAAAAACGCAGAGACATCCCCCACCCCCCAAACCCCAAACCACACACACGCAGAGTGTTACATGCACAGGAGCTGCTCATACCTACCTCAGTGTTTACGTGTTGGTCCCACATTCCAGTGCACAGGGGTCGATTATCACGAAGGTGGAAAGTGGCCACACTAGCACTCTACACTCCACTCTAACACACCACACAGCACCGATGTGAGAACCTTCCACCAACACTCGTCCGCGGGTCACCAGATCGATTAGTAAGGGGAGAGCAATCACAGTTCGAAGCGCTCCTTTGATGATGACAGCAGCGAGCGGTCGGCGGGACAGGGCTGATGATGACAGCAGCGAGCGGTCGGCGGGACAGGGCTGATGACACCGATGCTGTGTCGGTCCGCTGTCCCGGCCCCAAGTGCAGGGCGTCAAGTGCGTTGCGAGAATGAAGGCATTGCGAGCCGGGCAGAAAGCCGGTTCATCCGGGTCCCGAGTCAACAGAAAGAACTGTTCCACAAACCGCTTCCTCCACTGTCCGGGGCGGACACAAAGCGCTGAAAGGGCGGAGCTATGTAACTATAAGGCTAATCACCCCCCTCCCCACCCCGCCCCCACCCCGCCCCCCAGCAAACAGTGTCTGGCAGAGCAGATCGAGCCACGTCATAGCTCCACGACGATCGGTTGTTTGTTGATTAATCCACCCAATCCGCCTTCGTCAATCCACCAATCAACACGACTTCAACCCCCCCCCCCCCCCCCCCACATACATACATGCATACACACTCATATACATTACCCCCGTCTGTCAGTTTACAAACGTAAAAATATTTGTCTAGTGTTAATACCAAGCAAACCCAAGTTGATTTGGATAATAAAAATCTGAAACAAGAATGACTACTAGCGTTCTAAAACGGGATCCAAACACAAACGGTTCAAAAGAATGCTTATTTATTAGGACACAAATACACAGGCTGCAAATTTTCGGGGTAATCCCCTTAATCAAGCTAAGCGAAATAACTTATCTCTTTTGGTTGAGCTGTGTTGTTTTCCTGTCCAGTGCTTCTCATCTCATTTTTCACCGTTTTACACCGTTTACCTGTCGTGTGTGTCGTTTTGTAGCTTGACAAAGGAGATTACCCCAAATTTGGCTGATTGCGTGTTTGTGTCGTAATAAATAAGCGTTCTTTTGAACCTTTGATGTGTTTTGGTCTTGTTTTAGAACGCTTTGAAAGTGATCATCCTCAGCATACGGTTGGTGACCGCTATAATTTTTATTACAAACTAGCAGGGCAGAGGGTATAAACGAGGCTTTAGCACGGTTTGTATTTGTTTCAGGGAATAAACATCTTCCGCTGCTGTTGATGCATCTGCTGTTACGGTCTTTTAGGCAAAAAAATGGAAGGACGCATCTGCTGTTAGAATCTATCTCCACCCGCTCCTAACCGTCCATTAATTCACTTCGCATTTTCAGTTTTCTAGTTTCCTGCTAAGTTCTTACACAAAGGTTGTAATGCATCTGATAAGTAAAGTGGCAAGGCTTATATCTGCATATAGATAGGTCTAACCTGCCGCTGGCACGAAACTGTCAAGCCCAATGGTACTTTGAATTTGTAAATGCGCCAATTAAGTACGTTTGCTTCAGTTATTGTCCAGAAGATTATGGTATGATTATGGTTTGACTGATGGGCGAAAAATGGTAAACGTGTCCGTTTGATAATGGCAGATAAAGCTTAATTTTAGAATATGTTTGCGTGTCCTTTTCCAGACAACGGCTAGGCAGCCTATGGAAACATTTTGGCATCAGAACCTGGGGATCTGACACAATGCCCCCCCCCCGCACCCCCCTCCAGCGTTCACACGCTGACCTCTTTGGACACCTTTCAAATGATTCAGTGGAGGAGTCTTAGATGTTGGCAATGCTTGGACCAAAATTCAGCTATGACTTGACAAGAAATGGAAGAAAAAAAGAATAGAAAAAAAGAAGAAAAAAGAATGAATGAAAAAAAGAAAGAAAAACACACAAAAAACTAACTAAACAACAAACAAACAAACCCAAACAAACCCGAACAGCACGTGTGTATTTGTGTGTGTGTGTGTGTGTGTGTGTGTGTGTGTGTGTGTGTGTGTGTGTGTGTGTGTGTGTGTGTGTGTGTGTGTGTGTGTGGACGTGTTGGTGAATATACATATATATATCGTTACATAGGCAATTTGTAAAAGAAAACTAAACAACAACAAATTCAGTAATAATCAACGCCACCAACAACAAAACAACAACGAACAAAATTAACGTTTAAACCGACGAATAATCGCCACCACCAGGAAGAAGAAGACAACAACCAAAGACCATCCAACCGAACAAAAACAGACACAAAACCGATCACCCATTTCCTTGGTCTGTTTCTCAACCCTCTTATGACGTCAAGCACCCACCTGTCGCTCCACTGACCAAAGTCAGTTTCCGCAAAAACAACATGAGCATTCAGCGTTAGCGGGAAGTAAGGAAGCGTGTCCGTATTGGTTTTAACCGGACGTGTTGCAGACTCGCTAGAGCGATCGGCTGTACCGCTGCTTAAGGCCCCCGGTGCTTGTAGGCCCAAGGCAAGAAGCGGAAATGGTAATGCAAATAGCCAATAGTCGCTTGACTGGGCATCACGTTCCGTTTCCTCTCCATTGTCCGTGTTGTTGTCAATATCACAGTGCGTTCTGCCCTTCTGTGTTTTTTGTTTGTGTGTGTGTGTGTGTGTGTGTGTGTGTGTGTGTGTGTGTGTGTGTGTGTGTGTGTGTGTGTGTGTGTGTGTGTGTGTGTGTGTGTAGGTGTATGTGTATGTATGTATGTATGTATGTATGTATGTATGTATGTGCGTGCGTACGTGCGTGCGTGTGTGTGTGTGTGTGTGTGAATGTGTTGGCGATTATATATAGTTACATGATTATTGTTTGCTTGCATAGGCTATTTGTGAAAGGAAAACAAAATAAGGAGGGGTGGAGGGGGGGGGGGGGGGTCTGGGGTCGGACCGCTGTGCGCAGATAAGTCAATGACAAATGTTGATGTCATTTTCCGCTATCAATGACCTTTTACTGTCCACACACTGACACAGTGATCTCTCACTGTCCACACACTGACACAGTGATCTCTCACTTCGTACACACTGACACAGTGATCTCTCACTGTCCACACACTGACACAATGATCTCTCACTGTCCACACACTGACACAATGATCTCTCACTGTCCACACACTGACACAATGATCTCTCACTGTCCACACACTGACACAATGATCTCTCACTTCCTACACACTGACACAGTGATCTCTCACTGTCCACACAATGATCTCTCACTCTTCACACAATCACACAACGATCTCTCACTGTCAACACACTGACACAATGATCTCTCTGTCCACACATTGACACAATGATCTCTCACTGTCCGCACACCGACACAATGATCTCTCAAAGTCCACAAACTGACACAATGATCCCTAACTGTCCACACACCGACACAATGATCTCACTGGCCACACATCGACACAATGATCTCACTGTCCACACACCTTCACAATGATCTCACTGTCCACACACCGACACAATGATCTCTCACTGTCCACACACTCACACAATGATCTCTCATTGTCCACACATTGACACAATGATCTCTCACTGTCAACACACTGGCACAATGATCTCTCACTTTTCACACACCGACACAATGATCTCTCACTGTCCACACACTGACACAATGACCTCTCACTGTCCACACACTGACACAATGACCTCTCACTGGTCATTGTGTCTGTTTGTGGACAGCGAGTCGCGTCCAAACATTCCGTTCCACATCATGAATTGTTTCCCCGCGACAACGTCACAAACATTCACACGAGTTCTTTCCCCTTCCCGTAAGATTACAACTTTAAACATTGAGACAAGTCCACATCCCAGGTTGTTTTATTCTTGTGCGCTTTAATTTAGGCTGACATATTCATCTTTCACACACACACACACACACACACACACACACACACACACACACACACACACACACACACACACACACACACACACACACACACACACACACATGCGCTCGCGCACGGATCGACGACATAGTTCAAAGCTTCCAGTTCTGACTGTGTACAAGGACATTAGTAAAGCTATGCGCTGCAAGCAACACTGCTGACAGTGACAACACAATGTGATAGTGACAGCACTGTGTGATAGTGACAACACCGTGTGATAGTGACAACACTGTGTGATAGTGACAACACTGTGTGATCGTGACAACAGAATGTGATAGTGACAACACTGTGTTGTAACCCGAAAGCTGTTGTGATGAAATCTAATTTAACGGACTGCTCTTCTGTTCCAAATAATTCTTTTATTTTTTGTTTATTGTGTTGTTCTGTTCTTTAAAAAACAAATTGCACGCCACCTCCATAACTGTCCTATTGGAATTTACGCCATTACCAATTACACTGGTGATGTCCTGAAACAGCTGGTTTATAAATGTGTTTATTTTTGCATCTCTGGTGCCACTTACTGAGTCGGCCACCGTCCCCGCCAGCTCAGACCGTTTGATTTCCAGCCTTGTTCCAGCTTTCCAGCAATTTATAGCTGGCCGGAAAGCGAATCGCTGCAACATTCGCGGCCAAGATGTGGCCAGAGTGACAAGTGCGTGACGCTGCCCGGTGTGCACAAAGAGGGACGGAACAAGGGTCCACCTAACTCCGGTGACAGAGCCAGCTTTCTCCGTCTCTTTCCTCGTCACAGACTGGCTGAACGTTTGGATAAACCGCCAGCAACCACCGGTCAATCGCTTTTTACACAGTCAGTTAAAAAATAAATGCACCATGGCATTGTCTCCGATTGGTCAGTTGAACAGGTCAGTTAAGACGTGTGTTGATGACATGTTTCACTGATTGGTCAGTTGAACAGGTCAGTTAAGATGTGTGTTGATGACCTGCTTCACTGTTGCTCTTTCTTAATGTCTGCCTATGGCGGGAAGCAACAGACTTCTACAGAATATCTACACTATTTTCAACATTTTGTTCTTCAGAATTTTCGCATTAGGAAGCGCTTGTTGAAGTTCTCTTTGATTTTCATGCCGATTCTGCCGATGACGCTGGCGTCTATGGTTCCCTCAGCCGCCAGGGCCTGCTTCACCATGTCCTTGTAGTCCTTCTGGCCCTGAATCAGCTCCCTGCAACAAGCAGCACAACGTCATCATCAGGGGCACGTAGTTTCCACAAGCAGCCCAACGTCACCATCAGGGGCACGTGGTTTCCACAAGCAGCCCAACGTCACCATCAGGGGCACGTGGTTTCCACAAGCAGCACCAAGTCATCATTAGGGGATGTCCCTGTAACAAGCAGCCCAACGTCATCATCAGGGGCACGTGGTTTCAACTCGCAGCCCAACGTCATCATCAGGGGCACGTGGTTTCAACTCGCAGCCCAACGTCACCATCAGGGGCACGTGGTTTCAACTCGCAGCCCAACGTCACCATCAGGGGCACGTGGTTTCAACTCGCAGCCCAACGTCACCATCAGGGGCACGTGGTTTCAACTCGCAGCCCAACGTCATCATCAGGGGCACTTGGTTTCAACTCGCAGCCCAACGTCATCATCAGGGGCACGTGGTTTCAACAAGCAATGCGCAGATGAGCTTGTACATACAATGTACGCACACCTCTCTCTACGGTTTAGACGAATACTTTAACCATAAAAAGGGCGGAAAAAGAAGAGAGAGAGAGAGAGAGAGAGAGAGAGAGAGAGAGAGAGAGAGAGAGAGAGAGAGAGAGAGAGAGAGAGAGAGAGAGAGAGAGAGAGAGAGAGACAGACAGACAGACAGACAGACAGACAGACAGACAGACAGACAGACAGACAGACAGACAGACTTACGCAAATCTGAAACAAGAATGACTGTTAGCGTTGTAAAACAAGATCCAAACACATAAAAGACAGACAAGTGGCTTAGGTCTCCATCTCCGTTTAACTGCTGTTTACGTGTCGTTTTGTAGCTTAATAAGGGGATTACCCCGAAATTTCGCGTGTTGTGTTTGGTCCTAATACATAGTAGACCATGAGCCAGTCTATGGACTATAGCGTTCTCTTGACACTTACGAAAAGTCAATCTCGCCGTCTCCATCCAGATCCAATATCGTCAGGAGCTTTTCCAGAGACTGGTCACTCATAGGAATATTCACTCTCTGGTTAAAAAACAACAAGCCCAAAAGTCTATCAATAACAACGTCAACAACAATAACAGTAAAAGTGACAATTTGTAGAGCGCTCCATCGTGTCTACAGAGTTGTGAGCGAAGAGTGATTTACAATGACATAACGCGCATACACACCTTCACGCACTCATACAGACAGGTACAGACAGACAGACAAACAGACAGACAAACAGACACACAAACACAGACACACAAACATACGCACGCACACACAGACACACACACACACACACAGACACACACACACACACACACACACACACACACACACACACACACACACACACACACACACACACACACACACACACAACACCAACACCAAAGGGGACCAAGGAAAACATCTACGACAAAGAAACAAAGAAAGAAAGCAATCAAAAAGGCCGCTGGAACACTTGCCTGTAAGCCTTCTCTGAACTCTGAATACGAGAGGCTCTTGCTTCCGTCAGTGTCCAGACTATTGAACATGTCGACGAGACGAAGATTCTGCAGACGACAAAACTCCATCAAAACCACCAGCGGGTTTTCGGCCAGAATGTCGTCACTGTCATCAGATGCCAACGGGTCTTCAAACTTCAGTCCAGTGCGCAGGACCGGGCCTCGTATGACCTCAATCTCTCGCCTGGTCTTCAACTCGCTTAGGTAGGTCTCGAACTCTTCGTACACGCACGTGGTCTGCAACAGACAACAACAGTGAGACACGTCACCAGCATATGTACGAGCGACAATTAAACAACACCCTGCAAAACGTCAAATCTTCCCTAAGAGAAAAGAAGAAAGAAGACCAGATAAACAACAGTGGAGATGATGAGCGAGAGACTGGGCGGACACTGACCGGAAGAAACTAGCCCACTTGACCACGTGAGGACAGACCCACTGCGCCACGCCCAGTCTGAGCAGGCAGGAACCAAAGGTCAGTCCAGGAAAACTACACCGATTTACGTCAGATGTAGGCATTACACCTCGAACCGATCATCATGACTGGAACGGGGATGCTTTTTTGTGATCTGTGATGTAAATTATTTAACATTTGCTTTCTTGTACACCTCACAGTCAAGACTTTCGTGTTTGATTCGAACTTTTGCAGAAAAAATAAAACCTTTTTATCTGAAAAACAGACAAGTTAACGCATTCACTTGGTGCATTTTGGTTATCGTCATTCGGTTACTAAGTATAACATGAGTGATATGATGAATTATTATGAAGAGTATTTACAAGTCACGTGGCTTTCTAAGAGGGGTGGTCTCATGTCAGAATGCTCTTTCGTGATGGATTCCATTGAATAGTAATGTATACAGAACAAATCCTACCCCAAGGTCAACGAAGGTCAAGGCCAGGGACTCGTTCTGGTCAATAAACTCCAGAAACTTGTAGGCAGCGTGAGGAGACAGAGGGTTCATCGGCAACTGAAAACAACACCGAAAAAGCATCGTTTCAAAATTGCGCAAAAAAGATAGGCGAACAAACCGTACCAACGGTAACCGTTATTTGACATGTACATTAAGCTGAAACATATATACCTATTTAGCATGAGTCGCCAGACACCACGTGATTTCCGGGACGCGTGTAGCTCAGGTACGTGTCAATGTCTTTCGGAGAAGTAAAAATTAAAATTCCCTTATCCACCTACTCGGTCTCTTGACCTACAATGCTCGTGCAGATCACGGTCTTCTCTAGCCACTCGTGCAGATCACGGTCTTCTCTAGCCACTCGTGCAGATCACGGCCTTCTCTAGCCACTCGTGCAGATCACAGTCTTCTCTAGCCACTCGTGCAGATCACGGTCTGATCTAGCCACTCGTGCAGATCACGGTCTGATCTAGCCACTCGTGCAGATCACGGTCTGATCTAGCCACTCGTGCAGATCACGGTCTGATCTACCCAGTCGTGCAGATCACGGTCTGATCTACCCAGTCGTGCAGATCACGGTCTGATCTACCCAGTCGTGCAGATCACGGTCTGATCTACCCAGTCGTGCAGATCACGGTCCGCACGTTTCCTCGTCTCTCATTCACTCACGTGCTCAGCCAGTCCAACTGCAAGTCCTGGTTTACCACATCCTCCCTCCGACCAGTCCAACTGCAAGTCCTGGTTTACCACATCCTCCCTCCGACCAGTCCAACTGCAAGCCCTGGTTTACCACATCCTCCCTCCGACCAGTCCAGCTGCAAGCCCTGGTTTACCACATCCTCCCTCCGACCAGTCCAGCTGCAAGCCCTGGTTTACCACATCCTCCCTCCGACCAGTCCAGCTGCAAGCCCTGGTTTACCACATCCTCCCTCCGACCAGTCCAGCTGCAAGCCCTGGTTTACCACATCCTCCCTCCGACCAGTCCAACTGCAAGCCCTGGTTTACCACATCCTCCCTCCGACCAGTCCAACTGCAAGCCCTGGTTTACCACATCCTCCCTCCGACCAGTCCAACTGCAAGCCCTGGTTTACCACATCCTCCCTCCGACCAGTCCAACTGCAAGCCCTGGTTTACCACATCCTCCCTCCGACCAGTCCAACTGCAAGCCCTGGTTTACCACATCCTCCCTCCGACCAGTCCAACTGCAAGCCCTGGTTTACCACATCCTCCCTCCGACCAGTCCAACTGCAAGCCCTGGTTTACCACATCCTCCCTCCGACCAGTCCAACTGCAAGCCCTGGTTTACCACATCCTCCCTCCGACCAGTCCAACTGCAAGCCCTGGTTTACCACATCCTCCCTCCGACCAGTCCAACTGCAAGCCCTGGTTTACCACATCCTCCCTCCGACCAGTCCAACTGCAAGCCCTGGTTTACCACATCCTCCCTCCGACCAGTCCAACTGCAAGCCCTGGTTTACCACATCCTCCCTCCGACCAGTCCAACTGCAAGCCCTGGTTTACCACATCCTCCCTCCGACCAGTCCAACTGCAAGCCCTGGTTTACCACATCCTCCCTCCGACCAGTCCAACTGCAAGCCCTGGTTTACCACATCCTCCCTCCGACCAGTCCAACTGCAAGCCCTGGTTTACCACATCCTCCCTCCGACCAGTCCAACTGCAAGCCCTGGTTTACCACATCCTCCCTCCGACCAGTCCAACTGCAAGCCCTGGTTTACCACATCCTCCCTCCGACCAGTCCAACTGCAAGCCCTGGTTTACCACATCCTCCCTCCGACCAGTCCAACTGCAAGCCCTGGTTTACCACATCCTCCCTCCGACCAGTCCAACTGCAAGCCCTGGTTTACCACATCCTCCCTCCGACCAGTCCAACTGCAAGCCCTGGTTTACCACATCCTCCCTCCGACCAGTCCAACTGCAAGCCCTGGTTTACCACATCCTCCCTCCGACCAGTCCAACTGCAAGCCCTGGTTTACCACATCCTCCCTCCGACCAGTCCAACTGCAAGCCCTGGTTTACCACATCCTCCCTCCGACCAGTCCAACTGCAAGCCCTGGTTTACCACATCCTCCCTCCGACCAGTCCAACTGCAAGCCCTGGTTTACCACATCCTCCCTCCGACCAGTCCAACTGCAAGCCCTGGTTTACCACATCCTCCCTCCGACCAGTCCAACTGCAAGCCCTGGTTTACCACATCCTCCCTCCGACCAGTCCAACTGCAAGCCCTGGTTTACCACATCCTCCCTCCGACCAGTCCAACTGCAAGCCCTGGTTTACCACATCCTCCCTCCGACCAGTCCAACTGCAAGCCCTGGTTTACCACATCCTCCCTCCGACCAGTCCAACTGCAAGTCCTGGTTTACCACATCCTCCCTCCGACCAGTCCAACTGCAAGCCCTGGTTTACCACATCCTCCCTCCGACCGCTGGCATAGCTGATTAGCCACAGACAGTCAGCTAACGGCCAGTTGATCAATGATGCTCAAACAGTAGTAGGTTTGCAACAGACAACTCAAATTATACCAGACGTTTCTTTTACAACTGACCACGTTGCTTATGTGAGAACAAATAAAACCAGAATCGTCCTAATCGAGACGGACTTTTTATTTTATTTTTTTTACCCGGGGCGGATGCGTCTCATGTTTACGTGCGTGCTTGGACGCTATAGGCTTTTTCCACAGTATCCAAACCTTTCGGAGGGCGCTGACCGCGTCGGTGGACAGCTGGCCGGAGATATAGAGTGCCCTTCAGTGGCGTAACCAATTCTGGCAGAGTTTGGAGGAAGGTGCCGGAAAGCGATGCTCGGAGTGTGTCTGCCAGTCATCCAGTCAGTCCGCCAATGAGCCAGGCACTTGATTAATTAGACCGATCAACAAACCAATCAGCCAGGCACTTGATCAGTTAGACCGATCAAGAAACCAGCCAGCTAAGCAGCAAGGCAAATGATCCATTTGTCTATTCCCCATTATTGAAACATCCTTCCCAAACCCATCCTCCTCCTCCTCCTCCTCCACCACCACCACCACAACTATCCACGTACTTGTGGATCAGTGGCCCCGCCCCGAAAGGCAGGAGACAAGGAGTGAATGAGCAACACTGACCACAAGTTTCTCCAGCGTGGTGTTCTGCTTCAGCCCCTTGAGCAGCTGGGCCAGAGCCACCTCCGACACCCGGTTGCAGGTGATGTCCAGCAGCGTCAGACTGTTGTTGTGGGCCAGGGCCTCGCCCAGCGCTATGCAGCCTCGGAGGTGGAAGCCGTTCCAGGCCAGGTTCACCTCCTCCAGGTCGCAGTTTTCCTGCACAGACCGGTAGGTAGATAGGTAGTGTTGCTTAATGTCCTCAGATGTCACTTGACATATTAGGGACAAGCTGAGACCAATGCCGAAGCATGGTTCAATATAGTTTTACGTCCACGGAAACCAGAAGGCTCGTTAGGACGGACAGCCCAGGACGGCCACCTCGACTCTCACACAGCTCCTGAACCATGCAGAACAGACCGGGCCTCGGGTGAAGGCTATAGTGTGTATATATATATATATCCACCCCGGGTGTGCCTGCTGACCCCAGGACCCAGCCCGGTGCGCGTCCTCCAGTAATGACACACTGTCATATCCGTGTCCCCCTCTTAGACAACTAGCATTGTATCTGTGTCCCCCTCTCAGATAACTATCATTGTATCTGTGTCCCGGCTCTTAGATAACTATCATTATATCTGTGTCTCCCGTCTGATAACTAACATTGTATCTGTGTCTCCCGTCTCTTAGATAACTATCATTGTATCTGTGTCTCCCGTCTCTTAGATAACTACCATTGTATCTGTGTCTCCTGTCTCTTAGATAACTATCATTGTATCTGTGTCTCCCCTCTCCTATATAACTATTATTGTATCTGTGTCTCACCTCTCCTAGATAACTATGATTGTATCTGTGTCTCCTCTCTCCTAGATAACTATGATTGTATCTGTGTCTCCTCTCTCCTAGATAACTATGATTGTATCTGTGTCTCCCGTCTTTTTGATAACTAGCATTGTATCTATGTCCCCCTCTCCTAGATAACTAGCATTGTCTCCCCTCTCCTAGTTAACTATCATTGTATATGTGTCTCCCATCTCCTAGGTAACTATCCTTGTATCCTCTCTTCTAGATAACTATCATTGTATTTGTGTCTCCCCTCTCCTAGATAACTATCATTGTATCTGTGTCTCCCATCATGGCATCTGTGTCTCCCCCCGATACCTATATCATTGTATCTGTGTCTCTTCTCTCCAAGATAACTATAAATATATGCTTGTCTTCCCTCTCGATGATAACTATCATTGGATATTTGCCTCCTCTCTCTTAGGTAATTATTATTGTATCCGTGTCTCCTCTCTTTTAGATAACTATTATTGTGTTTAGGTTTCCCCTTTTTTAGATAATTATTATTGTTTCTCACGCGTATATAACTATTCTTGTATCTGTGTCTCCCCTATATTTGTATTTGTGCCCCCGCCCCCCTTTAAGATAACTATGTATTTGTGTCTCCTCTCTCTTAGATAACTATTTTTGTATCTGTGCCTCCCCTCTTTTGGATAACTATTCTTGTATCTGTGTCTCCCCTCTCTTGAATAACCATTCTTGTATCTGTCTCCCCTCTCTAAAATAACTATTCTTGTATCTATGTCTCCCCTCTCTTGAATAACCATTCTTGTATCTGTCTCCCCTCTCTAAAATAACTATTCTTGTATCTGTGTCTCCCCTCTCTTGAATAACCATTCTTTTATCTGTCTCCCCTCTCTAAAATAACTATTCTTGTATCTGTGTCTCCCCTCTCTTGAATAACCATTCTTGTATCTGTCTCCCCTCTCTAAAATAACTATTCTTGTATCTGTGTCCTCCCCTCTTTTATTGTATCTTTGTCTCCTCTCCCTTAGATAGCTATTATTGTACCTGTGTTTGCCCTCTGTAACTATTTTGGTATCTGTGTCCCCTTCTCTAAGATAACAAGTAACTAGTATTCTGTATGTGTCTCCCCTCTCTTAGGTAACAGACACCTAGTGTTCGCTGCTATGACAAACAGCAAACCGTTGCTCTCTCTTTTATTCATGAATCAACACAAAACAAAAACGAAAGAAAACCCACCAACAGCAAACCCAATACGAATATGCAAATAACTCAATCAACGAAATGAACATAAAAACGAGAAGACTGTGTGTGCCCCACGTGCCGTGTGCTCTGCCTGACTAACGAACACGGTATAAAGTGAGCAGTGATAACGGTATGAAGTGAGCAGTGATAACGATACACTCACCACCAGACTAACGGTATGAAGTGAGCAGTGATAACGATACACTCACCACCAGACTAACGGTATGAAGTGAGCAGTGATAACGATACACTCACCACCAGACTAACGGTATGAAGTGAGCAGTGATAACGATACACTCACCACCAGACTAACGGTATGAAGTGAGCAGTGATAACGATACACTCACCACCAGACTAACGGTATGAAATGAGCAGTGATAACGATACACTTACCACCAGACTAACGGAATTATGTGAGCAGTTATAACGATACACTCACCACCAGACTAACGGACACAAGATGAAGTGATCAGTGACAACGATACACTCACCACCAGACTAACGGTATGAAGTGAGCAGTGATAATGCTGACTCCATGTTATAATGCTGACTCCATGCGTGCGTGCGTGCGTGCGTGCGTGCGTGCGTGCGTGCGTGTGTGTGTGGTTAGTGTTATTGTAAAGCGCCCTGTGCTGCCACCTAGTGTGGTAGATGGGCGCTCTAGAAATCCTCTTTATTATTATAACGATACACTCACCACCAGACTAACGGTATGAAGTGAGCAGTGGTAAAGGTATGAAGTGAGCAGTGATAACGATACACTCACCACCAGACTAACGGTATGAAGTGAGCAGTGATAACGATACACTCACCACCAGACTTTTGCCGATGGCCACTGCTCCCGCCATCCTCAGATGGTTCCAGCCCAGGTTTAGCTTCTGCAGGGTGCGGTTCTTCGCTGCAAACACACACACACACACGCACGCACGCACGCACGCACGCACGCACGCACGCACACACACACACACACACACACACCGTGCGGACTTGAAGGAAAGAACCCATTTTTCTTTTCTTAATCCTACGATTCTACTCATAGTTAGAATTAGGGATGGAACACAGTGTGTTCGGCTAGTTGCTACAACAAATAACTGCAGCAACGTGAACGACAAACAGAAGCGGAAAGCAGTGTTACCTATTCCTGATCCCAGTATCTCTCCGCCCTTTTCTCGGAAGTTGTTGTGACTGAGACTCAGGGCACGCAGAGCCAGGTTCTCCTGCAAAAACAAAACACAGCCATGCAGTCAGCACCGCCACCTGATGTATAACATGGAGTCAGCACCGCCACCTGATGTATAACATGGAGTCAGCACCGCCACCTGATGTATAACATGGAGTCAGCACCGCCACCTGATGTATAACATGGAGTCAGCACCGCCACCTGATGTATAACATGGAGTCAGCACCGCCACCTGATGTATAACATGGAGTCAGCACCGCCACCTGATGTATAACATGGAGTCAGCACCGCCACCTGATGTATAACATGGAATCAGCACCGCCATCTGATGGAGCATCGCGAAGGCTATAATGGTGACTGACCGTGTCAGGGTGAAGGTTATAAGGTGACTGGCCATGTCAGGGTGAAGGTTATAAGGTGACTGACAGTGTCAGTGTGAAGGTTATATGGTGACTGGCCGTGTCAGGGTGAAGGTTATATGGTGACTGGCCATGCCAGGTGAAGATTATAAGATGACTGACGGTGTCAGGGTGTAAGCTGACATACCATGTAGGGTCAAGGTTATAAGATGATTGATCATGTCAATGTCAAGGTTATAAGATGACTGACCAGGTCAGGGTGAAGGTAATAAGATGACCGGCTACGACAGGGTCAAGGTTATAAGACGAGTGACCATGTCAGGGTCAAGGTTATAAGACGAGTGACCATGTCAGGGTCAAGGTTATAAGATGAGTGACCATGATTGAGCACGTTCAGCATGGAGGTTATAAAATGACCG
Organism: Alviniconcha strummeri; assembly: GCA_963584105.1. Classification (NCBI taxonomy): domain Eukaryota; kingdom Metazoa; phylum Mollusca; class Gastropoda; family Provannidae; genus Alviniconcha; species Alviniconcha strummeri. Next base: position 639,618 of record OY757549.1, read on the forward strand.
TGTATCAGATGACACAGCATGTGAGGGTGAAGGGGTCAGCCTGTAGGCTGTCTAGAGGACTTGATGTGTAAAATCGTACACTCTCCCTGGGCTATTGAAGCTGTAATATAGAGAGGAAATGGGGGGGGGGGGGGGGGGAGGTACTATGGACTAGAGTAACCGACGAGTTTAATCATAACGAAGAAGGGTCCACTGTAAAAAGCTGTTGTGTACAGTTTTTAAGAACAGGACACAGAAGAAAAAAGCACACGGTCAAACATGCGATGATATAATGTCGCATATAACAGGGTTTCACTATGTACCTAATTGTAGCCTGTCAGTCACATAATCTTTAGTCACTGTTGCTGCTGCTGCTGCTGGTGGTGGCCGCCTAAATTAAGGCCGAGCAGAAAGAGATAGCAATATGAAGAGTCGTCAGTTGGAATTAGACCCAATAAACGAAAAATAAGGGAGAATAAACCTCATCCACTGGATATGCAAGACTACCCTCCCCACCCCACCCTCCCGTGAACCAAATAAAAATACACGATTCTTTATGATGCGCTAGAGCTGTTAGAACACATGTCTTGCACGACCAAGCACGCTCTATTTAAACGATACGATCCGCTTGTGCAAATCCAGCTTACCTCCAAAAACTCTTTGAACAACTCGGCATCGTCGTCACAGAACTCATTACCTGCAAACCACACCCTCCAATCAGTTGTTTAGGCCTGTATTACAAGGACACAACGGTGACTCACTAAACATATCACAGGGGTTGGGGCGGAAAGAGAGAGAGAGAGAGAGAGAGAGAGAGAGAGAGAGAGAGAGAGAGAGAGAGAGAGAGAGAGAGAGAGAGAGAGAGAGAGAGAGAGAGAGAGAGAGAGAGAGAGATTACACTTTATTTCTCAACGGTGAAAATATTAGCACAAATGCCGATTGACATATCTGAATCTGCAACAGTACTACTAGTGATCAAACATTCAAAGTGAAATATTATAATAATATGCACATAAAAGAACATAACCTTAATAATAATAGCAGTAATAATAATGATACAGTTATAAGATATATAAAAGAGACAACGACTGAAGCGAAACGAAGGGAACAGCAGGGATGAATTAACCGAGCAGACGGAAGAAGACGGCATGTCAAATGTTTAAAATACTATGCTATGCAGACTGGGTAATTACAAGATAGGGGAGGGGTAAAGTTAAGCAATAAAGGTACAGAGAAAATGAATAAATGAATAAAAAGTGAAACCTATTAACGAGAGAGAGAGAGAGAGAGAGAGAGAGAGAGAGAGAGAGAGAGAGAGAGAGAGAGAGAGAGAGAGAGAGAGAGAGAGAGAGAGAGAGAGAGAGAGAGTACCTGATAAATCAAGTCTGCGTACGTGATTGTTGTGCATCAAAGCATTGCATACAGCGCGAGCACCGTCAGAACAAAGTCTGTTGTTCGTCAGTTTCTGAAAACAAACAAAATGAGGTCACAACGAAAGAAATGAGGTCACGACGGTTGAGTCCCCCTGTCTGTAAAATTAAACCACTGTTTAAACCATTTTCTTCCAGGGCTGGTTATCTCCACAAAACATTCGTATTGATATTCCCAAGCAGCCTACATTTAAGTTAAACATCCAGTTTGAAATTCGTGCCCAGATAATGTTCTTCTGAAGTCGATTAACAACAAAAAGTATGAACATTTGGCCCCAGAATATCACTCCGACTCTTGATCAGAACAAAACTGAAAAAGAAGGACACTGATGGGATATATTTTGGTATTGTTTCTGTATAAAACCTGCGAACTAACTGTATATATTTCTGTAGTGTTTTGTGTCCTTGTACACTAATGGCGTATATGTATGTAATGTTTCTGTGTCCTTATACACTAATGGCGTATATTTATGTAATGTTTCTGTGCCCTTGCACACTAATGGTGTATATTTCTGTATGTAATGTTTCTGTGTCCTTGTACACTAATGGTGTATATTTCTGTATGTAATGTTTCTGTGTCCTTGTACACTAATGGTGTATATTTCTGTATGTAATGTTTCTGTGTCCTTGTACACTAATGGTGTATATTTCTGTATGTAATGTTTCTGTGTCCTTGTACACTAATGGTGTATATTTCTGTATGTAATGTTTCTGTGTCCTTGTACACTAATGGTGTATATTTCTGTATGTAATGTTTCTGTGTCCTTGTACACTAATAGTGTATATTTCTGTATGTAAAGTTTCTGTGTAGTACACTAATGGCGTATATTTATGTAATGTTTCTGTGTCTTTGCACAGTAATAGTACTTATGTCTGTATAGTTTCTGTTTCCTTGCACAGTAATGGCGTATATTTACGTAATGTTTCTGTGTCTTTGTGCAGTAACAGTACATAATTATTTTGTATAGTTTCTGTTTCCTTGCACACTAATGGTGTATACTTCTGTAATGTTTTTGTGTCCTTGCACAGTAATGATGCATATTTGTGTATTGTTTCTGTGTCCTTGCACACAGATGGCATATATTTGTGTATTGTTTCTGTGTCCTTGCACACAGATGGCATATATTTGTGTATTGTTTCTGTGTCCTTGCACACAGATGGCATATATTTGTGTATTGTTTCTGTGTCCTTGCACACAGATGGCATATATTTGTGTATTGTTTCTGTGTCCTTGCACACAGATGGCATATATTTGTGTATTGTTTCTGTGTCCAGGCCTACTTCTTTTTGTTTGTGTGCTTATCGCCTTCTTGATTATCTCCATTCTGTGGTTATATTTCATTTTGTTTCCAGAACGTAACCAGTCATTTTGGTTTTAGTCGCCTACATCCGACTGAAGTGACGTTTAAAAACAAATCAAAGAAATCTGATTTAGTTTTATTTGGGGTTATTTGGTTGTTGTTTTTATCTGGGGTTATTTGGTTATTGTTTTTATTTGGGGTTATTTAGTTGTTGTTTTTATCTGGGGTTATTTGGTTATTGTTTTTATTTGGGGTTATTTAGTTGTTGTTTTTATTTGGGGTTATTTGGTTATTGTTTTTATTTGGGGTTATTTGGTTATTGTTTTTATTTGGGGTTATTTGGTTGCTGTCTTTACTGGGGGTTTCCTCTGCCGCAGCCACTGCCCGATGGCCGGCAGGGGTCACTGAGGGTCACTCACGATTTCTGTCAGCTCGTGTTTGCGAGGCAGGATGTCCATGACTCTCGTGGTGCCGTGCAGCCCCAGTCCGTTGCTGTCGAACCACAGCGTCTCCACGCTGTCCGTGTGCTGCAAAGGGACACACGGCCAGTTAGCAAGCACAGCTAGCCGGCAGCGCCACTACACGCACTGCACTGCTGCCAAACACGCCCAGGCCTCACCGGTTTGCCAAACAACGCTGGATTTAGAAGCCGTTTCGCAACATGTTTCACTAGCGCCGAGTGTGTTGATGCACAATATACAAACACCAGTAATCATACACTGAATGAAAAAGACACACAGGTCAGTACAACATGCTGAAAGGGCGGCCACTGACACAGACACACAGGTCAGTACAACATGCTGAAAGGGCGGCCAGTGACAGACACACAATTCGGTACAACATGTTGAAAGGGCGGCCACTGACAGACACACAGGTCAGTACAACATGCTGAAAGGGCGGCCACTGACCAAAGACATAACTGATATTGAAGTTTGTCGTCAAGTCTTACCAGCAGACCGATGACGCAGGCTTTGATGTCATCGTTGCTGAGTTTCTGGTTCTTGACAGCGACATAGTCTGTGATGAGACTGCGCAGGAAGTGTTTGATTGGTCGACATCGAAGTAACTTACAGACCGCCCGGTACTTTTTCTGGCAGTGAGGCTCTTCTCTTGGCTCTGGGGTTTCCTCTTCCTCCTCTTCACCTGCTCCACACAACACGCGTGTTCACGTTTTCCTTTCGACTGAGACACCCCCCCATTCCCCCCCCCCAACCCACCAAAGACGCACCCCCCCCCCCCCCCCACGAACATACACAAACACGCACACACCCACACCCTCACAGCCACCCACCCACACACATACATACACGCCCGGGTACATTTACACGGACAGACGCAGACGCAAAGACCGACCAACAGGCACACACACACACACACACACACACACACACACACACACACACACACACACACACACACACACACACACACACACACACACACACACAAACACACACGCTCGTGATTGTTTGTGTCTTCATTGTTCAGTTCTTAATTAAGCCAAATTACCACCATGAGTATAGCCAGCATAATACATGAAATCAACACCATAGTACCAAGCATTATATTTCTGGTGCAATTTCATTGTACACTCAACAATAAAGTCATAATTTATAAGATGGTATTGGATTGTAAGCAAGTGATAAATGGTGACACGAAGAGTGAAAGCGAGATCATGTCAAGCTGACACACGTGCAGTATTATAGATATATATGGTAATTTTCCAAGCGGAGTCCGGTGGAGCGATCGGTAGATAGTGACGTGATCTCTTTGATTTGTTTCCCTCCTGTGCTGCGTGTGGTGATTACTGCAGTGTCGTGCTGAGAGCGGAAAGTGGCCAGCATGTCACGTGGCCCAAAACAGGAGGTTCATTACACGCACGTGCTGGTGAAACATGACCCTCGCTCGGTTTTCCTCTTTCTTACAAATGTGTCCATGCTTTTAACTTGCACAAATCTGTGGAGACTTCTTATACTTACGCTAAATCTGTAAACAATAAAAATACAAAACAACAAACCACCACCACCACCAAACAACAACAAGAAGAAATCGGCGGAAGGGTAAGAGAGGGGAGGGCAGGCAATGACGACGAATAAGAATAAAAAACAAAATGTTTGTCGCTTTGTGCGGCAATCCCCCCCTCCCCCCCCCCCGCTCCTCCCGTGTTGTGTGCCTAGTGGTACTGTAAGTGACCGTTACTGTCAGCGTTGGGTCTTTTTATTAGCAATAATATGACCACACCTACCTCGCGACTATAGTAATGATATATGACCACACCTACCTCGCGACTATAGTAATGATATATGAACACACCTACCTCGCGACTATAGTAATGATATATGAACACACCTACCTCGCGACTATAGTAATGATATATGACCACACCTACCTCGCGACTATTGTAAAGAGATAAGTGTTTGTCGCGTTTTAGCCATTTTTCCGTCGACATTTATGGCAGGACATGGCCCAAGTCGACGTAGCTATCAAGATCATGACACAGTTATAACATGAGCGCCATTTTCATTTTTCTCCCAAAGGAAATAATTATAAAAAAGCACGCTAGTGGTCTCCCTTAGACCAGATGCCACACTCCTCTAATCTTAGATAAAATCTATTTATATCTAAAATCAATATAAAAACATATATATAAAGAACTAAAACATTTATATCTAAAACATAAAATAAAATAAAAGAACTTATCAATCAAACAGAAACCCTTATTCCAAAAACATTTTTGCGCATTTAAAATCACTAAACAAGACCACAGAACTGCAACTGAGAAAACCAGTCAAATAGAAAACCTTATTTCAGTGTCATATTCTTTCAAGTATTCTGGAGGTCTTCGATCCCTGAGTGAGAGCCTTCTCACTGGTGGTTGTGGACTTTCCGTTGGAGATGGCGGAAATTGCGGCTGGCTGTTAGTTAAAACCACAGCATCTTGCCGCACGTTGCCTCTTGGGTGAGTACCCGCGTGGCTGGATTTCGTCATGCGGAGGGCACTCAGGGGTTCCATGTGAATCATCGGGTAAGTGGGTCGCCTCCGGCACTGAAGGTGGAAGTTGTCTCTCCGCTTCTTTGGGTCGATCGGTGTGACGTCGCTGAATGTGGTCAACACGGCGTCTGACCACACGTTCATCAGACAAAAGTACTTCACAGGACACTGAACCAATAACTCTGACCACACGTTCATCAGACCAAAGTCCTTTGTAGGACACTGGACCAATAACTCTGACCACACGCTCATCAGACATAAGTACTTCACAGGACACTGGACCAGTAACTCTGACCACACGCTCATCAGACAAAAGTACTTCACAGCACACTGGACCAGTAACTTTGACCACAACATCTGGCATCCACTTCGGACCATGGCTAAAGTTCTTGACGTTTACCGTATCACCAACTGCCATTGTTCTTCCATCCACCTTTTTGTCGTGATTCATCTTCATCTGTGACTGCTGCTTCTGGACTTTGCCTTGCAGATTTGGGTGCGGCAAGTCCAGTTAGGTCTTCAGTCTCCACTGATTCAGCAGCTCTGCTGGACTCTTCCCGGTCGTTGGCTGAGGAGTTATCCTGTACTGCAAAAGGAAACGGTCCAGTTGTGTGTGGATGCAGTCTCCAGGAGTTTCGGTGATGCCTTCTTTCACTGTCTGCACAGCCTTTTCTGCCAGCCCATTGCTCGAAGGATGACACGGGGCTATCTTCACGTGAATGATGCCATTTGACCTCAGGATGTGAAGTTTGTGCCATCATCAGACACCAGCATGTCCGGAAACCCATGCTGCGCAAAAATCTCTCTCAAGTTCCGAATGGTCGCTGTTGACGTCGTCTGCTTCATGATGGCAACTTCGAACCAGTTGCAAAAGGCATAGACGACCCCGAAAGCATTTCACCTTTGAATGGGTCAGCACAGTCCACATGAATTCGCTTCCACGGACCATCTGGAAACTCCCATGGATGTAGCGGTGCAGCAACAGGCCCATGCTGGTGTTCTCGACAGGTGGTACACTTACGGACCAAGTTCTCAAGATCTCTGTCCATCCCAGGCCACCAGACATAGCTCCTTGCAAGCCCCTACATTCTGTTAATGCCCGCGAGCTAGTAAATAGCGCTATATATAAGAGTTATAACTATTATCATTGAGAGAGAGAGAGAGAGAGAGAGAGGGGGAGAGAGAGAGAGAGAGAGAGAGAGAGAGAGAGAGAGAGAGAGAGAGAGAGAGAGAGAGAGAGAGAGAGAGAGAGAGAGAGAGAGAGAGATAGAGAGAGAAGATAAGAGAAGAGAAGAGAAGATAAGATAATACTTTATTACACAGGGATAAAGATTTAAGCACGTGTCGGCTTTTTTTGCAAATCTGTCCCTGATGACAAACACAGCAACACTCAATACATCAAACAAAAAATTCACTTAAATACGCTACAGAAAAAACGACTTAAAAACAAAACAAACTAATTTCTGTCTAGAACATCACATCATACGAACAGAGCAATAATAAAGCAAAGACCAATACAAACTATCTTTTTAGGACAGAGAGAGAGAGAGTTACAATTTTTTTTTATTAACGAATAAAAGAAAGCGACAGAATAATGACTATCTCACTATCTTCGTATAAGACAAGATCACATCTAACAGGATTGGAAGCTAAGCGATGATGCATTATACACACCTAACCAAAATCAAAGCACATCACATACACCCACAATCATATATGCAAACATTAAATTTGAGGGGGAAAAAAATGACCAGGAGGAAAACAAAGGTAAATATTTCATGAAAATACCCCCCCCCCCCCCCCCAACACACACACACATCTAAAACTTTACAAGAGCAAGGAAGGGAAAACAATAACAACATTCTATACATTTCGTGTCAAGCTGTCTGACGCGCAAGAAGAAAAAAAAGAAAAAAAGAAAAAGAAAAAAGAAAAAGAAAAAAAAAGAAGAAAAAAAAAGAAGAAGAAGAAGTAAAACGAAGTATTCAAGGTGGCTTAGCAAGTGCCTGAAATGCTTTCCTTTTGAACGTTTTTAATTCCATGGGGTATCTGAGATGATGAGCTAAACTATTCCACGCTAAGGAGCCTGAAAAGGATAAACTCGTTTTAAAGATATCAATCCTTGTTCTGGGCAAAAGCTGTTTATTCCCATGAACATGAAGACGTTCAGATGGAATCATGAGATCTTTCAGATACTGCGGGGCTTTGCCGTGAACAACCTTTTGCATTAGAACACATTTGTTGAACAATAGTTGTTTGTCTAAAGGGAGTAGTTTGAGAACACAGCACTTTTGTTTGTAGTCTAAATTAGGAATTAGCATCAAGAATGTTACGGCACGTTTGTGGAGAGAATACAGCTGCTTCATGTGCACACCGGCACATCCATCCCATGCATTTGAAACATAGTTCATATGTGACATAATGTGTGCGAAGAAGAATGCTAATTTGGATTTTTGGCTGACAATTTGGCTCAGTTTCGAAAGAAGAAAAATATTTCTAGAAACGGTTTTGCACATGTTGTTAATATGTGCTTGCCACTTTAGCTGTTCGTCTACAGTCACTCCAAGTAGGCGATGTTTTGAAACTTGCTCTATTGGCGTGGTCTCGAACTTTAGATTTAAAGGGAGCTGTTTTTTTCTGGTGTTTTTGTCTCGTCGCCATCAACATGCATTTTGTTTTCGTCGGATTCAGTGCCATCCGATTTCTACAACACCATCCAGAGACATCATATAGACTTTGTTGTAAATCCCTACGTATATTATCTATGTTGTCATTAGCTGTATTAAGGGTACCATCATCAGCAAATAAATCACATTGGACTGACGCACGTGTAAGACACAGGGGCAAGTCATTAATAAAGATGCAAAACAGAAGTGGGCCTCGGATCGACCCTTGAGGCACTCCACTTGTTATAGACGTTTCTTGGGAGTATGTGCCATTTACAAGCACGCATTGTATACGATCCTGTAAATAAGATCTTAAGAAAGCTATACTTGCGATGCTTAAGTTGTACGTGGATAGTTTTTTCAGTAAAATATCGTGATGAACCAGGTCAAAAGCCTTGCGAAAATCGAGAAATACAGCGCCTGACATTTGACGGTTGTTGAAAGCTGAGAGCCAAATATCAGTTAAACGGGTAACTGCCGTTTGACAAGAATGTCCACATCGGAAGCCAGACTGAAAGGAATAGAAAAGCTGGTGTGTTTCTAAAAAGTTTGTCAAATGTTTATGAATGTGTCTTTCTAGTGGCTTTGTGAGAACAGACAGGATCGAGATAGAGCGGTAATCGTTCAGATCGGTGGAGATAGTTTTTGTTTTAGGGAGTGGAATTACTTTAGCTCTCTTGAATACGGTTGGAAAAACATTCTTTTGTATGCATAAGTTATAAATATATGTAAGTGTCTCAGCTATGTAAGGAAGAGCAATTTTTAGAAGTTTGACACTAATACCATCACAACCTGTAGATTTCTTATTATCCAGCTTTAAGATGGATATTCCTACTTCGAATACAGACATAGGAGGAATTGAAAATGTGGTATTTTGAGAGATTCGATCTCTGCAAAAGTTTAGTAACCTATTAGGACAATTATACTGAGACCCATCGGTTTGATCATCTGGTAAAAACTTGGAGACTACAGATACGAAGTTGGCGTTAAAGACATCTGGTGTGAGTTCCGATGGAAGATTATTGTTTGCAGGGCTGTGGCCTTTAGTGAGTGTGTTGATAGCTCTCCACATGGATGATATATCTGCTTTATTTCCGGCAAGGTCATTAAAAAATCAATAAAAAATCTTGGCTTCCCTCACAAGGTAATTTACACGGTTCCGTTGTTGCTTATATTCTACAAATTTCTTTTGCTTCCTACACTTGTCCCTTAGTAACATGGCTTGCTTTATATCAGTGTTCAGCCATGGCGGAAGGGTTTGCTGTTTCACCCGCTTTTTTTTTGAGGGGGGCATGCTTATTAATAACATCAAGAAATAAGTCAATCCAGTGTGACAGTGCCACATTGGGGTCGCTAAAATTGTACACATTTTTAAAGGGGATTACGTGCAAATCCATCAAAAAAGCTCTTTCATCAAACTGTTTGAAACATCGGTAAACAATTGAAGAGTGGACATTCAGAACAGGCTTCAGAGTTCTGACAGACAAGGTACAGCACACTGGAAAATGATCGCTGATTCCTGTGGCAGGCACTAGAATATTTGACACAATGCTAGTATCACTTGTGTAAATATGATCAATTAGTGTTGAAGAATGGGGAGTGATTCTCGTAGGTGACGTAATCATTTGATTTAGGCCAAATAAGGATATTGTGGAATCCCATGCTGGGTTACGTTTTTGCATGTCAATATTAAAATCACCCAACAGGACAACATTCAAATTACAGCCCTGCACCCTGTCCATCATTGTAACAAATTGATCACACCAGGCAAACGTTGAAGCTGGGTTTCTATAAATATAACCAACTAAAATAGTGGACTTGCGCGTTTGTATTTCTAACCACACGCTTTCTACTGCTTCAGACTCTAAGTCAGGACGGCGACGGACAATTTTGCTGACTGAAGAATGTATGTAAACAACTAGACTTGTGTGCTGATCTGGCAGCATCCTTTGGGATTAGTGAATAGTGAGGAAGAGACAGACCTTCACTTGGAATGTGGCTTTTCAGCCTAGTCTCACTGAGACCGAACAGGTGGAAGAGTTGATGGGATTCAAAGAAGACATTAAGATCATGAATTTTTTTCTGAATGTGGTACACATTAAGGTGACCGACTCGGAGACAGTCGCTGGACATGCTAAACCCTGACTAACAATCCGTTCCTAGAACTGAAAAATGCAGAAATTCAAATCTCTGCGTGATTAAATGTTCCTTTAAATGTTACATATATATATCCCAGAGGACAATGGCGCATACAACTGAAAACAACAAGAACAACAACAAAACGAACTGGTAGTACAAATTTCGGAAAACAAAGCAGAGGGAATCCACACGAAACACGATTAACAATCCAAAGGGAGCCGGCACAGCCGCTCGAGTTCTTGGACAGATGCAGACACAAACTATTCAGCTAATGAAATATCCCAACGTTTCCACCGGTTAACTATTCAAAGGGAGCAGACACAGCCGCTCGGGTTCTTGAACAGTTTCTAACACGAAGTATAAATTAGGTAGTGGAATATACTAACGTGCCCACCAGTTAATGCAAACGGAGCAAGCACTACTGTTCGTGATCCTGAATAGATGCAAAACACAAAGTATTCAGCAAATGAAAAACACCAACGTGTCCACCAGGATCCTGGACGTGGGGAGAGAGAGAGAGAGAGAGAGAGAGAGAGAGAGAGAGAGAGAGAGAGAGAGAGAGAGAGAGAGAGAGAGAGAGAGAGAGATTGTCTTACCATCGAAGTGGAAATCTTCGTCGTTTTCATCCATTTTACCCCAGGATCTCGTCTGCAAATACATGGCGGCGGCTGGTGTGACGTGGTCGTCTACCTGCGGTTGGAGGTCGGGTGGAGAGCGAGTGGCGTGCTCGTGCTCGTCGCGCTCTGTGCTGTGGCTGGCGGTGCTGCTGGCACCTTTACTCTTGCGGGTCCTGGCGCGTTTGACGAGGCTGACGTTGCGTTTCCCGGGATGCACGGACAGTCGGTACTGCGCCGCCAGCTCCTTGGGGTCGGGCCGCAGCTTGTAGCGCATGTCCGTTTTCTTCAGCGTGGCCGTCGCCATTGCGGGCTTGTCCGGTCTGTTTGGGTTCCGTGGCGGCCAGCGACCGGCTCCTGTCCACCAACACTGAAGCTTATCAGTGATCGGGTCGTGTCGACAGCGACGTGACTCTAGCGACCTGGCTTAAATTGCTTACGGCTGGATGAATTTGGTGATTCTAAATTAAAACAGGGATGTCAAACGACATTTATAAAAGACGGCAGTAATTTCACAGTTATTGTCACGCCAGTGAACCTTGCAAGCAAGCATCGTTACCTCCGTTATCATCCTCTTCAACACACCACACGAATAAGACCAATAAAAACAAGAAACTGAGAGAGAGAGAGAGAGAGAGAGAGAGAGAGAGAGAGAGAGAGAGAGAGAGAGAGAGAGAGAGAGAGAGAGAGAGAAGCGGGGATGGCTGAGTGGCAGAGCGACGGACTCGTAATCGAAAGGTCACGGTTTCAAGTCCCGACGGGAGCGGCGGGAGAATTTATTTCTCCAGGGTCAACTTTCTGTGCTGACATATTTCGCTGTCCGTCCCACCCCCATGTTACCACAGTACCAGTCATTCTGCCAAAAGTAAATGTGGCAGGTTACAGCAGAACACACATGCACCATACGTATGTGGTTTCGAAACTTGTACATGGATGTATGGTGTTCAAAGAACGTGCGCCGAGACGGCAACAGTTTGACGCGGCACCATCAGTGTAACAAGCAAAGAGCGCTGTAAGCACACCACTTGGGCGGCTATTCAGAACGCACAGTAAAAGGCCACAGTCACTCTGTGGGAATCTCAGCCAGAGGCCGTCCCAGCAGGCAGGTGAACCTGTCAGAACAGCGTCAGAACACAACGTCAGCCCCAAACAGGCAGAACACAACGTCAGCCCCAGTCATACAGCACACAACGTCAGCCCCAGTCAGACAGAACACAACGTCAGCCCCCAAAGAGGCATGTCATGATGAACCATTGTCACAATCAGGATGGGAGGAGTGGGCTGATTGACTGTCGCGCGAAGAAGCAGCTGCTGAGAGAAGTATTTCAACACAACTTTAGAAGGGTGGCACTTGCAAATAAAAACTGCAGTCAGAAAGCACGCACACGCACGCACATACTCTCAGAGAGAGAGAGAGAGAGAGAGAGAGAGAGAGAGAGAGAGAGAGAGAGAGAGAGAGAGAGAGAGAGAGAGAGAGAGAGAGAGAGTTCTGATAGCAAGAAGAGGCAGAGGCATAAATTATACACTCAAAATGTTTGTTTGTTTTCTTTTGCATATATATTGCATATGTATAATATACAAATCTGCAAGAATGATTTCATCTGTCGTATAACGATTGGGTCAAACTGAGGTGTTGACAAGTCTCGACCACTGACCCACAAAGCATTGAGATTATTCCCGAAAGAACTTAACGACCTCTTGATTCCTAGACAACCTGGTGGTGTCCATCGCCGTCATTTCTCTATGGTCAGCACCTGTGGTGCCACATGAACATTGATTTCCACTGAAGAACGATTTATACCAAGGACACAAGGTTACCAAAATTTTAACTGAATCTGACAGAACAGTTACTTATACAGGAACTGCGGTCAAAAAAAGAAAAGAAAAAAGAAAAAAGAAAAAAGGGAGATGATTTCAAAATTCTAATATTTCAGTGACATTGTATACTCCACACGAAAATTGTTATTGGTTAAGTCGTTAACAACACTGAATATCACTGTCAAAAACAAACAAACAAAAAACAAACAAACAAAATAAAAATAATGAAGGACGAATGCTGTGAATTACCAGAGTACAAAACAACAACAACAACAACAACAACAACAACACCCACCCACCCACCCACCCATCCACACCCACACACACACACACATAATCACACACAGGCACTGAATACATTGAGCAAGTAGACCTACTACGTATACATACAACAAAGCAAAACATTTCCAAACACGTACAGTGATAAATACATTGAAATAAATCAGCTATGCTTCACTCTAGAAACACACGATTATCGTTGCTCACTATGTACGCACAGCTATATCACTAATTACCTGGGAAGACGGTGAGTTTTTGAAAGGAAGAAGGAAGAGATGTGGAAGATCAGTGAAGGGACAGACAGCCGGACACATACGATGGCAGAGTGCCGTTAAAGTAACGGAACGAAGGAGCTGCGCAGTTTAAATACGAATCAATGGCATGGAGGTAGAGTTACTTACCTTTGGGTCGGCACACTGACTTCTGGCACAAGGCGCGCTTTAAGACGGGAAGAAGCGGTGGGTTGCTGGAATGAGAGTGTTAGTAAGTGGAGCAGATCCCTCGTTTGTCACAGAAGTGTATGAGAAATATTTCGCACCGCTTTGAAGAAGGGATTGCCCTGATATGACGTAGGCGGTTTACTGAGCGTTAAAAGCGCGTTACTTAAGTACGTGCACACTGCACACGATGGAAGATTAGCAAGAAAATCCTGTAATCCGATTAGGGACAACGTTTAACCCACAATACGTCAGGTAGACACAGGGTTTCACCACGTTGATTGGTGAGATGAAGTCTCAACAGACTGCCTTGGTCTCTCGGTTTTCTTGATAAGATGTGAATTGTATCAATGTCGTGTAGAAGATGATTTTTCCCCCTCGACTTTTTGTTGTTGCGGACAACTTTTTGTTGTCTCGGTTCATTCACAGAGACATATTAACTTGGATGTAAAGCCGTGTCAGTTTCATTTGAGTCACTGGTTTTTGTTGTTTCCGTTTTGCTGGTCAACACATTTAAATTCCGTTTTGTTGTTGTTGTTGTTGTTGTTGTTGTTGTTGTTGTTGCTGACAGCCGTTCTGTTCTGGTTATTCGTGGTAACATTAACGTAGCTGTAAATTTGTCATTTCCATTGGAGTCCCTGGTTTTGCTTCTGTCTACTTTGTTAGACAGCACATTTAAATTCCATGTGTGTGTGTGTGTGTGTGTGTGTGTGTGTGTGTGTGTGTGTGTGTGTGTGTGTGTGTGTGTGTGTGTGTGTGTGTGTGTGTGTGTGTGTTGCCCCCCGAAACCCAGTATATCGGAAAATATGGGTTTAAGAATAATGAGCAAGCACAAGAATAATGAAAGTTACAATCACTGCTCTCTACCGCCATTACTGTCATTACTGACGTCCCACAATCACCTTCTTTACCGCCCTGTCATTACTGTCATTACTGACGTCCCACAATCACCCTCTTTACCGCCCCGTCATTACCGACGTCCCACAATCAACCTCTCTACCGCCCCGTCATTACTGTCATTGACTGACGTCCCACAATCACCCTCTCTACCGCCCTGTCATTACTGTCATTACTGACGTCCCACAATCAACCTCTCTACCGCCCCGTCATTACTGTCATTGACTGACGTCCCACAATCACCCTCTCTACCGCCCTGTCATTACTGTCATTACTGACGTCCCACAATCACCCTCTTTACCGCCCCGTCATTACCGACGTCCCACAATCAACCTCTCTACCGCCCTGTCATTACTGTCATTACTGACGTCCCACAATCACCCTCTTTACCGCCCTGTCATTACTGTCATTACTGACGTCCCACAATCACCCTCTTTACCGCCCTGTCATTACTGTCATTACGGACGTCCCACAATCACCCTCTCTACCGTCATTACTGTCATTACTGACGTCCCACAATCACCCTCTCTACCGTCATTACTGTCATTACTGACGTCCCGCAATCACCCTCTCTACCGTCATTACTGTCATTACTGACGTCCCACAGTCACCCTCTCTACCGTCATTACTGTCATTACCGACGTCCGGAAGGTAGGGTGGAAGTATGTAGGTGCATGTATACAGATGCAGGCACTACGAGAATCATGTTGCATTACAAACGCAAACGATTACTGCTAAAGCATTAAGCAAAATGCATGTTACTCTTCCCTTTACTTGTTTCGTCTTCAAAATGAACAAAGCAAAAAGTATATTTAAAACACCCATAAAAAGGCAAAATTCCATGTGCCGACGTTGTGGCGGATAGCAACTGACAAATAACGATTAAAAACCAGCGACTTAGCTCATCAGTGCCCACCGGCAAAGTTATAAGGAGGAGATACTAACTGACAAGTAACGAATAAAATCACAGAATAACATTAGTACATCAACATTTTCAGTTAATGGTTCACTGAACCTCAGTGCTCAGCAAAATCACAAATTTGTATTGACAGAAAAAGACGTGCGTATGAGTGTCGTGAACTGACTGCTGCTTTAGTGGTTCAGGTAAAACGTGTTTGTGATATAGGATGTAACAGATGGCCCCTCAAAATGAGCCGCGGGCGGGACATGCCGAATGACAATCGCTTGACCATCGAAACATCGTAAAATTATGGTGTCCACCCCCCCCCCCCCCCACACACACACACACACAGGCTCTTGTAACTTCCACAATCACGCCTGCTGATGCTTGGATTTTGTGTTCGGCTACCTCCCTGCCACCAATCTTTCTCCGTCTCCCCATACTTAAGTACTGACCCTATTTTTAAGTCTCTCTCCCTCTCTCTCTGTCACCCCTCTTTCTCCATCCCTCCCGGTCACCCGTCTATCTCCCTCCCTCTCTGTCAAACCTCTCTCTCCCTCCTCTGTCACCACTCTTCCTCCCTCTCTGTCACCCCTCTTCCTCCCTCCCTCTCTGTCATCTCTTTGTCTCCCTCCCTATCTGTCACCCCTCTGTCTCTCTCACTTCCGGTCACCCTCTGTCTTCCTATATGTCACCCCTCTGTCTCCTCCCTCTCTGTCCCCCCTCTTCCCGAACACTCTCCCTCCCCCTTCCCCTCTCAGCACACAGTCTCTCCTTCCCTCTCTATCACCCCTCTCTCCATAACTCTCTCCTTCCCTCTCTATCACCCCTCTCTCCATAACTCTCTCCTTCCCTCTCTATCACCCCTCTCCCCATAACTCTCTCCTTCCCTCTCTATCTCCTCTCTCCCCATAACTCTCTCCTTCCCTCTCTATCTCCCCTCTCCCCATAACTCTCTCCTTCCCTCTCTATCACCCCTCTCCCCATAACTCTCTCCTTCCCTCTCTATCTCCTCTCTCCCCATAACTCTCTCCTTCCCTCTCTGTCACGTATTCCTCTTTCTTCCTCTCCTCGTACACTCTCTCCTTCCCTCTCTGTCACCACTATCTACCCTACCCTCCGCAATCTCCTTCCCTCTCTGTCACCCCTCTCTGTCTACCCCCCACTCTCCTTCCTTGTCACCCCTCTCTGTCTAGCGCACCTCTCTCCTTCCCTCTCTGTCACCCCTCTCTACCCCCCCCCCCCCCACTCTTCTTCCCTCTCTGTCACCACTTTCTGTTTACCTCCACTCTTCTTCCGTCTGTCACCACTTTCTGTCTACCCCCCCTCTTCTTCCGTCTGTCACCACTTTCTGTTTACCCCCACTCTTCTTCCGTCTGTCACCACTTTCTGTTTACCCCCCCCCCCCCCCCTTCTTCCGTCTGTCACCACTTTCTGTCTACCCTCACTCTCCTTCCCTCTCTGTCACCACTTTCTATATACCCCCACTCTCCTTCCCTCTCTGTCTACCCCACTCTTCTTCCGTCTCTGCCACCCCTCTCTATCTACCCCCTCCCCCCACTCTCCTTCCCTTGCTGTCACGCCCCTTTCTCTCCTCACTCCCCACCCCCATCCCCATCCCAGCTCTCCCCTCTTTTGCCTCTCGATTCCAAGTCTGTCTCGTGTTGTTCTGCCAGTGGTTTGCGCGTGTTCGGCTACCTACGCTGAGGCAGAAGTAACGGCGTCCTCTGCCGAGACTCCAGTGCTGTCAAATGCCTGTGCACTAGTCTCGTCATCACTGAGCTAGCTCACAAAACAGACTGGCACGCTTTGCCTACAGTGAAAACAAGAACTGACAACATCAAAACGGTCTCCCCGGTTCAGCCAGCTTCATAAGTTTCCAGCCAGGTGAGTGATGTGTGCATCTTCTCATTACCGACGAACGGACCTCACAACTCCGCCTCTCTCCTCCCGGCCACTTTTCTACTTATAGTGTTTGCCTTGATTGATATCTGGCCACTGGCAAACAGCTGTTTTGCGGAACCTGCCAGGAAGCGTGTTGATGTGGGAACGATAGGACAGCCCTGCGTAACGAGGACCGCCATGGCCGGTCAGTATAAAGGCCGGAACGACGAACCGGCCTCCGAGAAAGTTGTCAGCATCGCCTTTAGAGACCCGGAACGATAGTAGTGAGGGAGAGAGGACGGAGAAGAGAGACACAAGACCACAGAGAAGAGACACAAGACCACAGAGAAGAGAGACACGTACAAGACCACCGAGAAGAGAGACACGTACAAGACCACAGAGAAGAGAGACACGTACAAGACGACAGAGAAGACTGCACAACGCATGACAAACTGAAGCAATGGAAAGACTGGCCACAGCGTTCGTGTTGTTGGTGGCGGTGACCTTGCTGGCCGGTCCAGCGGTCTCGGTACGTTAGCGAGGGTTTCGGGATGCCATTCGTCCCGCCAGCACTTCAGCCAAACTTAATATTCCGCGCGAAAAGCCAGAAGAGTGGCCGCCATGTCTGCTTCACAAACTGAATAATAGCTCTGTCCTATAACGCAATGTGCAATTCTGTTGGGCAAACCCTTGCACTGGTATCAGTGAGTATAGTGGCGTTCAGGGTGCAATTCTGTTGGGCAAACCCTTGCACTGGTATCAGTGAGTATAGTGGCGTTCAGTGTGCAATTCTGTTGGGCAAACCCTTGCACTGGTATCAGTGAGTATAGTGGCGTTCAGTGTGCAATTCTGTTGGGCAAACCCTTGCACTGGTATCAGTGAGTATAGTGGCGTTCAGTGCGCAATTCTGTTGGGCAAACCCTTGCACTGGTATCAGTGAGTATAGTGGCGTTCAGTGTGCAATTCTGTTGGGCAAACCCTTGCACTGGTATCAATGAATAGTGGCGTTCAGTGTGCAATTCTGTTGGGCAAACCCTTGCACTGGTACCAGTGAGTAGTGGTGTTCAGTGTGCAATTCTGTTGGGCAAACCCTTGCACTGGTACCAGTGAGTAGTGGCGTTCAGTGCTGACCGCGACACATATCTGCTGCAGTTAAGGGAGATAAACTACAGCAGTGTGAACTGTGAATCCGACTCTAATCATAGTGCACTCCACCTGCCAACACAACAACCT
>OY757549.1:660687-807453 GCA_963584105.1 Alviniconcha strummeri
CACCAATCACATGATGTGATATATACTTTGCCCCGCTTTCAGGAGCGGCCGACGTAGCGTCCGAAGAGTACCACCCTGCCTGTTTCGTGAGCGACAAGATCGACACAGAGGCGGGCTATGGGGTGTGCATGGTGGAGGAGATCGTACAACACACGGAGTACAACGGTTGGTATAGCAATGTGCTGTCTCAGTTGTACGCAGAAATTAAGGTTGGCTAACTGGGCAATCCGTGCCATCCAGCACGAGTTTCCATCGCCTGCTACTATAGTGCTAGCTGCCGAGCTCAGCGCCGGGATACAGTCTTCACCACTTCCGCCTTCCTCGTTCATTTCTCTTCAGCCTTTCACACTTCTCTACAAACATCCAAAATGACGTGTTTTCTGAGTTGGCTACTGAATCAGACCTTGCTTCTAATTTGATGAACTTTATTTCGTCTGCGTGATACGATTTCCGCGGTGTCTGACTTTTCGAGGCCCAATCAACATGAAGGTCATAGTCAGGGCAAACTCCATCAAACCACATGCAAAAGTCTGATACCCATTGATTACAGCAGACAATATTTTATGTTGGAAGAGAATTCGGGCGAATCGACTGAAGCGGACTGAAACAGGAAGCCGGAAATTAGGCTATCATTGAAAAAGAAAGAATGCATGGCAGCAGGCGAAACACGCAAGGCTATATTCTGACGCAAGCCTAAAACCACAGACCACCAGGAGTGATTCCTTACTCACTGCCCTCACACCCCCATCGCTTTTTGTTGTACATAGTAAATTGCTTCCACAATGACAGAAACACCCATCACCTCTCTGGAAGGTGCTACTGTCCCCAACACTGAAGGTGGCCGCTCATTCTCCGACTTTACTGCTCAGTTGTGGAACTCATTCCCTTTAACATCAGACATGTGAGCACCTTATAGACACCTTCAAATCCAAACTGAAATCCTAACTTTTCACCATCCATTCCATTTTCAATCGCATCCTACTCCTAGCATTGTCTTTAGATCATCTTCCTGTGGCTGCTCTGCGTGTTTTTGTGTCCTATTAGTGGTTATGTAATTGTGTATTATTTGAATGATGTGTGCATTTTGTATTAGTACTACAAAAACATTACGTGAGCCACTTAGTACTTACTTAATATTATATGGATAGGCGCTGTTACTGTAAATACTATTTGACTGATTTGGTTTTGCTGTTTGTCACGAAATGCTTCACAGTGTTCTCATTTCATTTTAGCTGGGATATCACGTCTAGCAGACAGACTGTGCTGTTGACGCAATCAGCTGCTGACTGCACAAGCACTGCTCTGAACGTCATCAATGGGCACTGACTTCATAACCATTACATCAAGATCTAAAGACTGAGTTATACTTTGACCTAATTGTACATCACTGAACAGAAGTGGAAACATTTTGATGTTTGTGTAATACACTTTATTTTGATCTTGTGTGAAAGACTTTGATTTTCAATAGTAACAATGCTGAATCAAATAAAGTAATATAATAATCTTCATGTAGTGTGTGTGTGTGTGTGTGTGTGTGTGTGTGTGTGTGTGTGTGTGTGTGTGTGTGTGTGTGTGTATGTGTGTGTGTATGTGTGTGTGTGTGACTGTGTCGGTGATTCAAAACAGACTTTTAGTTTTATGCAGCATGTTGATCCTGATACCATCATCTTTATTGTAATAACATTTTCACACAAACTCCAGATTAGCAGTTCCACTTTCCAAAAACTGGTGAACAACAGACTGTCCCTGGTACATCCTACTCCTAGTTCTGTTGGACTGCAGCAGGGCAAAGTGAGGCACAACTGGCCTCTTCACAAGTCCACACACATTCTTTGGTGATGCCTCCTCTGTGACAGTCCCTTCTCCTTGCACCAGAGTTGTTGCCCCTTGTGCAAGGGGTGGTGCCCCTTGTTCTGCATTTGCTGCCCCTGCCGGTAGAGCAGCTTCCCCCTGTGAACCAGCTGCTGCAGCCTGGGACTCCACTGCTTTGGCTGCCAGTTTCTGCTTGGCATTCTGGTGCTCCACGAATACCATCATGTGGCGCTGGTTGAAAAGGATGCACTTGTCTGCACAGCTATTGATACACTTCATCTGCAACAAAAGGTAGGACTAGCCTTCAAAAACTGTTTTGGCAAATGAT
Source organism: Alviniconcha strummeri (assembly GCA_963584105.1). Lineage (NCBI taxonomy): Eukaryota > Metazoa > Mollusca > Gastropoda > Provannidae > Alviniconcha > Alviniconcha strummeri. The sequence goes on from OY757549.1 coordinate 662,828, forward strand.
AAATGGATAACAATAAGTCTTTTAGAACAGATATATATATATGAATCAATTTATTTGTTAGTTAGTAAGTGTCATATATTGTGAAGCAACACATGTATGTTATATAGAGGAAGCAAGAGAAGTAACCCATGCAAGACTAATGTTACTGGAGGAACAAGGGTGATGGTTGCTGAGCAAAACGTGTCTCCCCGCACGGCTGTTTCAGTTTGATATGTTCGCCCACATAAAGATATAACAGTAAGTAAGTGTTTTTTTAATTTTACGCCCAGTCAACAAGTACAGGAATATCAATGTGAAACACTTGGTCAGCACACAATACACGCCCAAAATATATACCTGCTAAAACTATTACACCTTCAGTTTTTTTAAAACAGATGTAAAAAGTGCATACAAATTTAAAACATAAACAGAACCCAAAATAATCTGAAAGTTTCTATTCTGCTAAAAATATTGACTTCTTTCAGAAAGTTAAAGATACTGTCCAATGACGTATCCTGGAACAAAATCTGCAGTGACTGAGCTGTAAAAATGTCTCTATCTCATCTCAGTAAAATCAGAACAAAAAGGTTATGTGCAATGGTTAGTCACATGCGATACACATCATAAGTGGCTCCTCTCCCTTCAAAAAAAGGAAGGAGTAATATAATTATAAGAGTAACTGATGTGCAGCGAAGAAACAACAGTTTCTTTTCTTCTGTTAGTCCAAGCCAAGGACAAGTAATGCAATCATTTAACTTTGGAAAGTGTTGCACAACTGAACACCAAACCAACATGTCTGACTCATGAGGTGACCACAATAAATGGTGGCAAAATGCAAGGTACACAACTGATCAGGATAATCATACAAAGTATACACCTGAACTGTTCGGGATAATCATACACAAGTGATCAGGATAATTATTAAAGGACAAGTCCAAGGTTAGGGGTGATTTTTGACATGATTTCCATTAAAGCTTGCTGAGAACAATGATGTAGGTGAAACTGTGATCTGAGGGTTATAAATGCACGAAAAAAAGGCATTTTCTGTTGTACCAAAAATGTTGCCATGACGCCCAAATCACGTGACCATATGCCTACTATGTCACTCTGGGGAGTCGCTGCAAAATGGCCAACTCGAGCTCTGAAGACGAACCTGATACTTTGCCCGAGAGACCCACAAGGATACAACCGTATCAGTTTGAGCCTGTCAGGCAGGATTTTGAAAGAGTACCGGAACATCATGTCAGCTTTGAAGCAAACTTCATGTGGTATTGCATGGGGTTTGTGAAATTGCACTCACTGAAGTGCTCGCTACACAAATGGGCGTGATGCGGCGCAGCAAGAAAGTCAGCTCGTTTGAATTGTATAAACTTAATCCACTTTCGCCTCTCTGCAGGTCGATTGCGCGGGAGCTCGTGCATTTTTATACCTGGGGTTGTCTGCAAATTGTTACAGTCCGTGGCAACACAGTAGGCCAGCACAGTTAACTTTTTTGTCGACCACACGCATACACAGTGTACTGAAGAATCTAAGATGGCAACTGCACTGATTCCCCAGACTAACGTCACTTCCGGGGAAGCCTACAGAAAATAAAATGGATTAAAAACCCAATTAAACAAAACAAAAAATCATTTTTTTTCCATTAAATCTGAAACTAGTGACTCATTTGTCAATCATTTCGATGGTCATTTTGCATACTTAAAAACCTTGGACTTTTACTTTAATCATACAAGGTACACAACTAATCAGGATAATGATACAAAGTACACAACTAATTAGTCGGGATAATCATACAAGGTACACAACTAATCAGGATAATGATACATGGTATTCTTACACAGGTTCCCAGCATACATGATCACATTCACAGTCACTGAAGCAGGTCATGCCACTCACCGATCCCTTATCCACCCACACTTGAAACATCAGTACTTGATAAAAACACCAAAGACAAAAAAAAATCCTGTCAGGCCAGGGATTGCCACAGCACAGCACCCCCTAAATTGCATATATATATATATATATGCACACACATACAAATAAACTAAATGTATATTGTACAGTCAGTAAATATATGTATACATGTATTACAATTTTACACATGTATATTAACGTGTATAAGATGTACTGGGTTAGATTTTCATATTCTTTTTGCAATATTATTATTATAATACCACTCATCCACTGCAAGAAGAATATGGAAATCTAACCCAGTACATGAAGAGGTGAAACTGAAACTAAAACACCAGTTTACCCGTGACACTAATTGTCTAATAACACTGAATGACAGAGTTTCATTTCCTACCTCATCGTCTGAAGTCTTTGCATGATTGAAGTTGGACACACATTTGTCAAAGCAGTGGTGGACAAGCTTGTTGTACAGTTCCAGAAAATCTTTCATCTGCACAGTACAGCATTAAAGACACTGAGCATGAATTAACTAATTTTTACACAAATTACAGTATTAACTATAATTTATGAATGAAACTTTAAATGTTAAACTAATTATGACTGGCTCTGACCAGTCAGACCAAAACCACAGAGTAGTTAATCTAATACAATGGATTCAGGTTGAATGCTTGTTGGATAATAAATAAACACATCAGGGAAAACAACAACAAAAACCTGTTCTAAACAGTAAAACACACACACACATGCACACACACACACACACACACACACACACACACACACACACACACACACACACACACACACAGGGGCCTGCAGAAAAACACCCCCCAAAACAGGAAACAAATAAAAAACAAACTCACACACAAAAGAAAAACAGAATGATAAAAGAACAGATAAACTTGTAAACAAGCAAAGAAAAACAAAAACAACAAAACTAGCATCAACTACTCAACAATAAACAAGATGGAATACGCTGCTCACCAAATAAAAGATCACAACAAATTAATAAATTAATTAAAATTGTTTAAAATTAAATGCAACTAGTGCACAAAATAATGCTGACCAACTCCAGTATTTTACTATTATATATATATAATATACTATAAGACTAAGTTCCAAGGCTAATGTAATAGTTTGAATACACATTTTCTTTTACCAGTATTATTTATTTTATGAATTTTAAGCATTAAAATGAAAAGTTGAGAGCAAGCATGCTAAAAAAACGACAGCACAGTTCCCAGATGATCAGCGGTGGTGGTGAGCAACTGAGGAGTCACTGCGGTGGTGTGTTCTGTTTTGTGGCTTTGTGTCTCTATAGGCCTGTGCTCACATGTGCTACCATCGAAAGGGAATCATGGTGTTCCAACAAAAACTAGACTGGAAGTGGAAAAGGCTGTTTTTAGTTGTCACATAATAACATATTTCTTATAACAGGATCTAGTCCTAAATTACAGTGGAGTCCATTAATAACGACAACTGTAATAACGAGAACACTGTAGTAACGAGACATTTTTCAATCCCCGTTTTTTATCCTTCTTAATCTTTAAGAATAAACCATTGGGTTTAACAAGAGTTAGTGGATAATCATCTCGGTAATAATGAGAGATTTTCTATCCTTCCTGGTCACAAAAGTTCTCGCCACTCACCCCACCCCCACCTCGTTGTCAAGTTCCCGGTAGGGCACATCTCGTGGTGGCCGGTAACAAAGAAAAACAATGAAAGGCTTCATCCTTGGAGACTCGAACTGGAAATTTTTCCAAGTCGGTTACCCTGTGGACACCCCTACACGCATCAATTTAGCAGAATCAAGGGACACTATCGATTAATTATGAACACATCGACGGCGCTGGTGCCAAGATTATTTCCCTTTGTTTCCCTTGGTAAATTCGTCATTTGGGAATAACGAGAACTCTGCAATAACAAGAAAATGTGCCTGGGCCGTCCGCTCTCGCTATAACAGTTTCACTGTACTTCCACAATGATCACAGAAAATCATTGCAATTTGTGTGTGTGCCTGATGGGGACAAATGGGTGTTTCACATCAGTATCAGCCATTCCTTACATAGCTGCCCCAATCACCGCTGAGGAAATGTGCTCTTGATGTTGTACTGAGTACATACTACATTGCTTCCACAATGATCACTGAAAAAGTGTGTGTGTGTGTGTGTGTGTGTGTGTGTGTGCATGCTCCCCCACATCCCCCCTCTCCACACACACACATGTATGTAGACATACATACTGTACATATATAGACACATATCATTTGATAAAGAATGATACTGCAATTTTAGCAAGCTTGTGTGTCATGTGCCTGTGGCAGAAAAGATGCAAGCAATGAGATGATCAGGGTTTTGACAAGCTACTACTACTAGTACTACATACTGGCCCACACCATTGTTATTTATAATATATATCATAAATATAATGGTCAGCCTGACATATGAATCATGAAGCCCTCTTTGGTCTCAAAAGGGTGCTGTGCCATTATCATTATGTGATCTCTTATCTCCCAGTATTTTATACTTGTATAGTATACTGTCAGTGTCATAGACATAGTCATACTATAGTCATACTGATGCTTGCTTTGCTGTTTCACATTATATTAAAAATTAATATTATAATAATATATTATAATTGGTTCATAACACAGCCATTCAGTTAAAGGTAATATATATATGTATGCATGCATGGACTGATCCGGCGATGTGTGTGAGGGCCCCCCCTGCCCCCCCAACACACACTTGGAAAAAGAACTGAAAGAACTGATGGGGCTAAATCAGTTAATAGTTATCCTGCCCTTTTGAGTTATAGAACTTATACTTTTTTTTTGTAGATCTATGTAAACATGGCCACTCATGATTTTGCGCATGATATGATCATGTGACTTGTGGGGCTGGCTGTAGAATTAGAAAACACTGGCAAGTGTCACAGCTGACAACAGGCAGAACCCAGTGGCCTCTTTGGTCTTGTTTCCCTGGATGATGTGTGTATTACTATAAGTATTGTTACTGTTAGGGGATACATAAAAGAGGCATGGTGTGCAGCTTTTTTCTTTCTCTGCTGCAGACCACCCCAGCAGAAGTCACACAACAATCAACCTGGAGAAGTTCTAGAAAAGCAACTTTGTACATTGTAAGTAAGCATGGTTTCACTTTCAAGGAGTAGGGCACTTGTTGTCGCTGTGCTCAGCCAGTCCTGCTAATTTTTGCTTGCAAAACTCAGAAAAGAAAACAGAAATTTATAAATCAATGGAACAATTTAAAACCACACGCTTGATTTTAAGTTTTCAGTATTTTGATGTTCCACTTCCACTTCCAGTTCTACCTGTTGGACAAAACATGCTTTGAGAAGGATACTCTTCTTTATTATTATTATCACAAATAAGTCAAACACTATGTAAAACAAAGGGGACAATGTTTAAAAACAAGATGAGGCTGTACATTGTGAAAGTTACCACAACCACTTACGCACAAGGAGGCCCGGCTCTTTAACTTTTTGTTTAAGTTTAACGAAAGAAGAAGAGTTCGTCCACCAGGTTACAACTTTTGGTCTACTCTGAGTGATCAGCCTAAATAAATAAAAAGCAGCTTAGTTTACCGTTCTTTGTTGCGCTGTTACCATATCCATCTTGACGGAGTAAATCAGAACGTGCTGGTTAAATACTATAGCGAATACACGAAATGTGATGCAGGACTACGGACGACCTTCCCAAGCTTGTGTTTCACTTCAGCCAAAGGGGCTCAATAACACTTGAATCGTATTTCTGTTTGGTAATGTTCTTAAAACGTCTTAAAGGTGGTTTTGGTAACCCTTAGTATTTTTGAACTATTATAATTGCATATGAACGATCATTTAATCACACAATCTTCGTCAGTGGAATTCTCTGTAATCTATAGCTCTCTATATATCATTAAGTGTGCGTGTGTGACTGTATGTAAAAAATAAAATCATCTGAGTTACAGACGAAGGTTAGTTTCTGATTAACCGAGATATTCTCATTAGGGTGAATTCCCAAGCTGACACTTCCGGGAAAGGGGATTGTTTTGGGGAAACCGTTGAGAATCACAGCACTGGCTATAATCTTGTTGTTTTAACTGACGTCGGGCTATCTGCGAGGTCACACCTGTAACAATTACACCATGGGCAAAGATGGAGGTCCTGTTGTAGTGGATCGAATAGTACTTCGTGTTCCATTTTGGCCATTTGCTGTGGTTACAGTGTCTCTGCCGGCTTTCTCCCTGGCGATCTGTTTCGTCACTGCCTACATTTTTCGCTTCGACGATGTCAATGAAACAATGTGCGAGGTCAGTACCACCCTTCTTCTTTTTCATTGTCGCATCTTGCTGCTTTTTCCAAACATTTTGAGGAGATTCCACCCCACCCTAATCCCCAAGTTAATTCCACTCCCTAAGACTGTAAGACTAAGACAAGAGTGCGTGGAAGGGGAAGAATGAGATGAACGAGCAGTGGCTGAATTGTTCTTGCTTGTAAACACTTTTGTTGTACAACTTCTACAAGTTGTAATGTTACAAACCTATAATCAGGTGAAATGATGCGATATACCAGCGCAAGCGTCGATATGACATTATGACTGTGACAGTATGAGATCTCATACAGTCATACTCACACAGTCACAGTGCACTTCGAGGTATACTGGCACAGCGCCTATTTATATCACATAATTATTGATTGCCAGTATCACACTATCAGTATTTTATATATATTTGGAGTGGCTGTTCACACTGCCACTGTGTGAATAATTTGTTTGATGTTCCTTATTTGCACAGCTGCTCTGTGTACTGTCATCACTCAGTCACTGGTTTCTTTGCAGAGCAGTCAGACAACCAACCAGACTTTGATTCAAACTAATCAAAGTACCTGATTTATATCACATGATCCCTTGCCGCCATTTCAAACTATGAACCTTCGACAGCTGGAGGGAATTTACGAAGCTTAAACTTTAAAGAAGCCTTTTCTAAGGCAACTAGCATTAAGTTTTGCACAGTGACCAGCCACAGTGTAAATTCACTAATTCAGTAGTAAATGGTGCCAATGATAAAGTAGTAGAGGGACAACCCAAGCTGGTACAAAGAGACTAAGTTGAGTATGGATATCAGTGCTGGACCTAGTTAGGGGGAATCAGAGACCTGTCAAAATTGAAATAGCTTGCAGCTTATCCCAGTTAGGCTTGTTGTGTTCCACATACATCCTGTTTTAAGGCACAATTAAAAGAAAAGCAGTTAGGACCCCGACTGCAAGTTAGGGTAGCTTCGAACATGTCCAAGTGGAGAGCATAACGCATGTTTCAGTGTGACATAAAAGTCTCATTATGTAATATTTAGAACAAGAAGTTGAAGAACCTTATTATTTCATAGAAAGGTTTTGAATAACAATTATTCAGAGTAACTAAGTGCAGTTTTTAAGAAGGTTCATCCACTTGAGAGTAGAACAGCCTACCCGCAAAATTGTGACACCGAAACATGCGTGACATGGCAAGAAAGGTTTTTCCTTCAAGATCAAACAAACACCATGGATCATGAACAAGTATTTATTCTTGTTAGTTTTTGATGCTGTGGACATATTCCAAAGTAATATTGGAACACTTCCTCAACTTTGGATGTTCTTTGAATTGTAACACATGTTTCACATGACATGTAATGTATGTTTCACATTACATTTAATAATCACTCAGGTTGGAAACTGTTAAAACTAATTTAAGCATGTAGAAAATTTATTTTTTCAGAGTATTTGTACACATTACTTGTATGTAAGCATTTGTTTTGAGTTTGACAAGTTTTTTTTTAGTTTGACAAGTTTTGCTTGTAAAAAAAAAGAAAAGGAAGTGATGAGTAGTACTAGTAATGTTTACATGAATCGACTGAAACGTAACATGAAAATTTTATCACTCATCTGTTCTCATGCAAAACAGTGACAACTTCAAGCAACTTTTATTCTGTAAAAAAAATGCAGCTGTAAAAGTTAACCATTTTTATTTACAGACCACACAGAGAAAAGGAAAGAAGGGTGGCGGGTGCACTGGAGAGAAACCTGTTCATGCTGAGACTTACATTTTCACACACATAATGAGACTTGGGAGGTGGGGGGTGCATTTTTTTTTTTGGGGGGGGGGGGGGAGGGGGGCTTTTTATTCTCTCTCTAACTGGAAAATATCCTCTCTCTCTAGCAATCTGACATGGTCTGACTAGACCTGACTGTCAGTAAATAATAATAATAATACACACATTTTCTATAGCGCTATTCCCCACTGAGCGAGCTCAATGTGCTTGAGTAGAAGAAGAATCACTTATTTCAAGTTTCCTGTAAAACAGTGTAAGTGTAAGTGTAACACTAGTAATAATTTTCTATCCATTTTCCCTCACTAGTCATCAGCACATTAAGGAGACTGGCAGAAAAGATAACAGAATAGTACTACCAGCTGGCATGATCACACTTTGCTTCAATATAATTATAAAAACAAAGAAATTGTTACAGTTTGAGTACTCTTTTATTTTCTGACCTGGAAGATATACCGTTTTCTTTGTTCCATTTTTAATTTTTTATTTGTTAGACAGAAGAAACACTTGCCAGATAGGTGTAATATATATTTTATCTCAGGGAAGTGTGGCAAGGTTGTGGGTGAAAGGAAAGAACAATTAAGTCAGACAGTATGGACAACATGTGGTATGGAAGCTAGGATGATTGTGGATGACAACAGCCATGTCCTTGCTAAACATTATGAGCTTCTTCCATCTGGTAGATGATTTCGTGCACCTAAATCAAATACAGTCAGTAGCATTTCTGAACAGATAAATCTGTTTGAACATTGAACATCAGAGCAGTGTGTTGTGTGTGCATACATGTGTGTGTGTGTGTGTAAATTACGTGAATTACTAGTTTGTTTATTATGTAACTTTTGTATTTTGAATAACTGTTCTTAGAGTTTTAAAATATGAAATACGTATTATTGTGCACTGTGATGTGGTTAATGTTCAGCCATGTTTTAATTTATCTGATGAGATAATAAAGTAATATTGAATCTTGAATCTTTTTAATATAATGATTGATCACTTTTATATAGCGCTATTCTCCGTTCGCAAGCAGACTCACTGCGCTCGCATGTGATTCTACATGAGTGAATAGTTTTTTATAGCGCGTTTTTGAATATCCACTGAAGTGGTGTACTTACAGCGCTGGCATGGCTGGTGCCACACGTATCTGCTGCCAGAAAGAGTCAATCTCGGCACGTTCTGTGTACACCATACAACCATGCACCATGTCACTTCATGCAAAGCCACATACGTAAGGTGTATGTGTGTTTAGCTGTAACCTGCCACTTGCGCTTTTGGCAGAATGACCGGGATCTTTTACGTGCTACTGTGGTAACACAGGGGTGGAACGGATACTGAAATAAGATTGAGTCTATTAACACCTCATGGAATCACATGGAACAACACAAAACTGCAGGGAACCACACAAAATGGCATGGAGCCATGCAAAACCTCATGGAACTGCATATATATGAATTAAGCACTGTTAGTGTTAGATGTTTGCAGATTTTTTTTTTTCTCTCCAATAAATGTAGTTTTTTGCCTTTAGGGTATTAGATAAACACCACACACACACATACACACACAAATGTATGTGTGTGCGCATGCGCGCGCGTGTGTGCGCACACACACACACACACACACTATATGTAGACACACACATGCACACTGTACACCCCCCCACCCCCAAAAAAACCACACACACACACACAAAAACACCGAAAACAGTACAAAACCAGAACAGTAAGTTGAGTACCATTAACAATAAAACAAAGCAAAAACACACCATGATTCATGAATTTAAAGGAGCTATTACTTCATACACTTTGACTTGTTAACTTTTAGTAAGTTTACCTACTGTCACATGTGTGCATGGACAGACACTAAGTTATGCTTCACAGAATCACATTCTTTGATGACTTTGCATGCATGCACACACGCACTCACACACACATGCACAGACGCATGCACGCACACACACACAAAATGAATAAGCTGGAACCACACAGAAATAAAGAACTGTCTAATGCTTGCAGTCATTCATAATGACATAAGTCTTTCAGAATTGTTTTTATTCACAGCTGCTCTGGGGTTATATATTTGACACCTAACTTAGTGTGCAAAGGGTGCATGCATGCACACAGCTGAACTCTTCCAAATCCATGCATGTGTGTGTACACACACACGGACACACACACACACATACAAAATAATAATGAGCAAATCAAAATTTATGTTTTTGTACAGACTCGAGTTTGAGAACACAATGACAAAGGCACCAAAACTTCCAAATCCATGCAGGCATGCATGCACATATGTGTGTACACAAAATAAAAAATATGAGCTAATCAAAATTTATGTTTAACACAGACTATGATCACTATGGTTTGAGAAAACAAAGACACATAGAGCGTGACCAAGCTGTACAACATTTGAAATAACCTAGCACAGGTTACCATCTTATACTTGCAACTCAGCTCCAGTGTTGGTGCAGAGCCAGACAGACGTACTGTAGCACCTGTACAACCTCTGCTTGATTAGTTGATGTCAGTAACTGACTTACTGGGTAAGCATGTGATGTTGATGTGTTTGCAGGTGAAGAACTACATCCCTTCCATCAGTGCAGTGACCGGTATCACCCCGCAGACCTACCTGTGGCGCATTGGCATAGCTCTTCACTCAGCGCCTCGCTTTGCTGTGGGCTTCATGCACTATAACTATTACTTCCAGCGCCTTGGCTTTGTCAGAGAGTGCCAGCGTGGTTTCTTCAAAAAGCTGATCAGCCTCAACTTCTGGCTCAACACAATAGAGAATGCCTCACTTGTTGGTGTTACCTATGTCACCAACCGAGAAAACTATCGTAAGTTTAGTGTGGATTGGATGACTATTGCTTGGTGTGAAACTGAACCTTAGTGTTTTCTGTAATGTATGTTCTGTTCAGCAAAGAAGAGTAAATTGTATAATATTCATGTTACTGTATAATATAATATATCTGTGCATGTGAAGATATTTTGTTTATTAAGTGTACAACAACAACAACATAACAACAGTAACGTCCCAGCAGGAAATTAAAGTTGTTGCTTGACCTCATAAAAAAAAAAAAAAAAAAAAGTATCTTCATAATTCAAGGTCATCACACACACACACACACACACACACACACACACACACACACACACACACACACACACACACACACACTCATGAGTCATATTATACACCCCCATCTTTCAGTATAAATGAATGGAAGTAATTTAGACTAAAACTAGATAGTATCATAGCAGATGATACTGATCAGTAGTTACTGAAGTGAGAAGATCATAACCCGACATGAGTGACAGTTATAGTATTCCATCTGCATAAGCTAACAATGATATTGATAGTATTCCATCTGCATAAGCTGACACTGTGACAGTGACAGTGTATTAGCTGACAGTGATAGTATTCCATCTTCATAAGCTGACACTGTGATAGTGACAGCGTATTAGCGGACAGTGATAGTATTCCATCTGCATAAGCTGACAATGATTCCATCTGCATAACCTGATAATGACAGTATTCCATCTGATCTGCATACCCTGACAGTGACCCTATCCATCTACATAACCTAACAGTGACACTATCCATCTGCATAACCTGACAGTGACACTATCCATCTGCATACCCTGACAGTGACCCTATCCATCTACATAACCTGACAGTGATACTATCCATCTACATAACCTGACAGTGACACTATCTATTTGCATAATCTGACAGTGACCCTATCCATCTACATAACCTGACAGTGATACTATCCATCTACATAACCTGACAGTGACACTATCCATCTACATAACCTGACAGTGATACTATCCATCTACATAACCTGACAGTGACCCTATCCATCTGCATAATCTGACAGTGACCCTCTCCATCTACATAACCTGACAGTGACACTGTCCATCTACATAACCTGACAGTGACACTGTCCATCTGCATAACCTGACAGTAACACTGTCCATCTAGTGTCCATTTGCATAACCTGATACTGGCAGTAACACTGTCCATAGATGTACATAACCTGATACTGACAGTAACACTGTCCATAGATGTACATAACCTGATACTAACTGTAACACTGTTGATGTACATAACCTGATACTGACAGTAACACTGTCCGTAGATGTACATAACCTGATACTGACAGTAACACTATCCATAGATGTGCATAACCTTATACTGACAGTAACACTGTCCATAGATGTACATAACCTGATACTGACAGTAACACTATTGATGTACATAACCTGATACTGACAGTAACACTATCCATAGATGTACATAACCTGATACTGACACTATCCATCTTCATAACCTGATAGGATATGAAGTAACACTATCCATAGCTCTGCGTAACATGATAGTAACACTGTCTATCTGAGTAACCTGATACTGTGATAGTGACACTGTCCATCTAGTATCCATCTGCATAACATGGTCTCACTCTGCATAACCTGATAGCGACACTACTCATCTGCATAACCTGATAGCGACACTACTCATCTGCATAACCTGATACAGTGATAGTGACACTACTCATCTGCATAACCTGATAGTGACACCACTCATCTGCATAACCTGATAGTGACACCACTCATCTGCATAACCTAACAGTAACAGTATTCCATAGATCTGCATGACCTGAGAGTAACAGTATTCCATCTGCATAACCTGACAGTATTCCATAAGTACTCTGTGGCAAGGAATACGTTCACAAACAAGACATCTACAAGTGTTTGAACTGGATTGATTTAGTGACTGGTGCTTGTTCAGAACTTCATGGTTAAATGTAAAGCAAAGAGGACATTCTTTACACCAAACATGTTTGTGACAGTAACTTTTGGACTCACATTCATCTCAAGAAAAAATATGACCACATTTCAGCGACTGTAGCAGTGTAAAACCTGAAAATATGTATGCATCAGGAATGAGATTTGAAATAAGCAACAAGACTTGATAAGTATCTGATTTCTGTTTGTTTGACTGCAGCGGTCCATGAGAAGATGTTTGTTGTGTTCATGGTGACCTCCCTGTGCTACATGCTGTGCAACACTGTGTGCTTTGTGATGTCTCGTGGTGCCGCCATGACCAAAGATGTAAGCTGCCCACCCACACCAAAACACTGCTACTGCTAGGGAAGTGGAATTAGGCAGTTTGGGATGGGTGAAGTTTTCTTGTTTTTAGTCAGTTCAAGATGGGTGAAGTTTTCCAATTTTTAGGCAGTTCAAGATGGGTGAAGTTTTCCTGTCTTTAGGCAGTTCAGGATGGGTGAAGTTTTCCCATTTTTAGTCAGTTCAAGATGGCTGAAGTTTTCCATTTTTTAGTCAGTTCAGGATGGGTGAAGTTTTCCATTTTTTAGTCAGTTCAGGATGGGTGAAGTTTTCCTATTTTTAGTCAGTTCAGAATGGGTGAAGTTTTCCTGTTTTCAGTCAGTTCTGGATGGGTGAAGTTTTCCTGTTTTTAGTCAGTTCAGGATGGGTGAAGTTTTTCAGTTTTTAGGCAGTTCATGATGCCTTGATGGGTGATATTTTCATGTGAGGGATGAGGTTTATGTTTGTTTCTTTGTTTTTGGTTGAAATTAAGGGAAGGGGTTTGTGGTTGAAGCGACATCTGAAGTTTGAAAAGAAAATGTGTTGGGGGGAAGGGTTGAAAAGACCGGAGAACCTTTGGTTGTTTGCGGATGGGAAGTTTGTTGAAGTGATGTTTTCTTTTGTTGAAGTGATGTTTTCTTTTGGTTGGAGATGCATTTGAAATGATATATGAAACTTTTTATGATTGGTGTGAAGCTTTTTATGATGGGGAAGGTGAATAGGGTTTATGTTTTTGTTTTGAGAGGTGGATCTGGATGTGGTTAAAATGAAGGCATTTTGTTTTTAAGAATTAAATGGGAAAAGGTAGTTGCTGTTGTTTATCAGAGCTTCCATTCTGATGTAAGCCAGTTGGGTTTAGATAATAAATGTTATTGCTGCTGTTATTAAAACACTTTTTTTTTTTTAAATATGATGCATGCAGGCTTATGTGGTGGCTACTCTTAAATGTATCTTAAGTTTTTTTTTAGTGATTGGCATATATATATATACTTATGTGTGAACAGTAGCACTTGGCACTATTACAGTATTAGCATTAGAGTTGTAGTGTTGTTGTATGAGTGTGATGATATGATAAATGAATGAACCAACACCACAAGACATTCCTCAGCATTTCAATTGCGAGAATAAAAATTCTTAAGTCTTATGTCTGTTGACAGGAAGAAAGATCCTACTTCTGGAAAAAGGTGATGTTTGCTGCCATCATGAGTGCCACTGCAGGTCTTATCTTCTTCTTCATCAAACACCGCTTCTTCTGTGAGCCTGGAGGTCAGTGCAGTGCCCCACCCCTTCCTGCCTCCTCAGTTGCTCAAAGAGGATTCCTTGCTTTCCCCTGCGGAGGCTGACTAATATTGATGCTGACAGATGTTGGTGCATCCCTTCCTTGCTTTCCCCTGTGGAGGCTGACTAATACTGATGCTGACAGATGTCGGTTCATCCCTTCCTTGCTTTCCCCTGCGGAGGCTGACTAATATTGATAGTGACAGATGTCGGTTCAGCCTTCCCATCTCCTCAGACCCCAAGAGAATTCCTTTCTGTACATTGTTGGGGCTGATGGATGTGGCTAGATGTAATATAATTCTAATTCTGTGTTCCAGACATGGAAAACACTTTTAAAAATGTCTTTTTCAAACTGACAAACTGTATTAAAACTTTGGAGCCCAGTTGCCTGTACAATGAAAGAGTTGGATGCTTGCTGTGGCTGAGGTACTTATAAATGAGCAATGGACAGCTAAGACTATGTCGAGGATGGATTGACTGATTGATTGATCTTTAATACTAGTACTCAAGGATAAAGATTTTAGGCAAAAGCCTGGTCTGACTGTCTGTCTTTGCTAACACACACACACACACACACACACACACACACACACACACACACACACACACACACACACACACACACACACACACACACATATTCTGACTATACAAAGCAAGAGAGAGAGAGACAGATGGACAGACAGGGCAGGTTTTCAATAATTGTATGTTTGGCGATCCGATTAAGTTTTCTTCAACTTTATTTTGAGATAGAACAAAAACAAGGTAGAATGTCTGCTTGATGCAGCCATGTTGTTCCTCAAGATGCAACTGAGCATTGAAAAACAGGACTGAGCAGAATTTCAAGTTTGATGCTTAGCCTGTGGTGCAAGAAGAACACTGACGCTAATGCCTTTGTCTCACTCTGTACTAGACATTGACCACGTTGAAGATTAAGTGTTCTTCCTGTATCCAAAGCCACGCATCAAACCATCATGGGTTTGCTAACATTCACTTGAATTCAAGAACAAGGCTGCTGCCATGCCCAGCTGCAGGCACAAGCCTTCTCACACTGGATTTGAAACCTGAGGAAGAACAAATGAATTAATGTGTAATTGGGGAAGTGCTATCAATTGCAATGTGTTACAACTTGCTGGTGATACTCTCAGTAAATGACGTATGATGAACTTCCAACTTTAACAAAAATCATGTTTATGTGCCATAAACATTGGCATATGTTGTTGCCAGCAACAATATGTGCTGGCGACAATATGCACTGTGAACATTGACAAGTATTGCTGCCGGTGACAATATATGCTCGGCAACAATATATGCCACAACAGTCACTTCTCAGATGTTGATGCTTAAATAGGTCACTTTTCACCTTCATTCTTATTTGTCCTTTGCAGCCTTCAGCTTTTTTTCACTGTGTGAGTACATCATCGCCTACACCAACATGGGTTATCATGCCACTGCCTACATCGACTTCAAGGACAAAGAATGGCTGGTGGCCACCCCTAACTACCATTCTGCCAATGGGTCTGTCTTAGACAACAACAATGTTCGCCACAGCCTGTCCACCTCGGCCATCACGGCCAACGGCACCAGCAGCAGACGGAGAAAGCATTGATGACGTGGGTCATTCCTTTAGCTCTAGCTGCTACTCGGTGACTGTTACTTGTTGAAAAGTTGATACTTTGTTGTGAACTTTTTAAGTGATGTCTTAGCTCTTAACAAAGCTATCTTGTGAAGAAATCAACCCTGATGATACTCAGGTAAGCTTTATTTTGTCCTTAGAAAGAACACAGCTGCTTTAGGGTCTCAAGTGTCTGTACAAGCAAATGTACACAAAAGCGTAACATTTGTGCTTTCCCGTAGAGAAGCAAATAAATGATGCGACAAAGCAAGCAAGCAAGCAAGCAAGCAAGCAAGCAGCTGTGCTTACACAGATACTAACTTTATTTTTTACTTCGTGAAGTTCGGCTATAAACAGCTCACCTGCCTCATTTGAAACTGCTGCCAGCACAAAATTGTCATTGAATTTATTGGTCATGTAGTTTCGCACTTGCAGGAATGAAATAAATCCTTGGTTCCAGTCATCTAGGTGCATGCTACAAACATTTCTGGGTTATGTGCCAATCAGTCTACAAACATTTCTTGGGTTATGTGCCAATCAGTCTACAAACATTTCTGGGTTATGTGCCAATCAGTCTGCATGTGTGAAGCAGGCACTCTCATAAGATTATTATCTTAGATTTCTCAGCTGAACCTTTTCACTAGTTTTGTGTTTTTGATTTGATGTGCACCTTTTCTTTATAAGTTTGGATACTTACCTGGATACTTGAATGTGTTCAGTCAAATGGTGCCTGTGTGTACATGCGCAAGGCGGATTTCCATCTGAAATCTGACAACTAAAGTCTGAGGGAGGGAGTCGCTTGTGCTTGTTCCCCGCTGTGCTGTTGCTGCCTCCCCGAGTGAAAACCACGCAGTCAGCAGCATCATTGTACAGCATCAGATGCAGTGTCTTCATGGAGGCCTAAAATGGCTGTGCCTATTCAGCATAGCACTTTGGATCGCCTTACATTTTGTGATCGACTTGTTGATGGATGTGAAATGGCTTCGCATATCCAGCATGCCCCTTGGGATCATGTTGCATCTTGTGATCAAGGAGTGATGGATGTGAAATGGCTACGCATATCCAGCATGCCCCTTGGGATCATGTTGCATCTTGTGATCAAGGAGTGATGGATGTGAAATGGCAGTGGGCGTTCAGCACCACACTGTGGATTACCTCACACTGGGATCAGACTGTTGCTGTGGCCATTCCTCCCTTCCATTAGGTTAGCATTGCGGTCTGCTATTAACTTCTTCATGACTTTATGGAAAAGTATGTGAGGGTGTTCTGCACACCCATTTGGGCTCACATTACACCCACTGATGTGAAATAGGGGCAGTATCATTTGGGTACATCTGTTGCCAGCTATCACTAATGAATATTTGCTGCACAGTAATTGCATTTTAATTTTTTGTGCTTATTTGTACCACCAAGGTATACATGTTTAGCTCAGGACTGTCCTCTGGTTTATTTAAAAGCAAGTTGAATGGCAAGGCAACAATTTCTTCAAATTTGAGGGCAAGGCTTAATCCCTGTTGGTCTGTCCCTAATAGAAGATTGTGTTTATCTTTTGTTATGTTATATAGATGATCCGAGACTGAGAAGGCATGTACATGTATTTGCTGGCACGTATACATAGGAATACATGAGAAATAAGCTAGTCTGCATTTACTCGAGAGCAAGAGTTGGTGTTTGAAATTACACAGTGCAAGTATGTTTAGTCTCAGAGGTAGTGCTATTGTATTTTTATCGGGAAAAGAAGAAATATATTGTCTAAGAAATTGTGTAAATCAATCAGATGTGGTATGAACTGATGCTGATGGAAGTAGATTGATGAAATGCTGAGTAACTAGACAAAAACATGATGAAATGCTGAGTAACTAGACAAAAACATGATGAAATGCTGAGTAACTAGACAAAAACATGATGAAATGCTGAGTAACTAGACAAAAACATAACAACAGGTCCTGCCCCCCAGCCCCCTTCTCCGCTTTGAAAGAAAGGAAAAGAATGGAGGTGTGCAACAAACTGCAGTTATGAAGCGGGCCTAATCATTAGTTGATACCCCATGTGCAGACTGAGCAAGAAAACTACAGCCATGATTTGTTTTTCTGCCCTTGCGCTTCTTTTATTTTCCCTAATCCTCTTCCCCTTAAAGTGACACATGGAGTCTTCATATGTAATGACCAGTCAACCAGGAAGGTCGTACTGTAGTGAAGGTTAGAAAATGACAAAATGCCTGATTCATTATTGTTGTGTTAAATCAGATAGGAGTTTGCGTTCAAAGAGAATTAAGAAAACATGAAGTTGACTGATCCATAAAGTTAGAAAATAGAAAAGTAGGATTCCTGGCAGTAGGTGAAGCATGTGAAGCTGACCTGCTCCATGCTTTCAAAGAGACATTTGCTAGCTGTGGATTGTCAGCAGAGGAAACCTTCATTTCTGCTTCCATGGTGCCTGACTGCACAGCAAGAGAAAGTGATGGTGTCATAAAGAGGGAATCGGGTTGTTTCTACTGATCTGATGGAGTGAGTTTTTCAGTCGGATATGGCATGTCATAAAGAGGGAATCGGGTTGTTTCTACTGATCTGATGGAGTGAGTTTTTCAGTCGGATATGGCATGTCATAAAGAGGGAATCGGGTTGTTTCTACTGATCTGATGGAGTGAGTTTTTCAGTCGGATATGGCATGTCATAAAGAGGGAATCGGGTTGTTTCTACTGATTTGATGGAGTGAGTTTTTCAGTCGGATATGGCACGTCATAAAGAGGGAATCGGGTTCTTTCTACTGATTTGACGGAGTGAGTTTTTCAGTTGGATATGGCCCTTGTGGTTGACTGAGTGTTGAATAGAAAGTAAGGAACTAACTGCACTTTACCACTTTTGCTTTAAGTTAAAGGGGACTCTGAGGGAAGAAGTAGCACAGCCCCTAGCAATAGGAATGGAATAAAAACTACATGCACAACAGTTCATAGCTTGATTTATGATCTGGTGTGTTAAAATTCAAATCTTTGAAAGTTGCAAGAACACTGCTATGAGAGCTGCCATTTTCTGTTTGGGAGTCAGTGTCTTGTGACATGTACTAGTTGGGCATATGAAGCAGTAAGTACTTACGTTGTATAACTGTTCATAGAACAACCATGTGAAAGCTGCAAATGAAAATATTTGCAGTTTTTTATTTAAACTTTTTTTTTAAAGACCAGCATGCATCTTCATTTGGTACCATGTTAAATAATTTTTTGCTGTACATACATGTGATTGATTATACGTGACGCAAGCTAGTCATATATTCCCTGAAAGGAAGCTGGGGATGTCTGATGTTTCTTCCCCTGTCTGAAATCTCAGGGCTGACATTTGATTCCCATTTCCTGTCTCCTTTGTTGTTTTTCTGCCTAGTCCTCTCGCTCTTTCTGCCATGTCATTTTTCTGCTAATGGTCCATTCTCCTGACGTTTTTCTTGAAGAGGTAGTAGGCTTTGTTGTATGGCTGTTCTTAAGCAGCTAGCTTGGAGATGACAGCTGGTGGGCAGTGTGCGTGGCCTGCTGCCACGTGGCGCTGCTAGTGCTGTTCGCCATCATGAATATGGAGAAGGTTTTAGTTTTTTTGGTTTCTGTCCGTTCCTTTTTTATATTGTAGAATGTACTTTAATCAGGTGTCAGTAAACAGAATGGTGGAGGATACCAGCCTGTCCCAGCCTTATGTGCTGTTTGAAGGGACTAGCTCTTTGAAAATAGGCTTGATGAAGGTGTATGTATATTTTGTTTGTTTGTTTTATGTTTGTGTAGGGATTGGTTTTGTGGATTGACTCGTGGAAAGGTTTATGAATGAGTTTTGAAATGTGCCTCTGCTTACGATGGAGTCTGAGTGTCCTGAGGTGACCCTGTGGGTTGACAGGACGTTCAGATCCATTTACTGACTGACTAACTAGTTGTATGTATTATTTAGAATACAATGTACCAAAGATGTGGGGCATTCATCTTGGTTAGAGTGATTAAGATATTGAAGAAATTGATAAATAATAATCTTTTGCTGATCAGTATGTATGGAATAAGTAAGTAAACATGGGGCTTAATGTTCACAGAAACCATAAGGCTTATTAGGGATGGGGAGAGGGGTATGGAGGTGGTGGAAGAGGGAGGTTATATACCTCTTGCTACACTGTCACTACCAGAATGACTCCTGCATTAAGATGGGCAGCGGTGAGAACCATTTCTGTCTTTCATTAATTGTGAGGGACAAAGTCAGAAGACATTGTCCACAAACCACAACCTTTTTGAAGAGAAAAGAGAGTTGAAGCGGAATCGAGCCAAGGCCCTTCTGCTTACCAGCCTAGCACCTTACCACTAGGCCACACTGGATTATGTATGGAATAATGAAAAGTGGCAGCATAATGTGCTCTGATCCCATTTAAAGTAAACAGTTCAGGGCACATGGGATGGGAAGGTGGGAGTGTTACACGCAAACAGACTACACAGTATTAGATAGTAGAATATACACAGTAACAACCAATTAACTGACTACACATGTTGAGTGTGAACAGAAAAGGTACGTATGTATGTATCTAAGACGTGTACAACTACAAGTGCAAAACAATGAGGGTGGGAGTGAGTATCATCTGGCATTGCTACACACAGCTGTAGCTGGAACAATGAGGGGTGGTGGGGGGAAGGAGATGTAGCTGTGACAGTGAGTGTCATCTGGCATTGCTACACACAGCTGTAACTGGAACAGATACACAGATCCCAAATCACATGTATTGTGTCCTTATTTCAACTTCAAGAGTGTTAGCACACCTCTAATGCTTAGCTGGTGAAACTCACATTGGGCTACATTTATCACATGTTAATGTATGTAACAACTATTAGTTAGATCTGTATAAGTTGATCTGTAAGAAAAAAACCTGGACATAAAGAAACTGTAGCACAGTATGTTTGCAGATATGCGTTATGGTGCATTTCACCCTGACTGAGTGTTTTTGTAGGTTTGTCGAAGTTTGTGTCTTCAGCTTGCTTTCTTTTCCTTACGGTTTATGTGTTTTGTTCAAAGTAGCAGATGGAAGTTCAGTTGTGTCTTAGTTTTCATTGCCACTGTCTTCTACTGGCTTAGAGGCTTTGCACTACTTAGGCCATTTTTTTATATTAATTTTCTTGTCTGGAACAGTGACAGAATGGTGCCAATTCTCTACCAACGGAACAGCATGAATCTCATCTTTGTGGTGACACTGTGTCAGAAGAGATGGCTTATTATTTTGATTCTAGGGTGGGTGGGTTGCGGAGGAGGGTTTGCTTTTGCATCTTTCTGAGGTTGGGAAGGTGGTTCTGTTTTTGATCTGCATGAAAAATGTGAATTTATATATGTAATGATCGGTGTTGGGCTGGCTGGTTGGTTCAGTGTGGGGAGTGTGATTATTATTTAACATTGTGATTTTACGGGACACCATGAACGTGATGAATATCAAACTTTGTATGATAGTTCTATTACCCATTGAGCTTTACCTCTTAATACCACAGTCTGAAGATTTTTGTGTTGTCTGATTAAATTCAAACTTGTTATGATTGTTAATGGCATTATCTAGATTAGGCTTATGCCTGTTGTTTGTATTTATGCATGTATTCGAGAGAGGTAGTGTTTTCTGTAAAGTAAGTAAACATGGTGCTTAACGTCCACAGAAACCATAAGGCTTATTAGGGATGGGGAGAAGGGAGGAATGGAGTATGGAGGTGGGGGAAGAGGGACAGATTATATACTTATCGCTACACTGTCATCACCAGAATGATTCCTGCATTAAGATGGGCAGTGATGAGAGCCATTTTAATGTTTCAGTAGGAAGTGATGGACACAGTCACAAGACGGTGTCCACAAACCACAACCTTCTTGAAGAGAAAGGAGAACCGAAGCGGTATTGAACTGAGGTCCTTCCGCTTGCCAGCCTAATGCCTCACCGCTAGGCCAAACCGGCTCACATGTTTTCTGATTTGACAGAAAACTTCAATGTTGGCTTTTACTTAGACACAGTGAGGTCTTTCAAACTTTCTAATTTAGCTTTTCTTGGACTAAGTGAGGTCTTTCAGACTTCCTTTTTATAGCCTTTCTTTGACACTGTTTAAGTGAGGTCATTCATACTTTCTAATGATATAAGTGAAGTCTTTCAAACTTCCTTATTATAGCTTTTCTTCAACACTGTTTAAGTGAGGTTTTTCAAACTTGCTAATTATAGCCTTTCTTCAGTGCTGTTTAAATGTCTTTCATACTTCCTAATTATAGCCTTTCTTCAACAGTGTTTAAATGAGGTCTTTCATACTTCCTAATTATAGCCTTTCTTCAGCACTGTTTAAATGAGGTCTTTCATACTTCCTAATTATATGAGTGAGATCTTTCAAACTTCCTGATTATAGCCTTTCTTCAGCACTGTTTAAATGAGGTCTTTCATACTCCTTAATTATATAAGTGAGGTCTTTCAAACTTCCTAATTATAGCCTTTCTTCTACACTGTTTAAATGAGGTCTTTCAAACTTTCTAATTATAGCCTTTCTTGGGGTCTACAGATGCATACTAGGTTTGATGATTTTGATCTTGTTTGAAGGTCACAGGTGTGGCAGAAACATAAATTGCAAATTGTATTTTCTTTGATTCTTGTCCAGTGTGTTTACATTAGTGTTTTTACATAAATTAAGAGGCTCATGCACAATATGCTTTGAGTGACTGTGGCATGTATGTACACAATATGAGTAACCCCCTTTTTTCCAGTTTTGCACTGGAAGGCAAGTTGTCAGAGTTGCTTTTCTTGATTCTTCAAGTTAGCTTCTAATGTAACGCCAAATACATAAAGTAAGTTTTGAGATCCTGCTTATGGTGTCCAGACAAAGCATTTTTTTCTGTTTCCGATTTTGTTTGTTGATGAGGGTGATGCATTATGATGCATAATGACTTGATCAGTTTGGGTATGCCCTGGCTTCCACGTGTTTATGTCTACGAGAAGTAACTGACTGCTGCCGAACACTTGTTAGTCCATATCAACCAACGCTGTTGCTGTCAACAAAGGCCTCAACATGCACACAGTTTAGCTGTAGTGTTTTTTCTGTCTGCGGAATGGTTGGCTGGTTGGTTAGTTCATCTTTTCAATTTGGTTCAGTCTGGACTGTAAGTTTAGACTTTCAGTTTGTCTCTGTATGTATGAGAGTCATGGAGGAATCCTCCCCATCTCCCCCTGCCCCCCCCCCCCCCCCCCCCCATAACCCCCCCCTCCTCCACCAACCCACAAAAAATACCCCATGAAAAACTGCAACAACAAAAACAACAAAGTAAAACATCTGCAAACCCACCCACCCAGAACCAGAAATAAACTTAATATTTCCCCATGCATGCACTGTGAAATTCAGTCATTTGTATGGCAGCACACTTGTTTTTCTGGTCAAATTTACATATGGTATGCATGCATTTGAACCATTCTTGAGTTTCTTTGTCCATTTCAGCATTTGCCTGCCCACAAACAATTTCCATTCATTCCAGATTTTTTCTTCCAACAAGCACTGGTCTTGACTGTGTGCCCCGCAGGCCCTGTGCTGACTGGCACTGTAGCTCCACTTGGACCACACACACTTTGGACTGTTCTTTGGATTATGCAATGTGTCAACAACCTGGTCTTGTTATCAGTGTATGAACAACCTTGTCTTGTTATCAGTGTATGAACAACCTTGTCTTGTTATCAGTGTATGAACAACCTTGTCTTGTTAATAACTTATGAACAAGCTTGTCTAGTTAACAATGTATAAACAAGCATGTTTGTTAACAGTGTGTGAAGAAGCGTGTCTTTTTAACAGTTTATGAACAGGCATGTCTTGTTAACAGTGTATAAATAAGCCTGTCTTGTTAACAGTGTATGAACAAGCATGTCTTGTTAACAGTGTATGAACAATTCTTGTCTTGTTAACAGTATATGAAGAGTTCTTGTTAACATGTTACTATGTCCCGTAGTTCTTGATGTCTGCTGGATGTTGTGTTTGTCTGTATAGTTGGTGTGTCCTCACTCCACACTTCCTTCAGGATAACGTCAGAACTCGCCGATGCCTCTAGATGATAATCAGTGTTATATTGCTGTGTGCGGAAGAGGTGTACCTGTGTGGGTTGTCCTTGGGTGACTGGGAAAGGGTGGTGATGATGATCAGTGTTATAGTGCTGTGTGCGGAAGAGGTGTACCTGTGTGGGTTGTCCTTGGGTGACTTAGGGTTGTGATGCCTCTCGATGCATCTTGACTCTAGAGATATAAAAGATGTAGTCAGAGAGAAATAAGGTCTTGATGTTGCAGAGGAATCGCATTACTTTGATCTGATGTACATATTGTTTAAACCGTGTGGAAAGGCATTCATGTGAAAAATACACAGGTTGTGTGTGATTTCAAAACGGATGACTTGGGGTGGGTGGTTATTATTTTCTTCTGTATTACTTCAAGCAAAATTCTGTGCATTGTGTGATTTCTTTGGTTGCATGGGTTGTTCTGTTTTTAAATGACCACCCCTCCACTCTTGCCTCCACAAAAGGCAAAAGCATAAATAAATCAAAAACAAAAAGAACAAAACGACATCTTGTTAAGATTGTTCAAGGAAGGCAGTAGGTTGTTTGTGAATGTTTGCGCTTCTTGTATTTAGTGAAAATGCTCAGTAGGTTGTGTGTATGAATGTTTGCTCTTCTTGAATGTGGTGAAAATGATTAGCAAGTTGTGCGTGAGTGTTTGCTCTTCTTGTGTGAAAATGATTAGTAAGTTGTGTGCGAGTGTCTGCTCTACTAGTGTGAAAACGATCGATGCATCTCTTGTATTTGTTCATGCAAGCACTGTCCATTTGTGCCACTGGCAGGCATTGTGCCACTGGCAGAATTGGTGTCACTGGCAGGAGTTGTGCCACTGGCAGAATTGGTGTCACTGGCAGGAGTTGTGCCACTGGCAGAATTGGTGTCACTGGCAGGAGTTGT
This sequence comes from Alviniconcha strummeri, assembly GCA_963584105.1. NCBI lineage: Eukaryota > Metazoa > Mollusca > Gastropoda > Provannidae > Alviniconcha > Alviniconcha strummeri. The sequence goes on from OY757549.1 coordinate 687,738, forward strand.
GCCACTGGCAGAATTGGTGTCACTGGCAGGAGTTGTGCCACTGGCAGAATTGGTGTCACTGGCAGGAGTTGTGCCACTGGCAGAATTGGTGTCACTGGCAGGAGTTGTGCCACTGGCAGAATTGGTGTCACTGGCAGGAATTGGGGCAGCAAACATGCATGAAGGAAGACTAAACTATGTGCTCTTTACGGCAATGTTTTGCTCATGAATTTTGATGGGATTTGCTGCAATGACTTTTGATTGAATTTTATCTCTAGTTCTTTCAAATGTTGTCACTAGTTCTTGTGTGTGTGTGTGTGTGTGTGTGTGTGTGTGTGTGTGTGTGTGTGTGTGTGTGTGTGTGTGTTTTGATATGTGTATTAATGGAACTTTACAATGAGACAGCGTGTGTGTGTGTGTTTTGATATGTGTATTAATGGAACTTTACAATGAGACAGTGTGCTTGCTCAGTACAGATTCGTGGTCACAGAGTGTAAGATAGGAGCTGCTAGCTTTGGTTGCAATATTCTAGCATGCACAACCCATGGTGTCGCATGTGACTCAACAATGCTAACAGCAGTAGTTTTATTTACTGAGGGATTTTTGAAGGTGGGAACGGAGTGGTGGTAACTGCCTGTTAATTCATGCACAGAAACAACCAGCAACACGATGCACATTTAGTAGCTGTTCTGTGCAAGTACACATGTAGCACTGACTGGTCACAAACAACCAGCAACATGATACATGTTTTGTAGCTGTGCTGTGCAAGTACACAGGTAGCATTGACTGGTCAGAAAGAACCAGCAACATGATGCACATTTAGTAGCTGTGCTGTGCAAGTACACAGGTAGCACTGACTGGTCAGAAAGAACACAAGGCAGGGCAGGGCCTTTCTAAGCTGTGGCTGCACCAGATGCTGGGAATGTTTTATGCATCTGTTGAAAGTGCTGATAGTGAGCCTTGAGGTGCCACAAAAGTGGTCTTGTGAGGCAGATGTCTTTCACTGGAGGTTTATATCTGCATTAGTTGACTGCTTGGTTGTTAGTGATTGTGGTCTGCAGACAAATGATCTGAGGTGCAGTGTAATGTCAGAAGCTTCTCTTGGCAGAAAATGTCTGATTCAGAGTTTTTGAGAAGCAATCAGTTGGGCTTGGTTTGTTAAAAACACTACATCTGCCCATCCTGGTTCAGTGTTTGTTAAAAACACTACATCTGCCCATCCTGGCTCAGTGTTTGTTAAAAACATGTCTGTCCATCCTGCTTCAGTGTTTGTTAAAACCACTACATCTGTCCATCCTGGTTCGGTGTTTGTTAAAAACACATCTGCCCATCCTGGTTCGGTGTTTGTTAAAAACACATCTGCCCATCCTGGTTTGGGGAATAGAATGTGCAGCTCTTCTTGGAGGATGGTGTGTGTGTGTGTGTGTGTGTGGGGGGGGGGGGGGGGGGGGGGCTGTGTGTCCATGTGGCAACTACTGCCCTTGTTCTAATCTTTAATAATAATTTTAAAAAAGGGTGGTGGTGGAACTAAATAATACCTCTGTATTTCTGTACAGACCTGGTTGAAAGATAGAGTCCAAGGAATGAATCACGGTGTATTTTTCATTAGATGTGTTTCCTTTACAATATGCTAATTTAGACTGTGTCCTGGTGCCTGTGTTGACATTGCCTTCATAACTTCATAACTGTGCTGACATTGCCTTCACACAGGCACCAGGACACAGTTTAAATTAGCGTATTGTAAGGGAAACACATCTAATGAAAAATACACCGTGATTCATTCCATGTGTTTCCCTTACAATACGCTGATTTCGACTGTGTCCTGGTGCCTGTGTTGACACTGCCTTCCTAACTTTTCTTGTCATTGCTGTGCATTAGCAATAACTGCATGATGGCCTAGGCCACATGCTGCACCCTGTTGAACTGTCATCCTTACCTTAGCTGACACCCTGTGAACTGGATGTTGTGTTGAGTCTTGTGATTGCTGGAAGTGCCATTAGATGCTGAACAGTGTTTCTTGCCAAATGCTTCTGGAGGTCTTTGATTTCCAAATTCTGGAAAATGCCATGTTCTTGAGGAAACTTTTGTTCCCCAGTTAGTAGCTGGTCTTTAAAGATTTTTGTTTTTGCCAAACTGTCAGAGTGCCTTTGTACTGATTATGTTATTCACACAAGTTGGATGAAATAGCTTTGTTTTGGAAGAAATGATTCTTTGAGGTTTTGACCGTGAACTAATAGCTGTTAGGTTGCACGCTCATGCCCACCCACACACCTGTGGTCACAAAATACCCTCCCCCCCACCCCGCTGTGTGATAACAAAATACCACCCCACCCAACCCCGCTGTGTGATAACAAAATACCCCCCTCCTCCTGTGTGGTGTTTGCAGATCTTGGATTCAGAGCCTTCCTCCATTGTTAGAGCAGAACTTTGATGTTGTTAAATGTGTCTTTTGTCTAACAGTGTAAAAAGCAACACTCAGCTATACTTTTGTATTGTATGTATGACTTTACATAATGTAGAACATATCCCGCCATCACAATGCAGTTTATTTGAACAAGCGATGAGGTCAGTAAACATGTACACTGATCAAACAGTGCAAAGATGTATGTGACCCTCTCCCACAAAAGCAGTCTTAAGTCCCAGCTGTCAGTCAGCCCAAGGGACAGGAATAGTGGCTGGGGGTCACTCTGGGTCCTTTTCATTTGTATGCACAGTTAGGTTCTTTAGGCCTTAAGTGATCAAGTAGTTATGTTTTCCTTTAGAAACAGCATTAAATTGTTAAAAACTTGGTATAAGTGCTTCTACTTTGGAGTAAAGGATTCTAATGTTATACCAAATGACTAACATTTGGCCAAATGAGATGTAGTTGTCCTCCTACAGAACCCTAGCATGTTGTACACAGTTGTCCAACTTGTTACCGTCAAACAGTTCTGGAAGTTTGGCTAACTTTAAACCCTTGTCGCTAAGGTAACTATGTAAAATGACAATTTCTTTCAGGGATGTTTTCTCAAACATGGCTCCCATAATACTAGCAACTTAAAGGGCCACAACTTGAATAATGTTGTGAATACAGCCTTTTCACTACCAGAATGATTAGCAAGGGCTGCAATGGTCAGAATTATACACATCTCAGAATACCCAACACCCAAATGCAACTTAAGACTGATTTTGTGAGAGAGGGTCACATATGTATTTTATGCTAGATAAAAATTTAATATTACCACTTTATCCAAACGTCTTACCTTGCAAAGGTCGTATGAATATTTTACCTCATCCGTTTGCATGCCCAAATATAGTTACATGATAAAATCAAGAGTGCATTATGTAAAGCTGTGTCTTAATTGTGCAGTTGCTTTGAACATTGACTGAAGAATGTGAACTATTCACAAACAGAATTACTTCTTAATATGAGTAGCATTGGCCCCAGACACTGACGCTGTAATAGGTCTTTGGTGTGACCGAGATAAGTTCAGTGTCATGTGGTGAATGAACTGGAAACTTTGGACACTTCACATCAGCATTATGAATGCAAGTAACTTGTTTGCCTCATGTATTTCCACGGATGGGATCCAAAGAAATCCAAGGAAACCAATGGGCCTTTCACGCGCATTAATTAAATTTAACCCCCAACAAAATTATTCCAGACCTTTGTGACTTGGCAGGTCATGTAAGATGTATAAAACAAATGAGGTGATGTGACTAACCTATCAGGAAACTAGTTTGCCTGTTAATATTCTGAACAGGATATGCAGATCTTGATCTGCACACCATTCTTTAGTACTTGAAGTGTTTGTGAACAGGTTGTAAAAGGTTTGTGCAAAGTTAATTTTCAAAGTGAATGCCCAGTTAAGACAGTTTTACATTTGCCCAGACTCAGATTATCCCAGATCCAGCCAGCATGATTGAGGATTAAAAACCAATTATCTCAGTATCTGATGGCAGACACTGTCAGAAACCGGCCTTTTAATGGTAGGACATTTGGATTGATTGGTGACATTTTCAGTTTGAAAATGATGTCCTTTGCTTGTGTTGACTGGTGTTTGTTAGTCATGCTCATTGTTAAAGATCATTCTGAGTTTTTGCTGGAGGGTTTGAAGGTATGCTGATGCAGGTAATACTGTTGGTTTAATGCTGCAGGGAAGAATTCCAGATCCGTTCAAAGGAATCAATCAGGACAGACTTGTGAAATGAAGTCACTGGTGTCAGATAAGTGAGTCATTAGTTCCAGAGATAGGTAAAGTAAGGTGTATAAAAAATGTGTGAGCAAGGCTTGGTGGTTGGAAAATTCCAGTTTGAACACAATAGATGGTACTTGGACATAGACAGGCATTCTGTGATGGTAGAGTACCATCCTGTTTGACAGTGCATGTTCAACCCACCCGAGTGCAGTAACCCGGTGAGTTGTTTACCCGGTGCTCAGAGGTCTGTTTCTTGCCTCGGTCTAGTCTGCATGAAAACGGAACTGGTGCAGCAGTATTTTGCTGGTGAGTGCAGCATTAAATCCTCAGCAAACAAATAGAATGATCTCAAACAGTCAATGCTGAATACTGTAAATTGTGTCAACTTGTCCAGAACTGACATAATATGTATACAACCTGTTGTGAATACCACTTTGGCTGGAAAAGGTGTTTTTTTTGTTGTTAAAAAACAAACAAACAAAACTTTGATTGCCAGCCTCTGTGTAATTGTAATTTACTACAACTCCAGTGTATTTCTGTACTGGTCTTTTTTTCTTTCTTTTTGTGACAAGAAACAACATTTAACCCATGTGTCTTGTTTTCTTGTTTGCTTTCAAAGCAGTGCTGTTTGTGAATGAATGCACTATTTGAATGTACAGGTAAGACTCAGCCTAACCCTAGACCACATAGTTTCGCATCTTCTTACGACAAGCCTGAACCATGCTTTTTGCTGTAAAATATTCAGAAGAAGAGAGTTGTCATGGAATGGCAGTGTCTGTTGGAAGGGAGTCTGACACCATAGCTGAAGTTGATGCTGACTGTCAGTTTGTGGCCTGCAGTCAAACCTCCCAGCAAACTGTTTCTGCCATCCTCATGGCACCTACACATACCTTCAAATGGCACTGTGTTAAGCCACCAACACCAAAGACGGAAAACAACAACAACAAAAAGACATTTTATTCAATAGATCAGCTGGACACTACTGGGATATGGACATGACTTTATTCTGAGCTAAAAGGACTGTTGCTGCACAAAATGATTTAAACCAGCAATAGGTTCAAAGTTTGCAGATTATTGGCATGCAGATTTTGTTGTTGTTGATGAAGTTCAGTTTAAGTAAATGCACTTTTTCACTGTGTGCCTGAGGCAGTATGTTGTTTTGAGGCTGCCTCAACAGCTTCATTTGAGGGTGGGAGTGCATTCAGCTCCCAAGGACAGTCTAGTGCATGCCCCGGGCTCAGCCCAACACTCGTCTCCAGTCCATCACCTGTTGGTGCTTCTCTCGGATGGTCTGAAGACACTGTTGAACAATAGAGGTTTCTGGGTCATCAATACTGGTGTTTCTGTGGAGACAGTCTGAATGTTGAACAAAACAGGTTTATGGGTTGCCAGTACTGGTGTTTCTGTGGAGACAGTCTGAATGTTGAACAATAGAGTTAGAGGTTTCTGGGCTGCCAGTACTGGTGAACACTGTGGGACAGTCTGAAAACATTGTTGAGGAACAGAGGTTTCTGGGCTGCCAATACCCCAAGCAGTTTACAATAATAATAATGTACATTTACTGTGTGCTCATCAATGCCCTGAGTGCTCACATGATAAATATTAACCTAAACACAACATTCTGTACTCTGGTACAGCAAAATCCTGCTAACTGGAATGTCAGAGGTAATGTTTGATGTGAAAATCTGAGAAGTTGCTGCCTTGTTTGGCCCACAAGCTAAACATAGCAGAAGAATGAACAGCTAGTGGATTTTGTACAAAATCTCCACAATAATTAACAGCAGGTGCTCATCAGTGGTAACAAGTAGAAGCTGCAGTCAGATGAAGGAAACTGCGTTCATTTGAACTGAATGCTGGATCAGACTCGAGCAACCTACACTCCATCAGTCAGCAGCCGTAACTGGGGATCAGCAGGAAAGCCTGTGGGCCTAGAACTGTGGGACTAGAACTGTGGGCTGTGGAACCCAGAAGTCAGCAGCCGTAACTGGGGGTCAGCAGGAAAGCCTGTGGGCCTAGAACTGTGTGCTGGGGAACTCAGCATGGAACCCTGTTCTTTGAACTGAATTGTCTCTAGTCCTTGAACTGGAATGGTAAGTATGGAGATGGCTATTGCATGATAATTTGCATTAATTTGCATTCAGCAAGAATGAGTGTGTAGAAACTGTATCTCAAATAAAAAATATTTTAAAAGGGAGTTCATTAGTGCAAAAAAAGAAAAAAAAGAAGAAGACACATTAACATGCCAAAGACCTGAGTCACCTGTGGTAACTCTTGCCTGGCTTGTGAGTACAAGGTACATAAACACCACCACAGGTACATTCACTGTATCTCATAATTCTCCTTTAAGTCTCCTTTATTTACAGTGGTTAAAAATGAATGTATTGTACATGGGGTTAACTTATCTTTTGGCATGAATTGTTTTGAGCATAAATATCAGAATCTGTTTTAAACTCAGGTGAGTTGTTTGCACTTGTTGAGCTATTATGCCTTTGTGTGTTCAAGGGGTGCGTGTGTGTGTGTGTGTGTGTGTGTGTGTGTGTGTGTGTGTGTGTGTGTGCAAGCATATATGTGTGTGCAAGGTGTGTGTGTGTGTGTGTGTGTGTGTGTGTGCAAGCATATATCTGTGTGTGCAAGGTGTGTGTGTGTGTGTGTGTGTGTGTGTGTTTGTGTGTGTGTGTGTGTGTGTGTGTGTGTGTGTGTGTGTGTGTGTGTGTGTGTGTGTGTGTGTGCAAGGTGTGTTTCTGGGGTTCACACTCATCAAGATGGCAGTGTGTTTTCTCTCTGGCTCTCTCTTTTGTTTTTACTCTCAGTACTTGTCTGTTATTAAATATATTATTTTCATTTGTACCTTTTTATAAAAAGATACAGGAAATGTGTTCTGTAACTATAATGTAAGATGTACCCTGTGATTAATTTTTACATTACTCAAGAAAGCAAGAAACAAAACAAATCTTTTGTTTTGATTTGCTGATATTGGATAAAAGTCATTGTTTTGACTGTTAGAAGTGTGTGTGTGTGTGTTCCTGAGAAAAGTTGTTTTTTGTTTTTGTTTTTTTGTGGTCAGCTAGCCAGAATTATGTTAAACAAATGATGGGTTGACCCTTTTATGTGTCTAACATTAGTAAAGTGTCTTCATCCTATTTAGAATTTTTGATTGGTTTCATATGAAAAATATTGGCTGGCTCTTGCTCTGTGTTTCCTGTTTGGTGTGAATAATTATTTGGGGCATTTTCCTTTGATAAAAGAACAGATCTTTACATGCTGATAACCTGACGACCTGGATTATGTTTTAATTATTTATATTGTTATCAAAATATTTGATGATTTTGGCTTAATTGAAAGGTCATGGTAGAACTTCCAACAGTTGCAGATTCTCCCTTAGTTTTTCTGTTTTACGCAGAGAATAGTGTGAGCATTTATTAACCCAATGAAAAAGTGAGTTCTGTACTGATCAGAGTCCAGCCAGCCTGCCAATCAGGCAGCAGAGTAACAAAAACTTTAACATTCACATTTTCTCACACGCGGTTAATGTGATCACTGAGCTTCCCTGTTCATGCCACTTTCAGTGGCCTTGATCATATTTCAGTCTGGCCAGTGTCAAACTTTAGCTGAAAATGTAATGTTCTTAATCTTATATAACTTGAAATATGGTATGATTGTTAATTATGTTCTGTATGATGAATATAGCACTTTAAAAAAATTAAAAAATCTTGCATGTGTTTAAGGCACACAGTAAAGTCCCGGACATGATCTGGCAGGTGGACCAGGTGTAAAACAGTGACTTACTTCCAATTCCTCCTGGGCAATTAAAGGAGATAATTTAGGTGTCTCCTGGTTGGATGAAAAACTTTAACAGTGGCTTTTTTTGGTTGTTGGCAGGGGGCAGGGGCCACTCTTTAAGTGAGGTCTTTAACACTTTGCATGATTGTAACCTTGCTTCTGGTCTACAGAGTCATGTCAGTTTGATGACCTTGACCTTGTTTCAAGGTCACATGTTGGACAGAAGCATGAAACTGCAATTGTGTTTTTTAGACTCTTGAACTGCATGGTTTAAATGTATGGTTTCTGCAAGCATATATTAAAAAGATCATATACAATATACTTTGTATATTATTGACACTTTTTTCTTACAGTTTGGCGCATGAATATGAATCATATGAGTACTGTGTGTGTGTGTGTGTGTGTGTGTGTGTGTGTGTGTGTGTGTGTGTGTGTGTGTGTGTACTAGGTATAAGTTTCATGACATTTGTCAAACTGAAAGGTCATGGTAGAGCTTCAGAGAGTGAGTAGTTGTTTCCCCTGCAGTTCTGCACCCCCCCCCCACCCCACCCATTTTGTCTGGAAAAAAGTGGTAGTGTTACTTAACTACATATTTGTTAACTGAATGATTCTATTAATCACACCTATTTATTAATTTAGCATTTATTGATTATGTTAATCATGCCCATTTGTAAGTTTAATCTTTATGGATTATATTAATCACACCTATTTGTTGCTTTATCCCGAGTTTACTATAGAGAAATGGTGCGACCTCACTTCCTTTTTGTTGCTTTACCTGGACTGACTAGATCCGACCATTGAAAAATGGTGTGACTTCACTTTGGTTCATGCATTAGTTCTGGCTGGTCATTGGTAAAGAACACTTGGGGCTACAGACGTAAATGGTGCAGAAGTCTTGTTTATTCACTATGTTTTGTTTACTTTGTTTGCCTGGCCCTTTTTCTTCTTTGTGCTTTTGTCTTTGTGTGTGGTGCAGTCATACACATATATGCAAACAGACTGTCAAAGAACAGGTCAGCAATAACAACAGTAATGATAATTACAACTATGATATAGGCCAGATTACACACATAAAAATTGTATAATGAAAAGAATAGATTGAAGGGCCTTCTTTCAGCTCAGACCACAGGCCTTCAAGCTCAGATGCTTGCCACCAACTAGCTTATCTCCTTCCTGCTGTTTACATTGACTGTATCTGTCATTCTGTGGAAGTATGTGTAGCTTTTGGTTGCCAGAGTTTGTCCTTTCTTTGTTGTTTGCAGTGTTAAGTGCGTGTTCTTTAAAAACTGATTGTGAGTATGTTATTGAGGATTCATAATTTCTTCAAATGTTAGAATACTGTTTCTCACCACTCCTGTTTTTGCTGATGAAATAAAATGCTGTTGTTGTACAAATGACTATTTTGTGGCAACTATCTTTCAGATTGTGAAACTAGCTGCAGTCATAAGCAGTTTATAACTGGCCACACACCACACACAGTATTTAGTATAGTGATACACACACATGCGCATGCATGCACTCTCTCACACACGTGTGCACACACACACACACGTGCATGCACGCACACATGCACACACACACACACACACACACACACACACACACACACACACACACACACACACACACACACTCTCTCTCTGTCTGTCTCAAACACACACACTGTCTCTCTCTCTGTGTCTCTTTCTCACACACACACATACAGATTGGTAGCACACATACACTCCATCACAAACACACACATACACACTCTCGGTCACACACACACACACACACACACACACACACACACACACACACACACACACACACACCACACACACACACACACACACCATACACACACACACCATACACACACACACACACACACACACACACACACACACATATACATGCAGCTCTGATACACCCACCTGCACAGCCTGTTCCCCCCCTCCCCACACACCATCTACATACAGCTGATACACCCACCTGCACAGCCTCCCCCTTCCCCCCCCCCCCCCCCCCATGAACACACACATGTGCAGGCACACATGTACACACACACAGACACATGCATGCACACACACTGACATACACACACACACACACACACACACACACACACACACACACACACTGTCTACGTACTGCTCAATGACACCTAAATGCACAGCCCCCCCCCCCCCCCCACACACACACACACATCATATGATACAGCTCAGTGATACACCTACATGTACAGCCTGTCTCCCTCCCCCCCCCTCCCCCACACACACATCATATGATACAGCTCAGTGATACACCTACATGTACAGCCTGTCTCTCCCCCCCCCCCACACACACTCACCATATACATGCAGCTCAGTGAGACACCTACATGCACAGCCTGTCTCTCCCCCCCCACGCCCCCACCCCCACCCCCACGTCATATCTACGTAAACAGCCTCTGCCACACACACACACACACACACACACATCTGGATTTTTGAAGACATAGTCTATATTACTTTATGTAACGGCGTATTAAACAGTTATGATAAGGGACTGATTTCACACCTGCCTTGATCGAAGTGAAAGACATTTACATAGCCGCATCGTGCGATATGATTAACGGAAGAGAAGGGGGCGGTACCGCCTCCTGATCCCGTGCAGGTTGTGGGGGTTATGTCCCCTTCCCATCCTTCTGCTACCGACTTGACCTCGAAGAAGCTGTTCACAGTCTTGGAGCAGTCCATGTCCACGTCTGTCAACCAGTAGTGCTGTCCAAACCTGCACACAAAATAGTCATCAGCGTCACTTTACAGCTGACTGTGACGAACACTGACTGACATCCGTTCGCAAGCAAACCGTGAACACGGGCCTGTGAAGGATTGTGTGTGAATTCTTTCATGCATATTACTCCTTAAAAGCGGTAAAAATCGAAGAGGAAGTTGCTCTTTATTTGACAGTCACAAGCCCAGTTTTGCCCCCCCCCCCTCATTCGCCCCCCTCCCCCCACACAGAGTCACACAGACTGAATCTCCTCGTCTTTTATGTCTGTGTATACCGCCGGGCGTATCGCATCGATTCTTTGTCGCTGTCCGTGTAGACAACAGGTGTAACGTAGCGGACAGATCTCACTTGCAACGTAGGTAAAACATTTTTGTTTTTTTCTGTTCCAGATTGGATCAGTGTTTGTAATATGGTAGTGGGCCGGGGTAGTGGGGTGTGGGGAGGGGGGTGAGCGGGGGCGTGGGAGATAGAACTGGAAACACAGGAGCAGGCGAGGAAACCCCAAGTAGCACTGACGTGTTGAACGTAGTGCTGTAGGCCGGGCTGGAACGGTCGTTGGTGGTCCAGACGGCTGGAGTCCCTTCTGCAGCCTGCCCATGGTATGACCCCTGACCTCTCTCCGCGCCGTACCAGTCCAGGAAGTGGTCGCCGTGGCTCAGTCCAGGCCCTCAGTTTGGCGAAGTGAGCGTTGTTGCCCGGGTCACGATGTCGGATGGGAATGGAGCAGGCGCTGGTAGCGGCGTCATTGGAACATCCTGCAATGACATGAGAAGAGCAGTGTGGCCAAAGCTATCACGCCAGCAGTGTGGCCAAAGTCGTCACGCCAGCAATGTGGCCAAAGCCATCACGGCAGCATGTGGCCAAAGCCATCACGGCAGCAATGTGGCCAAAGCCATCACGGCAGCATGTGGCCAAAGCCATCACGGCAGCATGTGGCCAAAGCCATCACGGCAGCATGTGGCCAAAGCCATCACGGCAGCAATGTGGCCAAAGCCATCACGGCAGCAGTCTGACCAAAGCCATCACGGCAGCAATGTGGCCAAAGCCATCACGCCAGCAATGTGGCCAAAGCCATCACGGCAGCATGTGGCCAAAGCCATCACGGCAGCAGTCTGACCAAAGCCATCACGGCAGCAATGTGGCCAAAGCCATCACGGCAGCAGTCTGACCAAAGCCATCACGGCAGCAATGTGGCCAAAGCCATCACGGCAGCAGTCTGACCAAAGCCATCACGGCAGCAGTCTGACCAAAGCCATCACGCCAGCAGACCGGCTGCAACGAAATGGTACAGCAGAGCAAAGAGAGCGAAGGGCTGGTGGGTTCCAAACACAACCTTCACTGACAATGAGTAATACAGAACATCCACTCGTGACGAGAGCTGTCAGCTGCAACTTAATGTGACAGATTCTACAACCGTACTTGAATAGCTGAATCAGACTTAGAGCATCGTACATGCTATCAGTCCCGAACAACATGGCGGCCAGGTGGAAATCTTGTGATACGTTTTGGCTACATACGCAATGGGAGCCGGGTCTTAGAGATCAGGGAACGGAACCCTTTTATATTTGTTTGCAATTATGACCATTGCTTTTCTTTTCCCCAGCAGTTGTGTTTTTTCGTGAAACAGTTATGATCAGGGTGTCAGTGCCCACGCACCGATAGACACTTGGGCGGTAGACCGTCAAATATAAAACAGGAAAGCGACCAATCCATTCGAGGTTCTATTACTATTACATTTACCGAAACTATATTCAAAACCAGTTACAGACTAACATTAAGCACAGTCGGAAAGCACCCAGCCTACATAAAACTGGTTGTTATATTTGTGCAACAAGACCAACGATCAATATTGCTCGTGCCCATGTAGGTGGGAAGTTGCCCAAGTAGCAGTGAAAAAGGTGGTATTCATACCGGCTGACCCTGACCTTGATCGTGGACTTTGAGGAACATCGACTTGTACAGCTGTGCTGATGAGGTCAAACAGTCACAGCCGTGCCAGCAATTAAACGACTACAGGAATTCAGGCTGTTTTTAGGTTGTTACAATGAAAGAACAGTAGCCATGACATATCGACAGTAGCCAAACAGCCACCACAAGAATTTTGAAGATCCTAAATGATGTCTTCATGACGTATCATTACTAATGGTCACCACAAGATTTTGGTCACACCTAAAATCCTAGTAAAGGTCTTCATGATGCGTCAACACTAACGACCATCACAAGATTTTGATCACATTTCAAATCCTGGGTAAGGTGTTCATGATTTATCAACACTAGCGGTCATCGGACGCTTAAATCCTAAATAAGGTGTTCATGATTATTCAGCACTAACGTTGACCACAAGATTCTGGTGACACTTAAGTCCTAGGTAGGCCTAAGGTCTCCATGACGCACCAGACAACTAGGGCCCTTACAGAATCTAGAAGCCCCGATGCACTCTGGAACAGTGGCGTATGCCGAGTACACGATGTAGCATGTCGCCCGTCCATGTTCTGTAGTCTGCACTGCCACACCTTCTTGCACTGCCACACCTTCCTGCACTGCCACACCTTCCTGCCACACCTTCCTGCGCTGCCACACCTTTCTGCGCTGCCACACCTTCCTGCCACACCTTCCTGCACTGCCACACCTTCCTGCCACACCTTCCTGCACTGCCACAACTTCCTGCCACACCTTCCTGTACTGCCACACCTTCCTGCGCTGCCACACCTTTCTGCGCTGACACACTGACATGCGCGTGTGGGTGACTGGCCCCTTTGAAGGACAGACACTAATGACGAAGACTCGGCAGCATTGGTAGCATTATTGTAGCCGTAGGAGCTAGGTTGAAAGGGCGAGAGCTGCTACATCATCAGTCGTGAGATAATGACACCAACGACCCGAAGAAAAATGCACAATATTTTCAGCTGTGTTCGAAGTATAGTCTCGGTTGATAAGATCCAATACACACGGCCTGTTCCCCGAGCGGAGCAGAGCAGGGGCTGCTTAAAGCCATGTACCTCTAGGTATTCAAAGGCGGCTTTCATTGCCTGCCGCATGGCATGTGTAGGATGAACACATGTTGGAATCCTACACAATACCATGAGACGTTTGACGGTTACATCAATGTCTGTGTGTTCCAATAGCAACTGATCATACATGTGCTTGGCATATGGTGGAAAGTGAATGGAGACGTTAAGTCAGTTAAAATGGGGACGTTATCTGAGTTAAAATGGGGACGTTACGTCAGTTAAAAAGGGGACGTTAAGTCAATTAAAATAGGGACGTTAGTCAGTTAAAATGGGGACGTTATCTGAGTTACAATAGGGACGTTACGTCAGTAAAAATGGGGACCTTCACTCAGTTAAAATGCGGACGTTACGTCAGTTAAAATGGGGGACCTTCACTTAGTTAAAATGGGGACGTTAACTCAGTTAAAATGGGGACGTTACGTCAGTTAAGATGGGGACATTAACTCAGTTAAAATGGGGACGTTACGTCAGCTAAAATGGGGACGTTAACTAAGTCAAAATGGGGACGTTACGTCAGTTAAAGATGGGGACGTTAACTCTGTTAAAATGGGGACGTTACGTCAGCTAAAATGGGGATGTTAACTCAGTTAAAATGGGGACGTTACGTCAGGTAAAATGGGGACGTTAACTCAGTTAAAATGGGGACGTTACGTCAGTTAAATGGGGACGTTACATCAGTGCTGCGGAGGGTGGCTGGGTGTTGACAACGTCACTCAGGACCCCACGTCAGTAAAGGCTTGATGCGTACCGGCAATGAACGCCACAACAGGGTCATGGTCACTCTCAGGATGAAGATGCGCGTTGCCGGAACTGTCCACTGTGACCTTGACCCTGCACTCGCTGATGAGGTCACAGTATTGACCAGCGGGAAGTCCCGTCTGAAACGTCTGGTGAAAACTTCTCTTGCCCATAGCGAAGAATCCCTGCACTGCACTACACTGTGTTAGTGTTGGCAGTACTTCACTGCACATAAGTAAGCTTGTCCTGCTGTAATGACACGATTCTGGAAACTGAAAATTGCACATAAACGTGCCTATGCCTTAGAGAAGACACGACTGAATGCTTAGGTCTCTGCATACCGTTTTGCTCGTGACCAGCAATGACCGCTAGAGATCGTAATGTAAAAATTTACACTTAAAAGGTTTAAGGGGGGGAAATAATAGCACACATGAAAATCCATTCAAATACGTCCAGATACCTTTCAGGTTTAATTTCAAATATCAAATGTAGAAATGGCTTTGGCAGACATCGCCTTGAAGGAAATTTTATGTAACCAAGTGTATTGTATACATGTTCCGGGCCATGACCCTTTAATCTTTTCTTCCTGTCCTTTTCCTTTCTGATTGGGTGGGGGTTTTATGGCCCCAATTACCTAAGGTGTTAAAACCTGTGCGCTGGGCCGGCAGCGTCCCCTTTCCCCCAGTGTCCCTGCAGAGGCAGGTTGTTTGTTTGCTGTTGCGGCCGGTTCATCAGGGGAGAGCCTGCACTGTTTCTTGGTTGGTGTACAAATAAAAGTTATGTTATAGCAACCTCTGACTTGTGGCTCTTCATCCATGCTTCCAACCTGCTTCTCCCTTACTCCCCACACCGCTCCCCTACAATTACATCATCAAAGTTTTTTCAGGAATGAGTATGCAACGTCCCCATTTGCCACGTGTATACGCAACAACAAGAATACAGCCACTACGACGACCACCACCACTATTGATAAATCAACATTGATTTGGCATTGACAAACATATGAAGCGATGTTTCTACACCTACTTTGTTTCCTCTGCCAAATCCTACCACGTCCCCGTACTGTTGGAAATGGGTAATGTCACTTCCGGCCACGGCATTGCGGAAGGCGGCCATGTTGGCGATGGAGGGCCAGCGGTGCTCGCACACCCACCCCCCGCTGCAGCTGCCGTCGCTGTTGATGGGCACCTCCGCCGTGCTGTAGTCGGCGTAGTGGGGCGGCCCTGGTCCGAATTGTCCCCGAAACTGTAGGAACTCATCACTCTGCACACAGAGGTCACTGACTATACCGAGTAAACCCACAGGGTCTCCAGTCACTCATCTGGGAAACTCATAGATCCAATCATCAGGAAAGCCTACCGGTCCAGCCACTCACCTAGTAAACCCAGAGGTCCAGTCACTCACCCGGCAAGCCTACCGGTCCAGCCACTCACCTAGTAAACCCAGAGGTCCAGTCACTCACCTAGTAAACCCAGAGGTCCAGCCACTCACCTAGTAAACCCAGAGGTCCAGCCACTCACCTAGTAAACCCAGAGGTCCAGCCACTCACCTAGTAAACCCAGAGGTCCAGCCACTCACCTAGTAAACCCAGAGGTCCAGCCACTCACCCGGCAAGCCTACCGGTCCAGTCACTCACCTAGTAAACCCAGAGGTCCAGCCACTCACCCGGCAAGCCTACCGGTTCAGTCACTCACCTAGTAAACCCAGAGGTCCAGCCACTCACCCGGCAAGACTACCGGTCCAGTCACTCACCTAGTAAACCCAGAGGTCCAGCCACTCACCCGGCAAGCCTACCGGTCCAGTCACTCACCTATTAACCCCCCAGGTCCAGTCACCTGGTAAACCCACAGGTGCAATTACTCACCTGGAAAAGCCACGAGTGCAGTTACTCACCTGGTATACCTACAGGTGCAGTCACTCAACTGGTAAACCAACAGGTATATTCACCCACCTGGTAAACCAATAGTTCCAGTAACACACCTGGTAAACACACGAGTGCATTCACCCACCTGGTGAACCCGTAGTTCCAGTCACCCACCTGGTAAACCCGTAGTTCCAGTCATCCACCTGGTAAACCCGTAGTTCTAGTCACCCACCTGGTAAACCCGTAGTTCCAGGCCAGTGTGAAGGCAGTGGCCAGTCTGTAGTCGTGGGGCTGTTTGTGGGTGATGATCTGACCGCCGCCGCCGTGGCCCCGCTGGTTGTCGTGGTTGTCGACGAAGATGAGGGCGTGGTCGTTGTCCGCCATGCCCCAGCCGTAGTCCCCCCCCCCACCCCACCCCCCGAGGGAGCCGAAGTTGCCTACGCACTCCTTGATCTTATGGCAGTAGCGGAATTCCGTCACACGCCCCAGGTCGTAGTACTCGTTCACCTGGGGAGGGAAGAGGTCCAGGAGGGACAGTGCCGCATCACTAGACATCATATCACACCTTATATCTCTCCTCCCCAATCTACTAACCCGTCCTGCCCTCTGCTCTTCCCTTCCTGTCTCGCTACACTATCCTGTATCATCAAGCAGCAAAGAATTTACCCGGGAAGCTTAGTGGTTAACCGTTTCAAACTATTTCCATTGGTAAACTTTTTTAGGGCAGCTCCATCAGTGTGTTAAACAGTTAAACACAAGGACTCCTTTGCTTCCAGAGTGCCCTCTTAGAGCCCAGCCATATTGGTCCGCTCTTTACCAGTGGAGAGCAGAAAAAGGTGGGCTTGTGCCACACATGGCGGCCTTATTCATGACGTCACAGGCACAGAATGCCAGACACAAAAGAGCAGCGATCAGGGCCGTGTTTTCACGACTTTCTCAAGTCCACTTTTAACCAGCGAGACTGGAAGAAACTGTTGTAAGTGTATTTTTTTTTATTCCTTTTTTTTTTTTATCGATAGCACCCGTCATGTTTATTCTCTCAAGGTTCCTTGATGCACATCATTGTCCCTCATCCACTTTTCTTTCCAAATTGTATACATAATCTGTGCACACTTGTAGAAAGCATTTTCAGTTTGATATTCATGATGGTCAAACGCCAAACACGCAAGACACCCACTCTGACTGCTCCGTCGTTCTGGTCGATGACCTCGTGCATGTAGAAGGGCCTTCCGCCGAACTGTGTGTCCTTGGTGGCTCCCTGGATGGCGGCCAGGTCTGCCGGCCACATGTGTTTGGAGGCATCCACCCGGAACCCAGCCACCCCGAGGTCGATCAGGTGATTGTAGTAGCCAACGATCATCTGCCGGACGTGATCCTGGCTCTGAAGAAGACAACGAACAAACAAAGGGAGTTAAGCTCCCCGACTTCCCACTGCTGCTGGACCTCCGAACCAGGTAGACTGCCGGCCTATCACTGTCTTCGGCGAGGGCCACACCGCAGTCTGACTCACCTGGTCCAGGTCGGCCAGACTCAGCAGGTAGCAGTTGCGGACGTTGTTGGGGTCGCCGTAGTTGTTGACGTGGCCGTCGCCGGAGGGGCACTTGCTCCGGGGGTTGAAGTTGGGGGCGGAGTAAGGAACACCGGGAAAGCTGAGGGTCGGCCCGTCAAACTGGGTTCCTCCCGATCCGTGCCCACTGTTCTCCGTCCCCGCCATGTGGTTGATGATGGCGTCCACGAAGATCCTGTGAAGGAAAAGAAATCAGTAAAGAAATTCCAACCACTGAAGAGACTGACACACAGGGAAAGATTAATGTGCTCGTCTGTAGCAATGTAACATATTAGTGTGTACTCATTTGGGTTTTACACAAGAAACAAAGAAAATGACCCAATGAACGAACACACACACACACACACACACACACACACACACACACACACACACACACACACACACACACACACACACACACACACACACACACACACACACACACACACACACACACACTCACACACACACACTTTCACACACAGACACACATACACAGACACAGACAGACAGACAGAGGGGCACACCACGCCCCCTTCATCCCTACAAAGCTCCACACCACGCCCCCTTCATCCCCACAAAACCACACACCACTCCCCCTTCATCCCCACAAAGCTCAACACCACCGCCATGCCCACACCAAGCCACACGCAATGCCCACACCATCTTCACACCGAATGACACGTCATGTCCACACCACGACCCACACCATGCCTCACACTCTCCCCACCATTCCTCCACAAAGCCTCACACTGTCTCACACCATGACTCACACCACGCGCCACAGGCCATGACCATACCACGTCATACACCAAGCCACACGCAATGCCCATACCATCTTCACACACAAGCCACAAGCCATGCCCACGCCACATCCCACACCAGGCCACACGTCATGCCTACACCACGCCCCGCACAATCTTCACACCAAGCCACACGCCATACTTACACCATGCCCCACACCGCGCTGTTAGCATGATCACGAGATATGTATAACAATGTTCTTTTCTGTAAACTGTACACAGAAATTGAATGAAAATATGGCTACTCCCCCCCCCCTTGGCCTTTGCTTTCTTGCAGATTTTCGTTTTGTTTGTTGATTTTCCATTGCTTTTTGGAAATTGTTTGACCAAAAGAACAGACTCTGAAATATGATGTCTCCGCCTCCTTCCCCGTATCTGCTTTCTCTCTCTCTTGGGGAGGAGGAAGAGGAAGAAGAACACTACAACAACAAGGATGGACAAAGACGTGGGAAAATTGAGTAATTACTCAGCCAATTTGGAAAGTTGCAATAGTCGCCGGCACACCCTGAGCCAGTGCAGCGGACAGGCAGTGCCAGAACAAACAAGGCCACTGGCCGTTGCTGGACACCGCTCGGACCTTCAGCCGCTGGGAGCCAGCCAGGTGGCCGGACGCTGACCAAGCGGAGCGCACTTGATCCATTTGATTTTACACAACATTAAGCGGCGTGCACCCGCAGCTGTGAGGTCGTTTGACCTTGTTGTGCACTCCTTCACACGAACACTCACTGACCGCGGGACAACAGACAGACTGACTGAGAGACGGACGGACAGACAGACAGACAGACAGACATAGATGGACTTGCAGCCAGGCCGACAAACAAAAGCAGACAGGCAACGTGTAAAGAAGACTGGAGTGGACCAGATGGAGGGACGATGGAAGAGGAAAGAGAAAAGACAGGAGCGGACCAGATGGAGGGACGATGGAAGAGGAAAGAGAAAAGACAGGAACGGACCAGATGGAGGGACGATGGAAGAGGAAAGAGAAAAGACAGGAGCGGACCAGATGGAGGGACGATGGAAGAGGAAAGAGAAAAGACAGGAACGGACCAGATGGAGGGACGATGGAAGAGGAAAGAGAAAAGACAGGAGCGGACCAGATGGAGGGACGATGGAAGAGGAAAGAGAAAAGACAGGAGCGGACCAGATGGAGGGACGATGGAAGAGGTCGATACAAAGACAGATGCAGAGAGGACAGTAAGCAGACAGCCCCAACAAAGCACTGGCAGCATGAAGTCCATTGGTCAGCAGGCGATCAGTGGGGACTTGAAAACTAAATAACTCAAGGGAATTACTAGCTTCCGACAGAGGTCACTGTGACACACATAACAAGGGACACAACGGCAAAGACATGAATTCTTTTCTGAGGCGTATCACTGGTGGCGTTCAGGTGGTGTTCCTTGCAGTCACTGACACCAGCTTGGTACTTTGCTATTTGTGTGACGTCTGTCGTGCGCATCCCTTGTTTGTTGAGTTGATATCATTTTTTATATGAATGGAAAAGTCAAATGTCAGGAGAAACAGTGAACGTGGAGGTTGAGGAGAGAGAGAGAGAGAGAGAGAGAGAGAGGAGAGAGAGGAGAGAGAGAGAGAGGAGAGAAGAGAGAGAGAGAGAGAGAGAGGAGAGAGAGAGAGAGAGAGAGAGAGAGAGAGAGAGGAGAACCAAGCTGAAGAGGCAAGAAGCCGAAGTGTTAGCGCTAGTGTGTGAGACTGCTGACGACGGCGAGAGAAGCGGCGCTGTGTGGCTGCACGGGATTGTGTGAAAGTGTAGCTGCGCGGCGTTGGTCAACCCGATCAGGTCTCTAGCTGCTAATCCACTTAGCGTTAACCCCGACTCTCACTAGCCCCCGCTACCTTTCACTCGCAACACCAGCAACTCTTTGGTGAAAATCCTTCTAATCCTCACTGATACGCTGTTCGGCGTTTGTTCCAGCTGCACGCATTCAGTAGCGCTCTTGATCTTGCTCGTAACCAGCACGATGCTTACACTCTCACGGAATGTACATAATTATATATATATTTTAAAGTCTTTACCCATTTACAAAATTCTGTGTGTGTGTGTGTGTGTGTGTGTGTGTGTGTGTGTGTGTGTTTGTGGTGTGTGTGTGTGTGTGTGTGGTGTGTGTGTGTGTGTGTGTGTGTGTGTGTGTGTGTGCGTGTGTGTGTGCGGTGTTGTGTGTGTGTGTGTGTGTTGTGTGTGTGTGTGTGTGTGTGTGTGTGTGTGTGATTGTCTCAGTGTGTATGTGTTGATGATTGCCTGTGTGTGTGTGTGTGTGTGTGTGTGTGTGTGTGTGTGTGGTGTGTGTGTGTGTATGTGTGTGTGGTGTGTGTGTGTGGTGTGTGTGTGTGTGTGTGTGTGTGTGTGTGTGTGTGTATGTATGTGTGTGTGTGTGTGTGTGTGTGTGTGTGTGTGTGTGTGTGTGTGTGTGTGTGTGTGTGTGTGTGTGTGTGACCAAATCTAACACGGGATGGAAGAGCGGGAGGCGAGGCCTGTGACGACAGCTAAGCTGGGATGTGGAGACGCTGGAAGCATTTCCACAGGAGTGCTCTTGGTTGCGTCATAATGATATGCAAACGGGAGCCAGCTCGGCCCCGGGCTGTGGCGTGCTGCACCCCGTGGTAATCCCCACCCTGGTAACGACTGACGCCGGCTCGAGAGCGTGTCGCCATATTATGGTCACTCAAAACGTCCACAGGCAAACAAACACCTACTGCTTTAGCTATGGCGAGTGTACGAGTTGTGTGAATGTTGCTGGCGATGTCTGTGAATTGGGACCAGTAGAACGATGTGAAAGAGGCAAGCCGGCAGGTGTCGCCATTTCTTGTGATAGTTATTGTGGAGTTTCTGGAAACGGAAACAGTTTTTATTGTTCTACAGCAGGCAAGAAACGCACTGACTATGCAGACGCAAACTCCACCCAAAATGGCTATGAACTTACTGGTGCTTTTGTCCTTAACAGCCATCGTGCAAAGAACAGGTGAGCGATTTATTTTCTTCACAATAATTACCATCCTCTTCAAAGTTGATCTCAAATAATTATTGATCCTCTTCATAGCTGTCAAATAATTATCCATTCTCTTCATAGTTGATGGCCAAAAAAAAAAAAAAAAAAAAAAAGAAAGAAGAAGAAGAAAAATCTACCCCGCCTCATACCTTATATAAAATATTTATCCATCCTCTTCATAGCTGATGTTAAACTGTGCTGTGCAGTTATCTGAGCGAATAGGCGGAAGTTTAAACTCCTCTGGTGGAGTTTATGTACCTTGTATTTACACGCATGCCAGGTGAGAGTTACCGTAGGCCATCAGGGCTTTGTTGTTGTACTTGTGTTACGTATTTCGAGCACTAAGTAACTCCCTTGTGTGTCGAATACGTAACACAAGTACAACAACAAAGACCTGAGTGGCCTACGGTAACTCTCACCTGGCATGCGTGTAAATGCAAGGTGCATAAACTCCACCAGAGAAGTTTAAACTTCTGCGGATGCAGAAACTAAGCTCCCCTCAGTTCAGATCCCAGAGCTGACAAATGTTCTCCCTTCAAAGCCTGGGCAGATCAGAATATAGCCACGCATGCTTCGCTTACTGCCAGAAATTTCTCTTCAAAATCTACCTTCCCGGCCCATTCATCTTCCTTTATTCTCCAAATCCTCTCCCTACTTTTAAACTGCGTCTGTTTTGGCTAACGCAGTTTCCCGTGTGGGCACGCGGAATAAGACAGGTCATCCTGCTCACAGTCGCTAGCGATATAAACAGGTTCCCGTGGTGAGTGCCTACATAAATAGGTACCCACGCATGTGTACTTATGAGTTGATAGATGGAGAGAGGGCTCGTTTTTAATGTTGTAACAGCCAGTTAGACAAACGTGATTTAGTGACTTGTGTTTTGAATTGGTGTCAAAGAATTTGGATTGTGGTTCCACCGTCCTGAGGGGACCCTGTGCGGTTGACAGGACTTTCAAATCCAGCAACTGACTACTTTCGATGCACCCGTGGTGTTTAAACCCGTTGCTGTACCCGTGGTGTTTAATCCCATTGCTGTACCCGTGGTGTATAAACCATTTCGGTACCAGTGGTGTTTAAACCCACTGCTGTACCCGTGCTGTATAAACCCTTTCTGTATCCGTGGCGTTTAACCCCGTTGCTGTATCCGTGGTGCTTAATTCCATTGCTGTACCCGTAGTGTTGAAACACTTTCTGTACCCGTGGTGTTTAACTCAATACTGTACCCGTGGCGTTTAAAATCCGTTATTTTACCCGTGGTGTTTAAACCCCTTCTGTACCCATGTGTTTAAACCCCATCCTATAACCCTCCTATACCCGCGGTGTTTAACCCCATCCTGTACCCGTGGTGTTTAACCCCATTGCTGTAGCATGGTGTTTAACCCCTTGCCTGCCATGTGGGCGCACAGAAGCGACGTGCTCGTTCCCCAGCGCTCTGACCGGGGCGTGGCACAGCAGCCGTTGGGGCGACGTGACCTTCACCTCCACCCAGCTCTCCGTCACCGGCCTCGTCGACATCGGCAACGTCGTCTTCGAGTGCGAGCTCAACTCGGGATCCATCTACGTCCTCAGGTCCGTGTCTGCACGTCCACGACAAGGGGTGGGGTGGGATGGAGTGGGGTGGGGTGGGGTGGGGTGGGATGGAGTGGGGTGGGGTGGGGTGGGGTGGGATGGAGAGGGGTGGGTTGGGGTGTGGTGTGGTGTGGTGTGGTGTGGTGTGGTGGGGTGGGTTGGGGTGGGATGGAGTGGGTTGGGTTGGGTTGGGTTGGGGTGGGATGGAGTGGGTTGGGTTGGGTTGGGTTGGGGTGGGATGGAGTGGGTTGGGTTGGGGTGGGGTGGGTTGGGGTGGGGTAGGATGGAGGTGGGTTGTGTTGGGGTGGGGTGGAGTGGGTTGGGGTGGGGTGGGGTGGGGTGGGGATGGGGTGGGGTGGGATGGAGTGGGGTTGGGTTGGGGTGGGGTGGTTTTGGGTGGGGTGGGGTGGGATGGAGTGGGTTGGGTTGGGGTGGGGTGGGTTGGTTTTGGGTGGGATGGAATGGGTTGGGTTGGAGTGGGGCATGTGTCTTGAGAGATCACGGAATGGCGTATGTGCATGTGCATGTGTGTGTGTGTGTGTAGGGGGGGTAAGTGGGTGGGGGGTGTGGGTGTGTGGAGGGGTGGTTAGGGGAAGGTGCGAGTGCGCGGAGGAGGATGCAGCTCTAGTAGAGTTTATGCACCTGGTATTAACTGGCATGCCAGGTACGACTTACCGCAGGAGACTCATGTCTTTGTTGTTGTGTCCGTGAGACGTTTTTCGAGCGCTAATTACCTCCCTTGTTTGTTGATTGTGCACAGGCACTGTGGGCTAGCGCCTCGATCGGTTCAGGTTATCTTTTCCTTTGCCCAGATCTCAGTGGTCAGGGTCTGTGCTTCGCATCCACAATAGTCGTCAACAGACCAACGGGAACATACGCCCACGTGGAGAGGCGATGGGGAGGAAATGTTAGCGAGGGACTGCAGGAAGAGTGGAAGTTCTTCCATATATGCATCCTAGAATAATTCCTTGTCCAGATTTAAAGACAACCAGTTCAACACTCTCCTGTGGAAACCTCTGAGCAAAAGAAGAATTAATGGCAAACAATACAAGAACATGATCTGCGCTTTCCAGGAAAATCGGCATCCTCCTTCGTCCATAAGCTGAATGCTTAAGAACGATGTCGTTTGTTTTTGTAGCTAGAACTCTGAAAAATATTTTCGTCTAATCGATAGACTAAGGGCAGGTTGGTGTACTTTATCTGCAGTTAAACCAGTTTATTTTGCAACAGTTAGAGGTATTTTGCCGCTTAGTGTTCAGTTGCTTTCAAGTCTTTTACGACTGGTACGGATGGATGAATCATTATACATGGATGTATGATTCATATAGAAGAATACCTTCACTCTTCTCTAAAGCCTTGCTAATATACTCTACAGCCCCTCGTACATCTCTTTTACATCCTGGAGAACGTTTCTGCCAAAGCACCTCACGAAAACCCTTCCCCACAACATATCACGAAGTTTTCCTCTACCCTCTCGTGAACCTCTCTTCAACATCACGAAGTTTTCCTCTACCCTCTCGTGAACCTCTCTTCAACATCACGAAGTTTTCCTCTACCCTCTCGTGAACCCTCTCTTCAACATCACGAAGTTTTTCTCTACCCTCGCCGTGAACCTCTCTTCAACATCACGAAGTTTTCAATCTACCCTCTCGTGAACCTCTCTTCAACATCACGAGGTTTTCCTCTACCCTCTCGTGAACCTCTCTTCAACATCGCACGAACCTCCCATCAACAACCGAGTCCATTTCTCCTCTATTACTTTGTAAACAAACATCTACAACCAGCCTCCTGACTTCCCCTTCAACAACCACACCCACGTCTCCTGATCAGCTGCATCCTCACGAACATTCACTCCAAATTCTCGCCCGAAAATTTGCTATAACTTCGTAAGCTCGCTGTCCACAACCTCGCGAATCTCCTCTGTACAGTCTCGCGAACATTTCCTTTGCAACCTAGCGAATTTCCCATTTACTTCTTTTGCCAACCGCCTCTCAAAGACCCTCCACGCGAACATCTCTCCTCGTCGTCAGATACAGCATGGTGAACATCTCCTTCTCCCTTGTCAGACAATCTTGCCAACATGTCTCTCCTTTGTCAGACATCCTTGCGAACATCTCCCTCTCCCTTGTCAGACAATCTTGGGAACATGTTTCTCCTTTGTCAGACACCCTTGCGAACATCTCCCTTCTCCATCGACAGACACAGCCTGGCGAACATACCCTCTGCAAATCTCATGAAACATTTTTCCCTTGTAACGGAGTTCTTCAAGTCCAGCGTGCTCCATTGTACAGAGCGTGTGACATTAGGACTGTGCCTGTAGTCAGTCCCTTTGCTGGTGGACACTGTTGCGGAAGCAGTGGTGTGTAAGGAGAATACGAGGCCGTACATGGCAGAGCACGGGGGCAGGGGGCTGCGCGAGAAGAAAGCAAACGATGACGTCACACAGCCTCTTGCAGGTCCATGTCCACTGTGACGGTGTTGGGGAACACAGTGGACGTCGTGACGTGTCTGGACATCACACAAGTCTCCTCCGTCAACTTCATGTATTATCACGCTACTAGTAAGTGTGTGTGTGTGTGTGTGTGTGTGTGTGTGTGTGTGTGTGTGTGTGTGTGTGTGTTGTGTGTGTGTGTGTGTGTGTGTGTGTGCGCGTGCGTGCGTGTGTGTGCGTGTATGTGTGTGTGTATGCGTGCATGTGTGTGTAGTGTAGATGTGTGTATGTGTGTGTGTGCGCTCGCGCGCGTGTGTGTCTGTGTCTTTGTATGCATGTGTGTATTGTCATGTAAACCTTTCGATATCATGCAACATCGATTTGGTGTATAATATGACCGGAGGTACAGTTGCATATACATATATATTACGACAATGCTTTTGTGAATCTGAATCTATCATAAAAACCTCGTGTCCCTGAGCCAAAGCAATAAATTCTCCAACAAACCGTAATTTTGGAGTACAAGAGAGAGAGAGAGAGAGAGAGAGAGGAGAGAGAGAGAGAGAGAGAGATGAGAGAGAGAGAGAGAGAGAGAGAGAGAGAGAGAGAGAGAGAGAGAGAGGAGAGAGAGAGAGAGAGAGAGAAAACCGGAGTGTTGCACGTGTTTCAGCCGAAGTGGCGTTCAGCGTGGGGACGGAGCCCGTGAAGTTGGTGTCCCCCAGTTCCTCCATCACCACCTCCATCGCCTGCACAGTCTCCACCCCCTACCACACCGGCACCAACCACATGCTGATCCTCTCAGGTAAGGCCCCCCCCCCCACCACCACCCCCACCACCACCACACCGCCACCACCACCACACCGGCACCAACCACATGCTGATCCTCTCAGGTAAGGCCCCCCCGCCACCCCCCCCACCCCCTCCCACCACCACCACACCGGCACCAACCACATGCTGATCCTCTCAGGTAAGGCCCCCCCCCCCCCCCCCACCACCACACACCGGCTCCAACCACATGCTGATACTCTCAGGTACCCCCCCCCCCCCAACCACACCGGCACCAACTACATGCTGATCCTTTCAGGTAAGCCCCCCCCCCACCCCCCCACCCCCCAACCACACCGGTACCAACTACATGCTGATCCTCTCAGGTAAGCCCCCCCCCACCCGCTCCACCCCCCCAACCACACCGGTACCAACTACATGCTGATCCTTTCAGGTAAGCCCCCCCCCACTCGCTCCACCCCCCAACCACACCGGTACCAACTACATGCTGATCCTCTCAGGTAGGCCCCCCCACCCCCTCCACCCCCCAACCACACCGGTACCAACTACATGCTGATCCTCTCAGGTAAGCCCCCCCCCCCCCGCCACCCCCACCCCAACCACACCGGCACCAACCACATGCTGATCCTTTCAGGTAAGCCCCCCCCCACACACACAACCACACCGGTACCAACTACATGCTGATCCTTTCAGGTAAGCCCCCTCCACACCGGCACCAACCACATGCTGATCCTTTCAGGTAAGCCCCCCCCCCCCCACAACCACACCGGCACCAACCACATGCTGATCCTCTCAGGTAAAGCCATCCCACGTGTCGTCTTTCGGTACTGTTGGAAGTTTCTTCTTTTGACTTCCTTCCTTCCCACTTCATTCAGCTTTATTGCTTTCTCTCTTTTCTAATATAATACATTAACAAAGTATTAAGCTAAAAAATCTTCTCTATATAGACTATTCACACACACACACACACACACACACACACACACACACACACACACACACACACACACACACACACACACACACACACACACGAATGCAGGCACACACATATACAAACACACACACGCGCGCGCACACACACACACACACACACACACACACGCGCACACACGCACACACACACAGTCCATAGGATAGGTTGATCCATCCAGCCATCCACCCATGAGTCAGTCAACCAATCAGTCAGTCAATGGTATGCCAGGGTCGGAGTTGTCGGCAGCCCAGCAGTGTCCCGACGTGTTGCTGGGCACCTTCAACAACTACACCGTTGACAAGGGGTCTGGAGCCCAATGTGGTGGCGTCGGCTACTTTTCCGTCTGTGACAACCACAAGAACGTCACCGTCGACTACGGCGTTTGCTCCGAAGTCCTGTTCTATTCCAGTGAGTTCAGCAGCTTCCTCACTGGCTGTCACCAGCCTGGATCTCTCCTCGACACTGACACCCTTGTGCCTGCCATCGCCATTGTCGTCATCGTCCATCATCATCATCGCGCCCACCCTCATCCCACCACAACCGTCATCAAAATCAGCATCAACCATCGATTGTTCTTGTTGGGCTAGCTTACCGGCTGTTAGCAGCAACGTGCTGTGCCTGCCTGTCTCTGTGTTTGTGACCGTAGTTCACTGAACACCTGCCTGTCCCTCTGTGACCGTAGTTCACTGAACACCTGCCTGTCTCTGTGTTTGTGACCGTAGTTCACTGAAAACCTGCCTGTCCCTCTGTGACCGTAGTTCACTGAACACCTGCCCGTCCCTCTGTGACCGTAGTTCACTGAACACCTGCCTGTCCCTCTGTGACCGTAGTTCACTGAACACCTGCCAGTCTCTCTGTGTCCGTAGTTCACTGAACACCTGCCTGTCTCTGTGTTTGTGACTGTAGTTCACTGAACACCTGCTGTCCATCTGTTTATGACCGTAGTTCTCTGAAAACCTGCTGTCCCTCTGTTTGTGACCGTAGTTTTCTGAACACCTGCTGTGCCTGTGTTGAATACCAGCATATTCCTGTGTTTGTGACCGTAGTTCTCTGAACACCTGCTGTCCCTCTGTTTGTGACCATAGTTCTCTAAACACCTGCTGTCCCTGTGTTTGTGACCGTAGTTCTCTGAACACCTGCTGTCCCTGTGTTTGTGACCGTAGTTCTCTGAACACCTGCTGTCCCTGTGTTTGTCGACCGTAGTTCTCTGAACACCTGCTGTCCCTGTGTTTGTGACCGTAGTTCTCTGAACACCTGCTGTGCCTGTGTTTGTGACCGTAGTACTCTGAACACCTTCTGTCCCTCTGTTTGTGACCGTAGTTCTCTGAACACCTGCTGTCCTTCTGTTTGTGACCGTAGTTCTCTGCAAACCCTGGCTGCGCCCTTTTCGCTTCCATGTGCAAGCGTGACCACGACTGGCTTCGCCTGTCTGTATGCGTGCTCTTCTTTCGTTGTGCTTGCGTTTGTTGTGTGTCTATGCCGGTCTGACACTATGCACTTTTCTTCTTCTTCCGGTAACATGGTAGGACTGTAGTGGCTGTTTGGTCTGTTTGTAATCTGTGGTCACTGTTTTGTTTGAGAGTTTTTACGTTTTGGTTTGACACAGAGAAAGCATTATTCCAGGTGATTTTTGGTTTGCTATAACTAAGTATTAATGTATGCAGATTGAGAGAAAGGGGGCGTATGTGTAAGAGTGTGTATGTGCGAGTGGTTCATGATTTATAATTATTGAGATATGTTCTTCGTTAATTTCCCACTGGCATTAATAAAGTATATTGTTATTGTTATTGGTCTGTCTGTGGTCATTCTTTATTATGTCAGTGGTCTGTCTGTGGTCAGTATTTGGTCTGTCTGTGGTCTGTCTGTGTTCACTGTTTGGTCTGTCAGTGGTCTGTCTGTGTTCACTGTTTGGTCTGTCTGTGGACACTGTTTGTCTGTGGTCTGTCTGTGTTCACTGTTTGGTCTGTCTGTGTTCACTGTTTGGTCTGTCAGTGGTCATTGTTTATTCTGTCAGTGGTCTGTCTGTGTTCACTGTTTGGTCTGTCAGTGGTCATTGTTTATTCTGTCAGTGGTCTGTCTGTGTTCACTGTTTGGTCTGTCTGTGGTCTGTCTGTGTTCACTGTTTGGTCTGTCTGTGTCTGTCTGTGTTCACTGTTTGGTCTGTCTGTGGACACTGTTTGTCCGTGGTCTGTCTGTGTTTGCTGTTTGGTCTGTCTATGGTCACTATTTGGTCTGTCGGTGGTCTATCTGTATTCGTTGTTTGGTCTGTCTGTGGTCACTATTTGGTCTGTTTGTAGTAATTACTTGGTCTTGCCTGTGGTCGCTGTTTGGTCTGTCTGTGGTCGCTGTTTGGTCTGTCTGTGGCGTGTCTGTGGTCGCTGTATAGTCAGTCTGTAGTCACTATTAGGTCTGTCTGTGGTCAGTGTTTGGTCTGTGTTGCTTCTCAGTATTTCGTGCCTTTGATATCCTTTTGTTTGTTGGCATTGAATCTAAGTCGCAGAGTGTGTGTGTGTGTGTGTGTGTGTGTGTGTGTGTGTGTGTGTGTGTGTGTGTGTGTGTGTGTGTGTGTGTGTGTGTGTGTGTGTGTGTGTGTGTGTGTGTGTGTGTGTGTGTGTGTGTGTGTTTCAGGTGGTGGCGTCCTGGAGTGTGTGTACTCATCGTCAAACGGCTCGACCTACTTTGTGGACTTGTACAACTTTGATTCAACGGTGGATGATTCTACCACCTACCGCTTCACCTGCCTCGTGAGTAGCCTCCGCGTGACGCCAGTCACCGTCTGGTTGGGACCCCAGACTGTCACTGGCAGTCACTGTCACGGTTCCAGAGTTGCAGCTGCCCGTTTGTAGGTCTGCGAGTCTGGGTTTGGGAAGATAGACATGACGTAACAGGGAGTTATGGGATGACAGAAATGATGTAACGGAGAGTTGTGGGAAGACAGAAATGATGTAACAGGGAGTTATGGGATGACCGAAATGATGTAACGGAGAGTTGTGGGAAGACAGAAATGATGTAACAGGGAGTTATGGGATGACCGAAATGATGTAACGGAGAGTTGTGGGAAGACAGAAATGATGTAACAGAGAGTTGTGGGATGACCGAAATGATGTAACAGGGAGTTATGGGATGACCGAAATGATGTAACGGAGAGTTGTGGGAAGACAGAAATGATGTAACAGGGAGTTATGGGATGACCGAAATGATGTAACGGAGAGTTGTGGGAAGACAGAAATGATGTAACAGAGAGTTATGGGATGACCGAAATGATGTAACGGAGAGTTGTGGGAAGACAGAAATGATGTAACAGAGAGTTGTGGGATGACCGAAATGATGTAACGGAGAGTTGTGGGAAGACAGAAATGATGTAACAGAGAGTTGTGGGATGACCGAAATGATGTAACAGAGAGTTGTGGGATGACCGAAATGATGTAACAGAGAGTTGTGGGAAGACAGAAATGATGTAACAGAGAGTTGTGGGATGACCGAAATGATGTAACAGAGAGTTGTGGGATGACAGAAATGATGTAACAGAGAGTTGTGGGATGACCGAAATGATGTAACAGAGAGTTGTGGGATGACAGAAATGATGTAACGGAGAGTTGTGGGAAGACAGAAATGATGTAACAGGGAGTTGTGGGAAGCCAGAAATGTTGTAACAGGGAGTATGGGATGACATCAATGATGTAACAGGGAGTTGTGGGAAGACAGAATTGATGTAACAGGGAGTTGTGGAAATACAGAAATGTCTGTTGAAAGGCCCTCTGTCAGTAGGAAGACTGACAAGTGTCTGTTGAAAGGCCCTCTGTCAGTAGGAAGACTGACAAGTGTCCGTTGAAAGGCCCTCTGTCAGTGGGAAGACTGACAAGTGTCTGTTGAAAGGCCCTCTGTCAGTAGGAAGACTGACAAGTGTCCGTTGAAAGGCCCTCTGTCAGTGGGAAGACTGACAAGTGTCCGTTGAAAGGCCCTCTGTCAGTGGGAAGACTGACAAGTGTCCGTTGAAAGGCCCTCTGTCAAGCCGTGGTCTGTTGCAGGCGGTGGAGGCCGGGACGGGGACAGACGAGTCGGTGTACGCCACTCAGTACCCCAGGGCCTGCTCCGACATCCAGACAGCCACGTCAGTACCCAGCACGGGGGGCGTCATCCAGATGGTGGCCAACGGTCAGTCACAACAGGCAGCCGTTAGTCTACATGTCTACCTCCCTTTCTTTTCCTTCTCTCTGTCTCTGTCGCTGTCTCTCCCGCTGTCGGTCTCTCTCCCCCCACCATTCTCTCTGTCTCCCTCACTTTATCTCTGTCGCTGTCTCTCCCTCTCTTTGTCGCTGTCTCCCCCTCTCTCTCTGTCGCTGTCTCCCTCTCCCTCTCTCTGTCGCCGTCTTTACTCCTCTCTGTCCTGCCTCTCCCTCTGTCTCTCCTTCTCTCTCTGTTGCTCTCTGTATTCGCTGTCTCTCCCTCTCCTTCTCTGTTGCTCTCTCTCTCTGTGTCGCTGTCTCTTTCCCCCTCTCTCTCCCTGTCTGTGTGTCGTTGTCTCTCCCCCTCTCTCTGTGTCGCTGTCTCTCTCTGTCGCTGTCTCTCCCCCCCTCTCTCTCCCTCTCTCTCTGTCGCTGTCTCTCCACCCCCTCTCTCTGTCTCTCTGTGTCTCTGTCTCTGCCTGTCTGTCTGTCTCTCTCTCTTGCTGTCTCTCCCTCTCTCTGTCGCTGCCTGTCTCTGTCTGTCTGTCTGTCTGTCTCTCCTTCTCCACTCTCTCCCTCCCCCTCCTCTCCGACTTTCTGTGTGTCGATGTCTCAACGTTTCCACTCTCTCTTTGTCTCTTTAGGTCACCCCACCTCGCCTGGGCAGTAACGTTTTGTGTCTGATTTTCTGTCTCTCATATAAAGCAAGTTTTATTGCACTTGCTTATCTGTGCATTCTTCTGATCACTTAACAGTAAGCTGCAAGTGAATTAATTGACAGCAACTTTGAAGTGAATAACTCAGCATAAATTTGAAGTGTGCCCCACTCAACGTGGACAGTGAGTTCATCGCCATCCCGCCCTCAACAAAAACCGCTGAACTCAACACGCGCTTGACAGGCACGTGACAGGACCGCGGGATTCCGGCTCTCCTAGGTGTAAGAGCCTTGTAAAAACTCTTTACATTTCTTCTCCGCTCCCTTCTTCAGATCTATGTGGGCTAGGGCCTATGTTAATAGCTTGTCTCCTCCTGTTCCTACATCAATACGCTCTTCGTTCAAATGATTATTACAATTCTTTATTTCGTTTTACAGTGACGTGCAGTAAGTTGACTTTCTATTTTTCTTGTCTGCACTTTGAGTCAAAATGCACCTCAATGTTTTCATTTCCATAACAACGTTTTTGCTGTATTTATTCAGAATTCTTTTGGTATAAATAATTTAGTTTTGCTTAATGATAATTATGAAGATGGTAATTGTAATATCATCACAGTGTCTTCGTTATGATCTTCACTGTCATCAGCATCACATAAAACAGACCTTCTTTCTTCTACATACACTTCATTGCATTTTTTTTACGTCTGTCTGTTTGCCCTCCATTAGCCCTCAGGGTCACCTCCCGTTGGAATGTCAGGTGCAATAATTATGTAACTCGCTCTGATATAACCGTCATGGTTGACTGGGCGTTAAAGCCAGTCATGTATGAATCTAGCATTAGCTAAACAGAAGCCACTATCTCACGGTCACTCACTCCATACTGTGGCAGTTATCATCTCTCTCTCTCTCTCTCTCTCTCTCTCTCTCTCTCTCTCTCTCTCTCTCTCTCTCTCTCTCTCTCTCTCTCTAAAGCTGTGCTATAACAAATATAAGACACTTTACTATTAACCACGCTAACCGTTTTTGATGGACTAGTTTTATTTGTGGATGGCTTTGATAATACACTCCAATAATGTGAGAACCACATTGCACATGTCTATAATTACGTCACCTGTTTTGATCAAAATAATATTGGATTGTCATGTTGGGCATTTTGACTTTCTGTGTATTGCTGTCGCTGTTGTTTTTGGTGTTACTGTTGGTGATATTGTTGGTAGTAGTGAAGGTGTTGGTGGTGGTATCGTTGGTGGTAAAGTATATGTGTGTGTGTGTGTGTGTGTGTGTGTGTGTGTGTGTGTGTGTGTGTGTGTGTGTGTGTGTGTGTGTGTGTGTGTGTGTGTGTGTGTGTGTGGAGGGTATGTGTGACATTTACGATCTCTTGTCATCGCGTATCCACGGCAATGATTCATATCTATGCATTTAGCTAAAAGCAATGTTGCACACACACACACACACACACACACACACACACACACACACACACACACACACACACACACACACACACACACACACACACACACACACACAAACACACACACACACACACAAACACACACACACACACAAACACACACACAAACACACACACACACACACAAACACACACACACACACACACACACACACACACAAACACACACACACACACACACACACACACACACACACACAAACACACACACACACACACACACTGATAAGCTCTCATAAGTTCTATTGTAGTACCAATCATCTCCAATAGATAACAGTCGCTTCAATGTTCCACTGTAGTACCAATCATCTCCAATAGATAACAGTCGCTTCAATGTTCCACTGTAGTACCAATCATCTCCAACTGATAATATTCACTGCAATGTTCTGTTGTATTACCAATCATCTTCTATTAATAACGATCATTCCAGTGTTCTACTGTAGCACCAGTCATCTCCAACTGATAGCAATCCTTCTAAAGTTCCATCGTGCATAGATACTGCAGATTAACTCCAACGGAGAATATCTGCAACATTCCCTCATTGTGCCCACCATCTCTAAGAGACAACAATCTCTGCAACATTCCCTCATTGTATCCACCATCTCCAAGGGACAACAATCTCTGCAACATTCCCTCATTGTGCCCACCATCTCTAAGGGACAACAATCTCTGCAACATTCCCTCATTGTGCCCACCATCTCTAAGGGACAACAATCTCTGCAACATTCACTCATTGTGCCCACCATTTCCAAGGGACAACAACCTCTGCAACATTCCCTCATTGTGCCCACCATCTCCAACTGACAACAATCTCTGCAACATTCCCTCATTGTGCCCGCCATCTCCAGCCCTAACCACCTTTGCTGGCGGTGGGGTACAGCGGATGCAGGAATGTAGGTCCCCTACAGGAATTAAGCCTAGGGAATTAAGTGACCCCCCCCCCCCACGCCCCGCACGGGAGTTAAGGTTCCCCTACAGGAATTACCCCTCCCCCCTCCCCACACACAGGAATTAAGCCCTCCCCCCAACCACCAGCAGGAATTAAGGCCCCATATAAAGCTTTCTTTATAAGCCTGGAGCAGGCCAAAATGTACTTGAGTGACTTTCTAATTGTAGCCTTTCTGGTTCATTCGACATCTTTGTTCCCAGTCCCCTTCAAACAACGTGTTCAACGGCGAATCTGACTTTCACCTGTGATTTGACGACAGGGTTTTGTTTTTAGACAGGACGTCGCACTTTCCCGCCCACTAACACTCAGACAACCGACTAGCTAACTAACTAACTGACTGACTGACTGAACGACTGCTTACTAACTCGCCAACTGTGCCACTTTCCGTCCCAGTTCCGTCCAGCACCAGCACCGGATCTTCCAGCATCCTCCTCCTCATCGTGGTGGTGGTGGTGCTGCTGCTGCTGATCGTGCTGGTGGCGCTGGCCGTGTACCACCTGTGGTACCGCAAGCGGTGGCCGGCGGTGAAGGAGAAGCTGCTGTGTGGGAAGGGACGCAGCAAGGGCCAGGTGGACCCGCAGATGGACAACGAGGACGTCCGGTCCTCACAGGCCCCCGCTGACGCCTCGGAGAGACCACTTTCCGGACAAAAACCGGTACGTGTGTTTGTGTGTGTGTGTGCGCGCGCGCGCGCGTGCGTGCGTGCGTGCGTGCGTGGAAGGGGGTTGGGGACAGGTGCTGAAATAGGAACAGAGAGAGAGAGAGAGAGAGAGAGAGAGAGAGAGAGAGAGAGAGAGAGAGAGAGAGAGAGAGAACCAGCCGACCAGCACTTACGGTCTCCTAACTTCTTGAACTGGGTTGTGACTTTGCCTGTTGATGCAGTAGTACGAAAGGGGCAAAGGGAAGGACCGGAAATGGCTTCTTTCGTCAAACTGTCGATAAGTGGAGCCTTAAAAGAGACATAAATCAGAAAGAAAAGGGACAAAAAAGGTGAGAGCAACAAGCCATGTTTCCATCTCCCTCTCTTGCCCTGCAGACGATGGTGACGACCGCCGTGGTGACCAACGACTCCGTCAAGAGGCTGCAGTCGTCACAGAGCACGCGCTCCATCGTCACGCCGTCCAAGCTGCAGCCGGAGATGTCGGAAGGTGAGAGCGCGGCGCCCGACAGCGCTGCCGCCGACTCGCTCACGTCCTCCGCCGCCCAGGACCACACCACGCCCCGACGACTGCCGCCGCTAGAGACGATCCGCACGGGTGAGGCCCAGCGCAGCTTAGAGCCCGTGTACTTGTCCCAGCAGAGAATGGCTCCTCTGGACAGCTCTCGCCTCAGCGAGGAAAGCGAGTCGAGTGATGCCGTATCCATAGCACCCCGTCTGCCGCCTATTCATGAGAGCGAGCCTCTCTATCAGAATATGTAGCTTGTAACAGCGGGCCCTTCTATCAGAATAGGTAGCTTATAACAACGAGCCTGCCTCTCTATCAGAATATGTAGCTTGTAACAGCGAGCCCCTCTATCAGAATATGTAGCTTGTAACAACGAGCCTATCACAATATGTAGCTATTAACAACGAGCCTCTCTATCACAATATGTAGCTTGTAACAGCGAGCCTCTCTATCACAATATATAGCTTGTAACAAACGAGCCTCTCTATCACAATATGTAGCTTGTAACAACGAGCCTCTATCAGAATGTGTAGCTTGTAACAACGAGCCTATCTATCACAATATGTAACTTGTAACAACGAGCCTCTATCAGAATATGTAGCCTGTAACAACGAGCCTGCCTCTCTATCAGAATATGTAGCTTGTAACAACGAGCTTGTAACAACGAGCCTCTCTATCACAATATGTAGCTTGTAACAACGAGCCTCTATCAGAAGATGTAGCTTGTAACAACGAGCCTCACTATCAGAATATGTAGTATAACTTTCCCAGAGCTCTTTACCAAGGAACTGCTCTATCACAATATGAAGCCTACCCAGGTCTCTGTAACAGCGAACATCTCTATCAGTTATTAAGGACACAGCCCCCTGTTCTGTTTCAGAACACGAGCCATAACTTCGTGTCGGTACGTACTCTCAAGTATAGTGCCAGTAACTGAGTCAAACCATTAAGACTCATATACCCCCTCCCCTCCCCCCCCACCCCTCCCCGTCCCCCCGTTCCCCTCCCCCGCCCGCCG
The DNA here is from genome assembly GCA_963584105.1 of Alviniconcha strummeri. NCBI lineage: Eukaryota > Metazoa > Mollusca > Gastropoda > Provannidae > Alviniconcha > Alviniconcha strummeri. The sequence continues at coordinate 724,589 of OY757549.1, forward strand.
ATGCACTTTTGAAAAAAGGACGGTACTACTTTTGTGAACATCTTGAACAAAGGTGATGTGCTAATATACACACGGGAATTTGTGAACAATGATACGGTCTGTGTGGAATGAACGCGTTTGTGTGTTACTCTGATCCGCAAGTGTCGGTCCGAGAACTCCGGATGACAAACAGTGATGGCACTGTGAGAGCATAGAGCAACGCGTCCTTTGGAAGAGATGCAGTCGGGACCAGTAGAATAGCTCGGCCCCTCACCCACAGCGCCACAGCCATCGGACTTTGTTCTGTTCAGACTTTGTCATTTGGGTGATTAACATCATTTCACTTTCAAAGTCGTGCATTTATCAACAGTTTAACTTCGTTATCTGCTGATTTATTTACATTTTAATATAATACTCCAGAACTGACTTAGACGTTATTGGAACTGACTACAGCAGTCTGTCTGTGTGTCTATCTGTGTGTGTGTGTGTGCATGTGTGTGTGTCTGTGTGTGCACGTCCTTCCCCCTTCCCTGTGTTGGTGCTGTATTGAACTTCACGCCATCCTCTGGCCTGTTGCGGTGCAAACGCATGGCACTGCTCGATACCCAAGACCGTAACTCAGTTCCCTTTGACGTGTCCCCAAAGTATATGACATGGACGTTACATGGCTGGCTCAGCCATGGTCAACATAGACCCCAGCCGTTTGCATGGGTCATGTAAACCACAGTAGTCTCAAATACGGACTGGGCCGTTAGAGGGAAACAACTCGACCGCAAAAGAATTTGGATATTGATAATCCCTAAGTCTAGAATGGATATTTGCAATACAACAAAATACAATTATGCAACTATATTGCCAAAGGTCAAGTTGAATTGCACAAAGAATGGGTTATGGTGCCGGTACTCTCACACATTCACGCCAGTCATACGACGACAAGCAAACCAAGGTAGGGGAAAACTAATTGTTTTTCTGTTCTTTGCTGTCAACCAGATCTACCCTCTATTCCTCAAGAGGAGGCGTCCTAAGTATGAGTGTTACAGTAGAGGTGTGAGCTTGCAATGTCTGCTCGGCTCTCAGTCTCTCTTCTACTCTCACCTCTCTCTGCCTCTCGTCGCTTGTGCCGCAAACATCCATCCCTCATGGTCCCTTGCTCCTTTCTTCTAAACACATTAAGGTCGTTTTCAACCACATTATCCGGTTGTAGTTTGGATGGTCTCCTAATTAAAATTCTGAGCACAAGTGAAAGCTACAAATTCATGGAAAGGGAACATTTTGCTCCCAATATTGACGGTTGTAAGCGTCGTTTCCTAAAAGCAAGATCCATCCTGAGTGAGACAGCTGATGGATATCATGCCATATCTGAATTTAAACGACCAATATCATCCATATCACCTCGCCTTTGACTTTTTGCACGACTTTGAGTGTTTCACTGGTTTGTGGGAATCATGTTTTGAGCACAGCATGCGGATTGTTTGAGAGAGTGCAACACAAAACAAAGCCGACTACTTTCAACGAGAAGTTCTGTTGTCTATTAATTCTCCTCTCATCAGTCGCAATTTTGATCGAGTGTGGATCATGTTTTGAACACAACCTGTGTGAATTAACGAGAGATTGCAAAAAAGAAATATATCACATAGAGGTCATTTTTGTTTTAGGAATTTGTGATATCTTCCATGAAAATCCAGTGACAAGATGTTACGAGTCAGTCCCATAACTGTGCATAAATTGTGATAAAACAAGTAAGAGATTTTGTCTATACTTATGCGAATAATATGTCGCTTCTGGACAAATATATGAATGTTAGCATAACTATTTCTATGCAGTTTCCATTGAAACATCTTTGCCTTAATCTTCATGTTTGTCTTCGTCCAGACTGTAAACAAAATCATATCCGATTTGGTGAGAAAAGACATGACTTGTTTCATACACGATGTCTTCTTATTGCTGCTACTTTGCAGTTTTAATAGTCTTGGTCAACCCTCGAAGCCTTGGAAAATAGGACAGACTGTTGTGAGTTTTGAATGGGAACTGTGAACACAGCATGCTGTTTTGCAGTGCATTGAAAATGTGAATTTCCCCCCTTTCCCTTCCGTTGTTCATGTGTCCTTTGCACTGAAGAAAACTACCAGGCTTTTCCGCTGTTTGGAGCCACAAAGGCAAGAAAGAGAAGACTGTACCACACAGTCAAAGATTTCCAGTTCTGACATATCACTTTGCCGTTTATAGGAAGTTAAAGTTATAATCGTGCAGAGTCGCCATTGGTAATATTGTATGAGTTTGTATTTTACTGTACATCCGGAAAACTATAGTCTTGTACAATCACCTTCGATGATATTGTCCAAGTCTGTATACTGTTTGCAATATAGAGTTGAGGACGTCATAGTCTTGCTGAATCACATTTGATAATATTGTGTGTCTGATTTTTTTCTGTATCGATTCTTGTTCAAACACGTCTCATGATTTTAAATTATATTACTGTATCTTATAGGATGTATTTCCAAAACATTATACCAGAAAGAACCAGTGATTTTATAATGCCAAATACGTTCCTTTATTTCACGATAAGTAGGTGTGTTTTTCTGCAATGAAGAAGACTTTGGTGAGCTATTATTGAAACAACAACAAGGACAGCAACAAGAAAAACACGCAGATAATACTTCTGTGAGTTCATCCTCTAATAAATGATCGATGACCAAGAACCTGCATGGGCGAATCGACACAAGATCGTGCAGAGAGGCATAACATACGACAGGTGTATGTACGTCATATTTCTTTGAAGTCCACTTGCTAAACTATGTATCTAGCAGTCATGTCTCACGAGTAGTGGTTTGTTGTTGCTGTTGTTGTTTCGTTTAGATGCCCGATTGTGAAGATAGGTGTAATCTGACACTGACCTGTTTGCGGCTGTGGTTTGTTCTGCTGTTGTGTAAATAACTAGACTGTGGTGTCATATTTGTTACTTTCCTGTAACTGACACATTACTAGCAAAGCACGCCCAACCAACAAAGAACCAAACTTCAAATGCACAATATTCGTTTAATATTGCAAAAAATACAAACAAATAAAGTTTTAACCGATAGAAAAACAACAACATTTCTACACTGTAGATTTTTTGCTTATATAAAAATAAAGAATAAAACCAAAAACAACAACCTAATACAAAGCATACCAGCAGATAATCCAACGTTTAGATTGTGTGCTAGCCACTTAGCTATTTTTACAGGATTGATTGCGTCCGTAACCTTGGTGCCTTAGAGATCAAAAAGCAGTGGCGCTTTGAAATGACTGACATGACTGAGATAACACCACCTGTCAAAAAAGTGCATGTAATTACTGAGGTCATTAACACAAACACATTTGTTTGTTAATACCAATTTCGGCGAGGTCTTGGTTGGCGGCATGTGTGTGTGTGTGTGTGTGTGTGTGTGTGTGTGTGTGTGTGTGTGTGTGTGTGTGTGTGTGTGTGTGTGTGTGTGTGTTGTGTGTATGTGTGTGTGCACGCACGCACGCACGCACGCACACACACACACACACACGCACAGAGCTGGGATGCAGAGCAGCTGGCTCAGAGTGTGAGAGGTCGGGTTTGCAGCGATCTTTATATATAGCCCGCTTTACACTCAACCATTAGTGTCTGCAGCGATCTGTATATAATATAGCCCGCAGCTTTACACTCAACCATTAGTGTCTGCAGCAATCTATATATAGCCCGCTTTGCACTCAACCATTAGTGTTTGCAGCGAGCTATATATAGCCCGCTTTACATTAGTGTCAACCGCGTTTTAGTGTCAACCATCAACCATTAGTGTCTGCAGCTACCTATATATAGCCCGCAGCTTAACACTCAACAATTAGTGTCTGCAGCGATCTATATAATACAGCCCGCAGCTTAACACTCAACAATTAGTGTCTGCAGCTATCTATATATAGCCCACAGCTTAACACTCAACAATTAGTGTCTGCAGCGATCTATATAATACAGCCCGCAGCTAAACACTCAACAATTAGCGTCTGCAGCTATCTATATATAGCCCGCAGCTTAACACTCAACAATTAGTGTCTGCAGCGATCTATATAATATAGCCCGCAGCTTTACACTCAACAATTAGTGTCTGCAGCGATCTATATATTGCCCGCTTTACACTCAACAATTAGTATTTGTTGCGGAAAGGTGCCTGTCTCATTAGACAGATTCTTTTATTTAAGGTCACATTCAGAAATGGCCAGTCTGGACAGAAATTTAAATGGCGCCCTTTAAAAAATATTGTGCGCTTTCTTTCTTTCTTTGTTGTTGTTGTTGTTTGTTTTGCTCCTGTCTTTGGTATGCAAAACCATGTAATGATGTATCAAATACTCCGCTTAAGATTGACTTCCGTGTGCTGAATACTTTCTCTGCAACTCTGTGATGTCAGTATTATTCTGTGACAAAGAGCAAATGATTACCTGTAATATATGTACATAATCTGAGCAGTAATTTGAACATTTGCAACTAATGTATACAGATGAACTTTAGATATTTCCCAAACATCTATTATATGTACAGATATCAGTTGTCCTGTTGCTTGTTTTTTAAACACATTTTTTACAGGGACTTCAATGCACGGTTTACATAATGTATGTACAACTCAAAGGAACGGGACATTGTAAAATAATCCAAGCGTTATGCCATATGTACATTTTGTTTGCTCGACTAATATGTTTGTGTTTCTATTCATGGTAATAAACATGTGTAAAACGTTAGGAAAGCGGGGTATGAATTGACATATTCATTTTCTCGTTTGTTTGCGAGCGTGCAAAATAAACTGAAGTATTGGGAATGGGGAATTGTCGTCACTCAGTAGAGACAAAGGTCTTGAAACAATGCAAAAATGCCTTTTTATGTTATATACACTTCCAATAAAAACAGACAAACAAACAAGCAGATAGCAAACTCAGACCGTCAGTGTGTGTGTGTGTGTGTGTGTGTGTGAGAGAGAGAGAGAGAGAGAGAGAGAGAGAGAGAGAGAGAGAGAGAGAGAGAGAGAGAGAGAGAGAGAGAGAGAGAGAGAGAGAGAGAGAGAGAGAGAGAGAGAGAGAGAGGAAAGGTGGGTAGGGTGGTGGGTACAGACTGTGCGGCAGAAATGGTGGGTGGGGGCGGGGTTGGGAAGGAAATAGTCGAAAAGGCGTAGTGGCATGTTGCCCTAATTATTTTATGAAAGTTCAACTGAAGAGCAAGCCTGACTGTTCTGATGGGGGCCTATGCATGACAGATATTTACATCAAACTTGCAAACGGTTTGGAAAGTGAAGACACTGTTTCATGCACGCCCCTTACTGTGGCAAAGTGGGCAACACCTACGCCTTTGAAGATGCCGCTTTTGGATTGAATGCACAAAGGGAAGTAACTGCACCCGGTCGCAGTAACACGTAATACAAGAGAGGACAGACTAAGTAGGCTGAAAGTCATCGAGTCGCCACGAATGACCATTTTTGCTGTGTTGGTTGATGTTAAAACTTTCAAACGTAACCACATGCACAGAAGTAGTGGATAACGTAATCACATGCACAGAGGTATTGCATTCATTCATTATTTGTCTGCATCTTTTGACGAATCGCCATCAACAATTTGTGTAGGTCAGTTTGAACACGTCACTAAATCCACTTAGTTCAACATCGCACTAAATACAGCTGTCTAAACACGTCACCAAATCCCGTTGTATGAACGCATCAGTAATTTCAATTGTCTCAACACGTCACTAAATTCAGCTGTCTGAACACGTCACTAAATTCAGTTGCTGTATGATCCACAGATTTCCTCTCGGTTCTTAATACTTTGCAGGGGTTGGATTACTGTAACACATTACAATTATTTCTATACAGGCTACAGCCAGCGTTTGCTGTTTACACCAACAGTACTGATAGGAACAGATTTCCCAAGCAACATGTGATAGCCATCAGTAATAACTACACAGGTTTTGTTTAGACGTTAGAGAATCTCAGTAGCCTGCCAGACTGTGTTCACGCCGTCTGCCTGGTCTGATCCTGATATGTTCACGCTGTCTGCCTGGTCTGATCCTGATGTGTTCACGCTGTCTGCCTGGTCTGATCCTGATGTGTTCACGCTGTCTGCCTGGTCTGATCCTGATGTGTTCACGCTGTATCCCTGGTCTGATCCTGATGTGTTCACGCTGTCTGCCTGGTCTGATCCTGATGTGTTCACGCTGTCTGCCTGGTCTGATCCCGTACACACAAGGGGCATCCTGGGATGTACCTCTGGCGGAGTTTGAGCACCTTGCATGTACCCCACTCAGTGCCAGGTAACAGACACTGAAGGTGATTCAGGTCTGTGTTGTTGTGTCCCTTCACTGTCATTCCCTCTTCTTTCTTTTTTTTTGGGGGGGGGGGGGGGGGGCAATTTTCGTCACGCGCCTCATCTTGTTTCAAACTGATCTCTTAGTGTTAAGATACACTTTAACCACAAATGATCAAACTGATGAGAGCACACACTCGATCAATAAAAGCATGGCTCAAATCTAAACGAGTTCAAAGTATCTCTCAGAACAAAACAAAGAGAGAAAGTCGAAAAGACACAGAGTCCAATTTAAAGGAGATTAATTATTATTATTGATCGCTTTTATATAACGCTATTCTCCGCTCTCGAGCAGACTCACTGCGCTCGCATGTGATTCTACATGAGTGAATAGCTTTTTATAGCGCGTTTTTTTTTTTGTTTTTGTTTTTGAATATCCAACGAAGTGGTGTACTTACATGGCTGGTGCCACAAGAAACTGCTGCCATCTCGGCGCGTTCTGTGTACACCATACAACCATGCACCATGTCACTTCATGCAAAACCACATACGTAAGGTGTATGCGTGTTTTAGCTGTAACCTGCCACCTGCGCTTTTGGCAGAATGACCGGGGTCTTTTACGTGCTACTGTAGTAACACGGGGGTGGAACGGATACCGAAATAAGAGTCAGCACAGAAAGTTGACCCTGGAGAAGAAAATTCTCCCGCCGCTCCAGCAGGGATTCGAACCCGCGACCTTTCGATCACGAGTCCGGCGCTATAACCACTTAGCTATCCCCGCCCCCAAACAAAGACAGAGAGAGAGAGAGAGAGAGAGAGAGAGAGAGAGAGAGAGAGAGAGAGAGAGAGAGAGAGAGAGAGAGAGAGAGAGAGAGAGAGAGAGAGAGAGAGAGAGAGAGTACTGTCAGATTAAGTGTCAAACTTACACATTAACATTTATATTTCCAGTCATCTCTCATCATGGTACCTTTCACATATCTTCGAGGCGTCGAATGCATCAAAACATATGGCCGTGGCGTGCAAGTAACAGAAATAAATCAAATTTGCCGTGAGAAGAAGTGATTTGAAAGTGACCAGGAAATTTAGTACAGTTGTCGCCGCATCAGTCGAACGCAAAACCACAGCCACATCCGTGTATATAATCCCGGTTCATCTCACACACCAGGTAAACCAGGTAATATCTCGTTTTTCTCTGTAACGGACACAGAAGCTAATCAGAGTGACTAGCTGCAATGATGACTAAAAAAAGTAACAATAACAATCCTTTCCTGGGACGACCAGGCGACACTGGGGCCGTTAGCTGCAGTGATCACGTGTGCCAGCTCCTGGGACCACGGTGCACAAGGAGCAATGGAAAGTACCATCTAGGAACCTCATCTGCTGGGGGACAATGTGCAGCTTAAAAGAAGAAGACGAAATTTCCTCTAATGGTTAGAAGACATCAACGCTAAAAATTTAAAAGTGGAGACTGTCACTGAAAACATCCGTTAAATTACCTCAAATTTAGAAAACGAATTCTTTCCACCATGCAATGTGAACCCCATACCAAACGACAAAAACTCCGGCGGTATGCGTCTGTCCGGCTGGCACATTTAACGGTGTCGTGTATATCCACACTGTAGTGGATCCTTCTAGATTAGAGATAAAATGAAAGAGCCGTTTTAAATTTTTTTCTTTAATATCAAATTTCATTTTAATAATATGCACCTATAGGAATAAAATCTTGGCAAGGCTAGTTCTTGTAATAAATCTGAGACAGTTTGGTAGTTTGCCTAAAACAGAAAGCAAACAGAAGACATTCGAGTCGACCACTCTGACCTCTGTGCCCACTGGTTGAAAGCGTGCTTTCCATCCGCACACAAGTGGGCACAAGGGACAAGAAGCAAGCAGAAGACGTTTCAGTCGACCACTTTCACTCTTGTGCTCATTGGCTAAAAACGTGCTTTCCATCCGCAGCAACAGAACGTGCTCTATAAACTCTGAGATGTGTTTGCGAAGTGCTTTTAGCCCGCACTCCAAAACTCTGGCGATATGCCATCAACAGAAAACCAACTGCAGGTCAAAATGGTACGGTTTCTTTCGGGCACAGAACATGCAGCGTGTGGCTTAGCTTTTTCGGACAGTCTCTAGGAAATGCTACGCTAAACAGAACTTGCTGTACCAGCTTTGCTATGTACAAGAATACCTCAAAGCAACAATGCAAGCGGCAGTCACAGGACGTTCTGATAGTCTAGCGGTTTGCCAAGGACGGTCTGAAGACGTCCTACATAATGGAATGGTTTCGACCTCTGGCAGCGGGTTTTACAGGCTTTCCATGTCTGTCCAGAGTCATTGGTGCGATTTTCTTTAGCTCGGTAGCTTGGTCCACCACCTCCAAGAAAGCATCTTTGGCGGTGCGTGGCGAAGTGGTCAGGACACCCTGCTGACCCAGCGCCGTGTTCCATCGCTTGATGGCCAGCTCGGAGGGAATGTCGGGCTCCGCTGCGGACACAACACAGCTTGGGTCAGGTGGATACAGTCAACACAGCTTGGGTCAGGCGGATAAAGTCAACACAGCTTGGGTCAGGTGGATACAGTCAACACAGCTTGGGTCAGGTGGATACAGTCAACACAGCTTGGGTCAGGTGGATACAATCAACACAGCTTGGGTCAGGTGGATACAATCAACACAGCTGAGATCAGATGGAGAGAATCATCTGTGTCTATAAAAATGAAGCCCTTAGTCACCCTCGTCCAAGAAAGGAAAAAAGAAAGATAAAAAAAAAAAGGAGAAAGAAACGGTGAGAGAGAGAGAGAGAGAGAGAGAGAGAGAGAGAGAGAGAGAGAGAGAGAGAGAGAGAGAGAGAGAGAGAGAGAGAGAGAGAGAGAGAATCTGAAAGGCAATCGGACATATAATCATACTCAGCTGCTGGCGTCACCTGCTTATGCGAATGCAGTTCATGTTCCCCGGGCAACAGTGCCATTCCAGACAGTCTCGTACCGTGATTATTTTTGTGTTGTATCATACAATCATAGTGTACCTTTAGTAACATCAGCGTGAAGCCAAGGAGAGTAAAATGTAAGGTTCCTCAAAGAAAGCAAACAAACTATGAGCTAGACTCATTAAGTGGCCAACACAGCTCCAAGGCATCTGACTGTTGAAACAGAAATGAAAAAAAGAAAAAGAAAGAAGAAGCCATAAATAAATTTTGGGCTACTCGCCAAGGTTCGGATGATAATATGAATGCTGCTGCTGTTCTGATGATCATCATCATCACTACCATAAGCCGAACAAAAAATAAACCGGAGCAGTAGAAGTATGAAGATTGATACAGCCCCCATCTTCCACATCTTTTAGGAGCACAGAGCAATTTCAGTTAACTCCCCTACCCATTGCCGTCTCCCCCCACATGCCAACACGTACGCGTACGCACGCACGCACGCACACGCACACACGCACGCACGCACGCACGCACGCACGCACGCACGCATACACTCATGTATGCTTAAGTGCGCGCGCACACAGACATATAGACATACACACTGAAACAGGCAGAAAACAGGCGCGCAGATCCCCCCTCTCCCCCCTCCACCACCCGCCCCGCCCCCTACTAACGGAGGATGGAGAGAAAAGAGTGAAAGAGGAAGGAGGTTTCAGACGACTGTTGTCTTTCGAAGGCAGTCCCCGTGCTCCTGTCACCGGTCTCCCTCCGTTGAAGTGTGACGGGTGGGAAGAAGTAGGAGCAGCTGACATCGTTAATTGTTTGAAATTCTGTTTGGGAGGAGTGTTCTTCCAAGCGTTACTGTCCAAGCTGTCAGAGGACTGAACGGGATGACAGCACTCCAAACAGCATTGAAGCAGAAAGGAAGAGAGCGTATGAGGGGTTGAATGAAAGCCTTACAGAATTTCTGGCTCTGGTAAGTCCACTGCCTGGTCCAGCGGAGCGCGTGACTCAGTCTGTCCTCAATGTCCGCCACGGAACCTTGAGCGGGGCCGGAAAACGATGGCGTCGCTTTCACCCCGTCGCCGCCTGCCGATCAAATCAGCAAACACAGCGCCGGTCACCTCACACGGTTACCACAGAGGCCTGAATCGCTGCGATGCCTATCACCTGGCATGCGAGTAAATACAAGAGAGTTACCCCCCTCCCCCTCGATCCCGGTTGTGGCGCGACATGTGACGTAGTGCTGTGCTGGCAGCTAAAAAAGAAAAAAGAGAAAAAAAGGAAGAAAAAAAAGAAGAAGAGTCAAAAGCGTGAAAAGACAAGTAAAAAACAAAAGGAAGAAAGAAACGAGGAAACAAACAAATGACCACGACGCCGCCGACGACGACGATAAGATAAGGAGAATAATAACAGCGGTCATTTCTCTAGCGCCGTATGGCACCGACTGAGTGAGCACACCGCGCTTTACAAGATCAACAAGAATGCAAACACTGAAACTTCAAAAATAAGTATTATATAGTCATAATATTGTATTCTTCGCTCACCCCACTCCTGCACACGCGTGCACGCGTGCACGCACGCACGCACACACATACACACACACACCCTCACCCACACCCAACCACAGCACACACACACACACACACACACACACACACACACACACACACACACACACACACACACACACACACACACACACACACATACACCCATACGGGCGCAGAGTAGAAATGTAACGAGGAGTGAGGGAGGGTGAGGTACGTAAGAAAACATAATATGAAATCACTTATTGTGGTGTTGCTTGTAGATTGAGTTGTTAACGCAGTTCTGAAGGCATGAGAAGACTGAACGTGACCGATGTCAGGAGGAAGGGAATTCCATTGCTTTGGAGCACAGTAGAAGAAACAGCGTTGGCCAAAGATTTTTATTCTAACATGGGGGATACGAAGTATCCGTGTGTCTGCAGAAGAACGAAGCTGCCTGGAAGGGGTGTACACAGTGAGAAAATCAGAGAAATGGGCAGGAGATGAGTCAGTGAAGAGGTTGTGACAGATAGTTGACAGTTTGCAGTCTATTCTGGTTTGGATCGGTAACCAGTGAAAAGCTTGAAGAAGAGGCGGCACGTGCTCGCGACAAATAAAGTGGAAAGGCGATGAGGTGCTGAATTAGAAGCTGTCAAAGCGTGTTTTGATGCTGTCTGGCCTATTTGCAAGTTGTCTGGCATGTGCTGATGCTGTCTGGCGTGTTTTGATAATGTCTGACATGTTTTCAGGCTGTTTGGTGCATTTCGATGTTGTCTGGTTGTCTGACGTGTGCTGATGATGTCTGACGTGTTTTGATCTGTCTGGTGTATTTCGATACTGTCTACATCTGACTGTCTGGTGTATTTCGACACTGTCTGGCAGTCTGACATATTTTCATGCAGTATGGTGTATTTCGATGCTGTCTTGCTAAGCACAAGCCGAACAAAGAGACAAAGCATTAATGAGTGTAGGGAAAGCAACAAACAAACAATAAACGAAAAAAGACTGCAGTATTTCTCTAAGTCTCTTTTCAACTTTTGTAAAAAAAGCGAACCCACACAACCACGCAAATAGCACGGACTCGCACGGACTCACATCCATGAATTACACACACACACACACACGCACGCACGCACGCACGCACGCACGCACGCACGCACGCACACCACATCCCGACAAGGCAGCATGAACCCCTACGTCTTGCAGCACAGTGAGACGGCTGCATGCCCCCCCCCCCCCCCCCCCCCCCGCAGAATCCGGCGCCCCACTCTCACGTGACCTACCCTTGCAGGGCGCCTCTATGGGCACGGGCTGGTGGTCGGCGTTGTCGGTGATGATGGAGGTGACGAGGCTGGGCGTGACCACGGTGTCGTCGGGGGTGTGGGTCGCCGTGGGTCGAGAGCTGGGAGAGCTCTTCCCCGAGTCGCCGCCGTCGTAGTCCATGTGGATACTGGACACACCGAGGTCACAGTGACGACACAATGAGGTCACAGTGACGACACAATGAGGTCCCAGTGACGACATAGTGATGTCACACCGAGGTCACAGTGACGACAAAACAATGTCACAATGACGACATAACGAAGCCCCAGGGACGACACAGGGATGGCACAACGAGGCCACGGTGATGACACAACGAGGCCATGGTGACGACACAACGAGGTCACGTGATGACACAACGAGGTCACGGTGACGACACAACGAGGCCACGGTAATGACACAACGAGGCCACGGTGACGACACAACGAGGTCACGGTGACGACACAACGAGGTCATGGTAATGACACAACGCGGTCACAGTGACGACACAACGAGGTCACGGTGACGACACAACGAGGTCATGGTAATGACACAACGCGGTCACAGTGACGACACAACGAGGACACAACGAAGACACAGTGGCAACACAACGAGGTCACAGTGATGGCACAACGAAATTGTGACGCAGTGATGGTACAACGAGGCCACATTGACGACACAACGAGGCCACAGTGACGACACAACGAGGACACAGTGACGACACAACGAGGACACAGTGACGACACAACGAGGACACAACGAAAACACAGCAAGGCCGCAGGGAATCCGCAATGAGGACACTGAAGACACAGCAAGGCCACAATGAAGCCATAGTGATGACAATGATGACACAGTGAAGACACAGCAAGGCCACAATGAAGCCATAGTGATGACAATGATGACACAGTGAAGACACAGCAAGGCCACAATGAAGCCATAGTGATGACAATGATGACACAGTGAAGATACAGCAAGGCCACAATGAAGCCATAGTGATGACAATGATGACACAGTGAAGACACAGCAAGGCCACAATGAAGCCATAGTGATGACAATGATGACACAGTGAAGATACAAGCAGGACACACTGAAGACACAGCAAGGCCACAATGAAGCCATAGTGATGACAATGATGACACAGTGAAGACACAAGCAGGACACACTGAGAGCGACGTACATATCATTCTCACAAGTGGGAGCTAACCATTTCCCCCCACAAAGGGCGGGGGACAGGAACTGCTCATTCCCAGGAAGCGGGTGATATCTTGATCGCTCCCACAAAGGGAAATAATAATAATAATATCAGCAGGTAATGTATAGCACGCTTTTAGAGACTCAAAGCGATTTAATATTTAGCTGAAGAAAATAAAATGGAAGAGGGAGGTATCTTGACCATCCGGTACCCCACAAAGGTGGGGTGGTGGTGGGGCTTGCTCCTTCCCAGGACGTGGGTGAGCTAAGTACTTCACTCTCATAACAGGAAGTTAGGCAACATATCACTATCAGGAAATGGAGGTAACCATTTCAGTCCCATGGAACACACGACTTTGAGCCTCCATCCTAAGCGAGTCACCCTCAGCTCTTTTCCGGCAAGCCTTCGCTTCTGTTTCTTTTTCCTGGCCAGACGGGACTCAATGGATGATGACAATAGACATCCACCGGGTGCCGGTCATACCTACCCCTCGTCCTTCTCCACGGACTCCGTCGCGCTAGCTGCCGTCTGCGTCCGTCTCCCGTCCTCACCGCCCTTGACCTTCTTCCCCTCCCTGTCCTTGACCTTGGCATTGTCGCCTTGGTACTTGTGAGCGCTGGTCACGGCGACTGCAGCGAGCGGCTTGACGTTGCCGCCAGGCGCTGTGAACTGGTCTTGGCGCGTGGCGGACAGTTTCTCCCACTGGTTCTCCACCGCCTTCCGCTTCCGGGTTTCTGCGCTCTCCACCAACACTACGTTGGTCGGCAGGAGAACAAACTTGCTCTTTGGTCGAGTTGTTTCCCCTGCTTTGTCTGCAGGGGTTGTCTCCTCTGCGTTGATTTTTGTCTTTTCCAGGTCGGTGTTCTCCTTCTGCAAGATATTTCCGTTCATCTCCCAGTTACTCGCCTTGGTTTCTTCCGCACCATTGCTCCCATTCTGGGCAGATGCTCCTGTTCTGGGATTGTCTTTGCCTGTAGCCTCTCCTGCATTTGAAGCGTCTTTAGTGATGATATCTACTGCTTCATGGTTGTCTTTGCTTGTGGTCTCTCCTGATCCTGTCGGAGTAACTCCTGCTTTGGTACTGTCTTTGCTTGTGGTCTCTCCTGATCCGGTCGGAGTAGCTGCTGCTTTGGTGCTGTCTTTGCTTGTGGTCTCTCCTGATCCGGTCGGAGTAACTCCTGCTTTGGTGCTGTCTTTGCTTGTGGTCTCTCCTGATCCGGTCGGAGTAACTCCTGCTTTGGTGCTGTCTTTGACTGTGGTCTCTCCGGCAGTCTCTCTTATCTTCTGGTTCGTTTTAGTCGTTTTTTCCGCTTTTTGCTTATCTTTAGTGGCAATCTCTCCTGCTTTCAAGTTGTCTTTGTTTGTAGTTTTATCTGCCTTTGATATGGTGTCTTTGGTTGCTGTCTCCCCTGCGTTTTGCTTGTCGTTGGATACAATCGCTCCTGATATAAGGAAGTGTGTGGTTGAGGCGTTTCCTGCTATTGGATTGTTTTCAGTTGCAACTATCCCTGCTTTTTCGTTGTGTTTAATTGTAATCTTTCCTGCTGTTTGTTTGTCTCTAGTTGCAGACCGTGTCTCGTTGTTGCTGCTGGCTGCAAGCGCTACTGCTGCGACCATTTGCTTGGCGGAACTCTCCCCTGCTTCTTCCTTGCTCCTGGCTGCAGCTGAACCTGAATGTTGGCGGGTCTGGGCTGTAGTCTCTCCTGCGTTCTTATTGTCTAAGGTCGCAGCCTCTCCTCCTTTTTGAGTGGCTTCATTTGCAGTCTTTGTTGCTTGCAGGCTGTCGTTGGTTCCAGACGTTCCGGCCATAACGACAGGACTGATAGAGGTGTCTCCAGCTTTGGGACTGCCCCTGGTTGCTCTCTCTCCTGTCGCTGTGCTTGCCGTGGTCTGGCCGTCAGGGATAGGAGACGAGCCATCACCCATCTCTACCGCCTGTTCCTGGAACCCTACCTTCTTTCTCTTTCCACTCGTCGCATTAGATTTCCTTCTCTCCTCGGCCTTCTTCTTCTCCGCCTCTTCCGCCGCTTTTTTCTTCTCTTCTGCCGCTTTTTTCTTCTCTTCCGCCGCTTTTGTCGCCGCAGTCCTTTTCTCTTCCGCCGCTTTTTTCTTCTCTTCCGCCGCTATCCTTTTCTCTTCCGCCGCTTTTACTCTTTGTTCTTCTTTGGCGGCTTTCTCTTCCGCTTTCTTCCTCTCTTGCTCTTTCTTCCTCTCCTGCTTCTCCTGCTCTTTCAGCTCTTTCTGCCTCGCTGCGGCGGCTGCAGCGGCGTTGGCGGCTATGACCCTGGTGACGGCGCTGTGCTGGGGCTCCACGGCCACCTCCACGGGCTGACGTCGCGCCCCGCGGGGCGTGGGGACGATGCGCTGCGAGAAGCGCGACTTGCTGGCCACGCTGTACCGGTCGTCGTCCGCCACCTTCCCGTCCTCCACGGCTTCCGGCAGCCTCTCCTTGTCCGTGCCCGCCTTCCGCTGGTCCCTCTTCTTCTTGGACCGGATGCAGCAGAAAACGACGATGCCGGTGATGAGGACGAAGGTGCTGACGGACACGGCGATGATGACGGTGTAGTCCGACGAGGAGGAAGTGGCCCAGGAGACTGCGGACAGAATCAGGTTCAAATCTTAACGTCAGCCCGCTTTTAACGTTGCAGCGTTTACCCGATACGTACACTTCAGTGAGATTCACATTCTGTTACTGCACACAGGGAGATATACGCCGCTACACTCTGTTACTGCACACAGGGAGATACACGCCGTTACACTCTGTTACTTCACACAGGAGATACACACCGCTACACTCTGTTACTGCACACAGGGAGATACACGCCGTTGTTACTGCACACAGGGAGATACACGCCATTACACTCTGTTACCGTACACGGGGAGATACACGCCGCTACACTGTTACTGCACACAGGGAGATACAAGCCGTTACACTCTGTTACTGCACACAGGGAGATACACGCCGTTACACTCTGTTACTGTACACAGGGAGATACACGCCACTACACTGTTACTTCACACAGGGAGGTACACGCCGCTACACTCTGTTACTGCACACAGGGAGATACACGCCGTTACACTCTGTTACTGCACACAGGGAGATACACGCCCAACCAACACAGTGGCAAATAAATCGAGGTTCCATTGCCTGAACCTAGTATTACCTTTGTTATTCAGGTAAAGATAACTGGTTCTGGAATTTAACGTTACAAAATATTTTCAGAAAACAGCAGCAACAACAATAACAGAAAGAAAGACAGGAAGAGAGGAGAGTGTAAGACGCAGCCGCCTCACTTCCGGCTTCGTAGGTGGCAGAGAAGCCGGTGGCGACGGTGCTGTAGTCGCTGTTGAAGACCACCAGCATGGAGGTGCCTGTGGAGGTCAAGGTCGCCGTGCTGCTGCCGCACCACTCCCCCAGCAACGTGGCGGACATGTCACTGCCTGTACAAACAGACAGACGCACTGACATACAGACACACATACAGACACACCCATATACAGACACAGATTCATACATACTCACATACAGTCACATACGCCACAGCCATTTACAGACACAGAGACTTAGACAGTCAGACAGGCACACACACACACACACACACACACACACACACACACACACACACACACACACACACACACACACACACTCACTCACTCACGAGCGCGTGCGCACGCATGCACTCAATCACGACCAACACCAGAGACACCACCAGCAGCAGCAGCAGCAGTAACAACAACAACAACAACAAACCACCGCACTGGTTTCATTCAAAAACTCTGTACTATTTAAGTTACCATTTGAGACCACCAAACTCGTGTGTAGAATATTCACCGAATACCTGATGCTTAGGACTGAAACATTTGCATTTTTCTACATTCCCCCCTCTCTTCCTTCCCACCACATCCCCATCCCACCCCATCTCTATCCACACCACACCACACCCCATCTCCACCCCACCCCATCTCTATCCACACCACACCACACCCCATCTCCACCCCACCCCATCTCTATCCCCACCACACCACACCTCCATCCCACCCTATCTCCATCCCACCCCATCTCCATCCCCACCACACCACACCCCATCTCTATCCCCACCACACCACACCCCATCTCCATCCCACCCCATCTCCATCCCACCCCATCTCCATCCCACCCCATCTCCATCCCCACCACACCACACCCCATCTCTATCCCCATCACACCACACCCCATCTCCATCCCACCCCATCTCTATCCCCACCACACCACACCCCATCTCCACCCCACCCCATCTCTATCCCCACCACACCACACCCCATCTCCACCCCACCCCATCTCTATCCCCACCACACCACACCCCATCTCCACCCCACCCCATCTCTATCCCCACCACACCACACCCCATCTCCACCCCACCCCATCTCTATCCCCACCACACCACACCCCATCTCCACCCCACCCCATCTCTATCCCCACCACACCACACCCCATCTCCACCCCACCCCATCTCTATCCCCACCACACCACACCCCATCTCCACCCCACCCCATCTCTATCCCCACCACACCACACCCCATCTCCACCCCACCCCATCTCTATCCCCACCACACCACACCCCATCTCCACCCCACCCCATCTCTATCCCCACCACACCACACCCCATCTCCATCCCACCCCATCTCTATCCCCACCACACCACACCCCATCTCCACCCCACCCCATCTCTATCCCCACCACACCACACCCCATCTCCACCCCACCCCATCTCTATCCCCACCACACCACACCCCGTCTCCATCCCACCCCATCTCTATCCCCACCACACCACACCCCATCTCTATCCCCACCCCATCTCTATCCCCACCACACCACACCCCATCTCCACCCCACCCCATCTCTATCCCCACCACACCACACCCCATCTCCACCCCACCCCATCTCTATCCCCACCACACCACACCCCGTCTCCATCCCACCCCATCTCTATCCCCACCACACCACACCCCATCTCTATCCCCACCCCATCTCTATCCCCACCACACCACACCCCATCTCCACCCCACCCCATCTCCACCCCACCCCAGCCGCAGCCCCAGCCCATTTGATTTCATTAACAGTATAGCTGCTGTGCCGTGCAGCATACCTAGAACTCAGAAGAATAATTCCATCCTATCATACTTGTCTCAGAGTGCAGCTGCCCAGCTCGTCTCATCTGCCATAACATCCCGGCTTGACTACTGCAATTCCAGCCTTGCAGGATTAACATAACATCCCGCCTTGACTACTGCAATTCCAGCCTTGCAGGATTAACATAACATCCCGCCTTGACTACTGCAATTCCAGCCTTGCAGGATTAACATAACATCCCGCCTTGACTACTGCAATTCCAGCCTTGCAGGATTAACATAACGTCCCGCCTTGACTACTGCAATTCCAGCCTTGCAGGATTAACATAACATCCCGCCTTGACTACTGCAATTCCAGCCTTGCAGGATTGCCCTTGAAGCAGATTTCACGCTTACAGAGAGTCCAAAACAACGCTGCAAAACTCGTTCTTAGAAAGTCCAAATACGATCATGTGACACCACTCCTGCAAGACCTGCATTGGCTTCCGATTAAATTCCGACCAAGTGCAAGATAGCCACTTTTGTCTACCGCTTTTTCGACGGCTCTCTACCAGGTTATGCTTCCCGGACCCTATATGCATATGAACCAACACGAAACCTTCGTTCATCGTGTGAGACGCTCCTCAAAGTCCCAAAGCACTGCACCAAAACGTTCGGGGAGCGTTCCTTCAGCTTTCTTGCACCTTCTGTCTGGAACTCTCTACCATCCGATCTAAACCATTCTTCTACCCCTCCGCTGTTTAAATCCAGACTAAAAATCTCACTTGTTCATGATAGCTTTCTGCCAGTAGGATTTCTGCAGTCTTCAGCCCGCACCCTCCCCCCCCCCACCCCCCGCCACCACGTGAAATGTGTGCGTTGATGCTCCTGAGTATTTTAGTTGTTTCACGATGGCTGAGAGAGACGCAAGATGCAAGACATTTTATTGAATAAACAGTACATGTTCATTTCAAGGGGGGAATTGGACTCACGCAAAACGTAGATTTATGTTACACAAAAATATTACACACTGCAGCATCAAAAATCGGTTAAGCACAGTCGTACATTTCAGATCCAAATTTACCTCGCACATTCGCTTTAAATCAACCGTTCATTTATCCTTTACCTCCACTACCTTTATTTCTGTCGAACACAAACTGAATTTCATTCATTCACTTGATACAGCTCGATTCCGCATGTCGAAGACTCTGTGCAGAAAGCGTGAAAGCTGAATAACAGACTCTGTACAGAAAGCGTGACAGCTGAATAACAGACTCTGTACAGAAAGCGTGAAAGCTGAATAACAGACTCTGTACAGAAAGCGTGAAAGCTGAATAACAGACTCTTCGTCGTCTGCAGCCATAACACGGGAAAGAGCATTAGAAGTGTCCTGGGTAGTACTGGTACTTGTTAAAATGTCCACCTCTTTTCTAAAGCGCTCATATGCATTGCATTTGAATATCACACGTGATTCGTCCTCAATTTCATTTGTACACACAGGACAAAGTAACTGACTCGGGACAACATCCTTTCTGTAACGCATTCTGTGTACACGTATAGGTGATATTTCCAGTTTAAACTGTACATAAGAGTCCCTAAAACACCTTTTCTGCTGGTAGTCTATGTATTTTTCACTCTGAAAAATACGTTTAAAGCTGGAATAAAACTCAAATCTTTCTTTAGTCTCGATATCTATAGCCCAACCTTGTGTATACTGATAAACCAATCTCTGC
Organism: Alviniconcha strummeri; assembly: GCA_963584105.1. Taxonomy (NCBI): domain Eukaryota; kingdom Metazoa; phylum Mollusca; class Gastropoda; family Provannidae; genus Alviniconcha; species Alviniconcha strummeri. Next base: position 744,621 of record OY757549.1, read on the forward strand.
CTGAAACATCTGAGGAATGCACTCGCATCGCCTACTCCCTGTTGAAACCACACTTCACCAAATCCATTTGTAATGAAAAATACATTTAAAGCTGGAATAAAACTCAAATCTTTCTTTAGTCTCGATATCTATAGCCCAACCTTGTGTATACTGATAAACCATTCTCTGCCTGAAACATCTGAGGAATGCACCCGCATCGCCTACTCCCTGTTGAAACCACACTTCACCAAATCCATTTGTACAAATCAGTTGCATTGCATGAAAAGTCCATGTCTTTTTACAATTCTCTTGCAAATGGATTAGCATATTATATGCTTTCTTTGTCAGTCTTTCTTCTGGTAAACGCAAGATTCTTAGCCAAAATTTAATACAACGTACAGCTGTCAGAATGAAAACAGGGAATCTGGCTAGATCTCCGAGCACCATAGCATTTGGAGTTTGTAACCCCACGTTGAGGAGTCTTTTACAAGCAAACAAATGCGCCTTTTCTATCGCATCAAATCGTTGGTACCCCCATATCTCTGATCCATACAGAAGTACGGGAAGAATCTGAGCATCATATATTTTAAAGAACATCTCGCTATGTACACTGCCTAGTCTCCAAAGACATTTCAGTACTTGTGCAGTTCTTGCTTTTGCCTTTGTTGCAAGCTCATTTATTGTCTGGGTTAATGATAACTTAGTAGTAAAGTGTAGTCCCAAGTACTTATAATTGTTTACAACTTCTAGAACTTCGTTTCCATACCGCCATATTTCATTTGCTCCTAAGAAGCCTCCCTTCCTGAATACAATTATTTTAGTTTTGTGCATGTTGACTGTCATCGAAAAGTTATCAGCATACCGTTTCAATAGGTTAATCTGAATCTGAAGACCTTTAACACAGTATGATGTCAAAATGACGTCATCAGCAAAGAGTATTATTAAAATCTGTATTATATCCGGAGTAAGTTGTACCCCATACAATTCATTTTTGGCGACATCAAGCGCTAATTCATTGATGAAAAACGAGAACAAAGTTGGAGACAAGACATAACCCTGCCTCACTCCCCTAGGGCAATCGAAGAAATCGGTAAGGCTTTCAGGACACCGTACACATGATTTTACTATTTTATACATGCTTTGCAAAATTTTCAATTTTTTTCCACCTACCCCAGTCTTTCTTAAGACATTCCATAGCATACTTCTGTTGATGGTATCAAATGCCTTTTTGAAGTCAACAAAGCATACATACACTTTTCCAGATTTTTTCGTCAGGTACCTCTGAACAAATGCATACAAACCAAACACATTATCCATGGTTGAATATCCGGTACGAAAACCACTTTGCTCTTCAGCAATCTTGTTGTTTTCCTCTTGCCACCACGACAGTCGCTTATTCAAAATGTGAGCAAAAGCCTTTCCAAGAATACTCTGTAATGGAGCGGAGTGGTAGAAGGATAGGACACAGGCAGCGGAGTCAATAAAATGGAGACCACAGCAGGCGTATGGCAGCAATCAGGTTTTATTTGCTCAGCCGTAGACAATTTTCAGCACACACAAAATCCTCACGCGCACGCATAGATAAGAGAACGGCGCGGGCCACAGGGAACACACGCTATAGCTACAGTAAAAACGGCCCGCTGGACCACAAAATGGCTGACAACTGTTTCCCTGGCCCGCACAAATACAGTTTCCTCTACAAAAACTAAACCAATTAAAACATGAAAAACATCAAATAAAAGCTACAGTTACAATCTTTTAAACTGTATAAACAAAATGTACACACATGACTAATTTTATTTACAACAAGAGTGGGAACGTGGCTTGCGCCTGTCTATATACAGATTCGTACAACTAAATCATAACTAACACAATGTACAAAATATAACTGTTACTAAAACTTACGTCAGAATAAAGAACACGCTCCCACGGTTAAAACTGTACATAACAATTATAATACAACGCTCTGTAAGAGAAGCAAGACAAACTCAAAGACTAGTACTAAAACAATCGGTGTGAACTTTCGCCTGGGGCACGTTATCTTAGTCGCAGCAGCGCTGAGAGTGATAATATGTAGTCTATGAATGCAACTTAGCTTCTACAGTACACAATACCTAACAAGTTAATTTCAACCCAAAATAAACACTAAACATGAAGTCAGCTAAGCAAAATACTATGCGACAACGCATTGATCGACACAGAATTACTTTAATCGAATCAAAACAACATTTCACTACTATTCACTAGTATTAAACAAAGCGCGCCATGCAGACGACGGCTATAAAAAGAATGGACCTAAAAAGGCATCGGCTACTGATTAAGCTCGATCCTGCGTCTAAATAAACGTTAGGTAAACATGCTAAGATGACAAAATATATTACACATGGCTTAGTGCATAAAAAGGACTAGGTAAAGAAAGAGTAGGTAAACAAACAAGCGGTCAAAATATTCAGGGAGAAAACAGATTTGAAAATGGCACGCACTGGCGGCTATCGCCGGTCGGCTGTGTGAAGGCCATGTGGCGTTACGCCACACGTCGCGCTTCAAAACAAAAGCGTCGTCTGCTCCGGTTCCCGGGTTACTATCAGTACAGTAAATGAAATTACGTGGATCTGTTAACCGGGGCGGGATTATTGTAGAAACGTATACAAAGAGCACTTGCTCACAACTCAATAATGACAGCCCCCGATAATTATCAGGGTCGTTCTTGTTGCCCCTTTTATGTCTCGGTATAATAACTGCACCTGTCCATGCAGTCGGGTACTCCCCTGTATCAAAAATACGATTCAACAATGCCACCAAAAAAGGTAAAATCTGCGGAAGTGAGGTCTTTATCATCTCGGCCACTATACCATCAGTACCCGGCGCCTTATTGGTTTTGAGATGCTCGACAGCTCTCATAATCTCTTCTACAGTAATAGGACTGTCCAGAACATCCGCACTAGGTGGGTCTTCCTCATCAATAACCACAGGCTGGCCACTGGTCGGCTCTGTGCCGAGCGCACTCTTAAAGTGATGGGTCCACTCGAGTTCGCTTATATTAGGCTGCTGTTGGGCCACGCGGTTCACAGACCTGACCTCCTTCCAAAACTGTTTTGAATCATTTCTTTTGTCCAACAAATTTTTCACTTTTTCAGTTTTGTAAGTTTGCTTTTTGTCTTTTAATAGTGTCCTGTATCTTTTCATGCGGGTAATATATTCTATTCTATTCTTTTGTCGTTCTGCCCCACTTTCCGCTCGTCTAAACATTCTGTACCATTTTCGCATTTCCCCTTTCAGTCAAACCACACATTTTGTCTAGGTCCTGTATAGACATTTTTAACCATGCACTGTGCTGCCGTGAGCAAACCCTGGCTCAGGCATTTAACTGCTTCATCTACAGACAGTTGAAGAGTTGTCATTACTCTGTTAGTGTCACCTAGAAACTGTTCTCTACGTAAATTTTCCTCAAAGTCAGATCTCCTATTAACATCCCAGATTAATTTTTCTATGTGGCTAGAACTACTAGGTACAGTCTCTTCTGATTTACCTATTTGTGTTTCTATAGGCAAATGTTTTGATTCAAATCGTTCAGCAACTTTAAGTTCAACGACCTTTTCAGCAAACTCTATGGAACTGATAAAACAGTCAATCGTGCTACTGCCTGTGCTACACACATATGTAAAGTTTCCAAGCTCATCGCCTGGGCACGCTCCGTTCAGAATAGTCAGATCGCAGGTAGCGCACATCTCAAGGAGCAGCCTACCAAATGCGTTGACTATTTTATCCTGTGACTCTCTGTACCCACGTAAATCTGACTGGATAAATTCATATGTGTCCTCCTCACAGTCTTGTAGTGAATTATTAAGGCCCGTCCTGTCCTCGCATTAAAGTCCCCACACAGCAAGAAAAGGCATTGCTCAATTTTTTTTTGGCACAGTCGAGGAGGCACTGCTCTACAACAGATATACTTGATGCAATTGCACCATGGGTGTGTTTGTAGTAGGGCGAGTCTGGTGGGCATACATATGCCCCACACAAAATAACATGCTTATCGGATGAAAACACAGTTTTGTCAAATTTCGAGACCACCATATTATCAGGAGTAAGGTCAATAACCTCTACAAAATTCTCAAGCGCTCTTCTCACCAAAATCAAAACCCCACCACTCCTCCTTCCTTGGTTGCTTAATTTAACAGCTGGTCGAGAAAACTGAACAAAATCGGGAAAGCAGTCTAGTGCGCTTTGATATGCTAAAAACGTTTCCGTGAAGCAAATTATATCAAACGAACTCACGTACTGGATAAATTCTGCCTCTCCTAATTTTGATAACAATCCCCCCACATTCCAGTTAAGAATACGTACGCTTTTTTGTGTCACACATTGGCTATGCTGCTGTGTACAACGATCTGATGACCGGGCCGCGTGTACTGCTGTGTCGTCTGGTTTGGCTCGGCCACCGCTACATTCGCTGCCTCTAATGGGGCCGGAAACCTCGCGTCATTGGTGCTGGTGCCTCTGAAACATTGTGTCGATGCGGCCCTGCGTTTGCCGTCCGTCGGACATCATCGGCCTGTCGTCGCTACTGCTGTGCGTCTGCAGCCTGGTTCTAGGGCGGTGTCCACCAGCCGGGACTGGTGAGGATTCAGACACCCCCTTGTGCTGCTCATCAGCTCCGGTGTCATCCCGCTGATTGCCCGGTGAACCACGGCCACGGCCAAAGCCGCGGAGAGCTCCTCGTCTGCCGGGTGAACGGGGGGTGCTGCGGGCTGCTCCGGTCTCAGCATCGCCGCTCGGCCCCCGCCCTGCCCCGCTGTCGTCAGCAATGGCGGTCTGCTGCTGCCGGGATGGCGAGAGTCCTGGCCAGTCCTCCCGCTGCCAGTCGTCGCGCCTGTCCTCCTGCGAAGGCTGCATCGTTGACATCGGGTCTTCGTGGTCAAACCTGCCAGTCGGCTCTGCGAACCGCCCCGGACCCCGGACAGCCTGCTGCCTGCGTGTGGTGATGAGCCTGGTGCCCCTGTAGTACGCCACCCAGCCGTCGTCACTCAGCTGCTTCAGGGTGGCGCGCTGCTTGACGGTCAGGTCGTCGTTCATGGTGACGTTTGCCTTGTACAGGTCTTTGCGTAGCGTTCTGCTGGAGATGAGTCGTCGCTTGTCGCTGCCCCTGACAAACCTGACCAGGACTGGGCGTGGTCGACCGCTTCCGCTCCCCTCTCGATCGGTTTCTCTCTCCTTCTTCCCCAACCTTTGAACCCTGGCCATGTCATCACTCTTCCACCGTCTGAGTGAGTCGTGCTGGTTAAGGAGTGTGACCATGGTTGATGCACAGTCATCGCTACTTTCCCTACCCTCCTTCTCTGGGACTCCGAAGAAGACGATATTATTGTATTCTCGTCGGTTCGTTATTTGCTGTTGTTCTACTTCTTCTTCGATCTTCTTCAGTCGGCCATCGAGCCCTTTTGTTCTGCTTTTCATTTCCTCTATGTCCTCTTCTTTCTTTTGCAGCCGCTCTGTCAGTACACTTATTTGGACAGACACTGAAGTGATTGTAGTCCGGAGAGACTGCATGTCCGTAGAAATGGTGTCGAGTCTAATACCGAGCGTACGCCCCAGTTCTTCGATCAACTCGTCAGTCGAGGGTCCAGGGTTCGACTCGACATCCCCGCAGTGTTTGAGAAAGAGAGAAGAAGGATGCCCATCATTCACTGGCGGTGTCCCCGTGTCGACTGTCATCGTCCCTGTCATAGCTTTGTGAGAACTCAAGACACAGTACCTGTCAGCACTGCCTTCAAAGCCATGCTTCACATGCTTCACACATCCACCTAACCAGTTAAAAATTTCTTCTGTGAACCATGCATGTTTTTCACACAATAAGACACACTTCATTGATAGCAGAAGACTCACAGCGCAGAACGTTATCAGCACACAGCGAAACGAAAAGTCCGTGCAGCAGTCCCACTGCGAATACGCTGAATACTTTGCTCGTTGTCTCTTCGCGGCTGACCTTTTTTCTTTGTTGATTAATATCTTGATTAAAACTGGATGAAAAAGTCCAATTTTCACACGATGCGATTCACTGGAGTTTGGCATTTTCGCAGAACCAGAATCTGTCCATAATGATGCTGGTAATTAGCACAAATCCTTAATTTTGTCCGGAGCACAAACAGCATGCGTGCAACGTCAGTTTTGATATCTGTTCACCCCTGGCTGAGAGAGAGAGAGAGAGAGAGAGAGAGAGAGAGAGAAGAGAGAGAGAGAGAGAGAGAGAGAGAGAGAGAGAGAGAGAGAGAGAGATGTGGTGTGAGTGTGTGTGTGTGTGTGTGTGTGTGTGTGTGTGTGTGTGTGTGTGTGTGTGTGTGTGTGTGTGTGTGTGTGCGTTTTAGCGTAGTAAGTTTGTATATTGTTTTATAATTATGTATCTGTTCTTAATTATTGCAATGTGTTTATGTTCTATAATAGTTATTTTGTTCGCTGTTCTACAAGCACCTATTTTAGATTAGTGCAGTTTATTATTTAATATGTATTATGAGATTACGTGTATATGTCAGTAAATGTAAATGGTATATGTACATGTATGTGAACAAGCGCGTTGAGTTCGCTCAGCGGGGAATGGCGCTATAGAATATGTATAATAATAATAATAATGGACATTTCTATGGCGCATGATCCTTAGCAAGATCTAGGGCACAATGCGCCGTACAAAAAGCTGCAGAAAAATGTATAAACACATACAATGGACAAGATTTAAAAAAAAAGAAAAAAAAAAAGGTTTCGGCCTATACGCCCGCCAACCACGCAAGAATTTACATACAGGAATTTCAGTAAATAAACCAAAGTTGCCAGTAACCAAACATGACTAAACTCTGATTTTAGCACACATGTATGATACAAGTAGATATACTGCAAATACAAAAAAGTACAGCGGGATATTGCACACACACACACACACACACACACACACACACACACACACACACACACACACACACACACACACACACACACACACACACACACACACACACACACACTCACTCACTCACTCACTCACTCACACACACACACACACACACACACACACACACACACACACACACACACACACACACACACACACACACACACACACACACACACACACACACACACAGGTGGGGCGGGGGTGGGTGGGTTATTAATTGTATGCAGATTTGAAGAGATGAGTTTTTAAGGCCTGCTTGAAAGACGATGTTGACACTGAGTGACGAACATCATACGGTAACGAGTTCCACTCTGTCGGGCCCGTGAAAGAAAAAGCTCGTTGTCCAAAGGTCTTTGTTTTTGTGAAAGGTATGCGGAAGGTTCTGGTGTCAGAACGCCATGTATGTATGTATGTATGTATGTATGTATGTATGTATGTATGTATGTATGTATGTATGTATGTATGTATGTGTGTGTGTGTGTGTGTGTGTGTGTGTGTGTGTGTGTGTGTGTGTGTGTGTGTGTGTGTGTGTGTGTATGTATGTATGTGTGTATTATTATTATTTTAATCACATTTGCTGCCGTGTACATAATTATTACGCTGATGTTCAAGACAAAGAAGACCCAGTGATGTCACTGTCGTGAGTTAGGCCACAACCATAGGAACATGTTTCATTTCTATTTGTATTGTCACAGAAACAACGCACTCTATGCAGTGGAGTACTTACCGTCGTAAGCTTTGCCGTAATCATAGGTACAGTTTCCATTTCCGTCCGGGTTTTCTAAAGATGACGTGTCCACAGTCAGACGGATGACGTGGCTAGAGTCGTTGGCCACAATGAACCAGGAACAGAAGACGTTGCTGTCATAGCAACACGCAAAGGCAATTAATGGCGATCCAGTGATGTCACACGTACAACAGTTGACACGGCAACAAAATATAACCTGAATCGCCGACAGCAGCTGAGCTTTTTACTCTACTCAGTAGCTTCAAATGATATAATTACTGCATTAGCCTGAAACAAACTAGGTTTTAAGGGATAAAACAGAAGAAGAAATATATGTATCAGAAAGACAAAATTGAGAGTAAAACAGAGAGAGAGAGAGAGAGAGAGAGAGAGAGAGAGAGAGAGAGAGAGAGAGAGAGAGAGAGAGAGAGAGAGAGAGAGATGGCGGCGCCGGACATTACACAGTGTGCAGCTATATTAGAAACGAACCAGGATAGGATAAAATGCTAAGAGCCACAACTCACACGCCGTAGTTTGATGGGTAGTCAGGCGACGTGAACGTTCCACTTGTTGTAGTTGCCAAATAGTAGGTCAGACCCGCGCATATTGTACCTCGAACTGTTATGTATGTTATACACATTCATTAACCACATGCGATATCATAGGAAGCAAAACAAAGATTCTAGGTGTTAATTAAATGCACACCACCCGTTCACTCCTGCTAACCAGTACACATGAACAGGGTAGTGAAACTAGAGCTGACTATGTCGACAGAAGTTTGAATATTGCTTCTTCCTAACCCGACTTCTTGGGTTCAGATCATACTTCCAGCAAGGTTCATCCCATACTAAGCACCGCACCACTTTGAAATCTGTCTTGACAGGGCACACCCGACCGTCATCTGGAGAACATTGCACACGCAACTGCAAACCTAGTAACTTTATAGGAACTAGAGAGACGTTTTGAAGAGTTTGAAGCTTCAACCGTGACTTCTATTATGACTTAGCCTAGAGCTCAAATTGCCAGTTCCCATTAGAATGTTTCCCCCTTGATATTATTGCAGCGATGGTGATAACCGAGAAGTATCTAAAGGCACAACAGGGACCCTCTCTATCCGGGGCAAATGTACCAAGTGCACAGAAGTAGGTCGTGTGGCTCTGTCCCGTTTTGAGGGAGGGTCACACCTGATGCCGTTAGCCCCCTGACGCCGCGCACAAGGACAGGACATCGTGGGGGGCGCCTGTGTACTGCAAGTCACTCTCCAGCAAAGCCTTCCAGTCAAAGACGTGAAACACAAAAGCGCACGGACGTTCTTTGGTTTCAGGCTGCACCAGAAACAACAACCAAAACGAATAGTTAGTTAATGACAACGCTTTCTTTGACTTCTTCTGAACACCTGTCTCCCTTCAAACAGGGCATCTTAGCCGATGCCTGGTGTCAGCCGAGAATATTCTCCCGTGATGACGGAGTCTACCACCTAGTCCGTGGTTAGTACTGGGCTGATATCCTCTAGGATAGCTCACAAGGAAGAACATCTTCGAAATCTTATGGACTGTTTCTCCCAAGCCTTCGCGGACTTCAGACTGACAGTCAACCTAAAGAAAACAAATATCATGAGCCAAGACACCGAAAGCCGGCCAACTGTACAATAAAGAACTACCAGGTGGACGTGGCCAAGGAGTTCACATATCTCGGACCGACAGTGACCGACAGCCTCTTCATGGACTCCGAAATCAGCAGACGGATTGGCGGAGCTACATCCACGCCTGCCAAGCTCTCACAGCCGGTGTGCAACAACGACAAACTGACCCTGAACACTGAGATGTGTGGGACAACGACAAACTGACCTTGAACACTGAGATATGTGGGACAACGACAAACTGACCCTGAACACTGAGATGTGTGGGACAACGACAAACTGACCTTGAACACTGAGATATGTGGGACAACGACAAACTGACCTTGAACACTGAGATATGTGGGACAACGACAAACTGACCCTGAACACTGAGATGTGTGGGACAACGACAAACTGACCTTGAACACTGAGATATGTGGGACAACGACAAACTGACCCTGAACACTGAAATGTGCGGGACAACGACAAAGTGACCTTGAACACTGAGATGTGTGGGACAACGACAAACTGACCCTGAACACTGAGATGTGCGGGACAACGACAAAATGACCTTGAACACTGAGATGTGTTGGACAACGACAAACTGACCCTGAACACTGAGATGTGTGGGACAACGACAAACTGACCCTGAACAGTAAGGGGATTGTCAGCAGAGCCTGTGTCCTCACTGTATTATGGGGGCGAGTCATGGACTGTACTCGAGGTAGGAAAGGAGGCTCAACGCTTTCCACATGTGCAACCTGAGACAGTTTCTGGGCATGAAATAGTCGGACCGCATAACAAACAATGAGGTCCTCAGACGTGCTGCCGCACCCAACATCTACACTCTGCTACAACAACGTCGCCGTCGCTGGCTAGGACACGTCGGCAGGATGCAGGACGGTAGGATTCCAAGGACCTGCTGCATGGCGAGTTCAACAGACAAGAGAGCTCAGGGCGGCCACAACTCCGGTTAAGAGACGTCTGTAAAAGAGACACGAAAGCCCTTCACATGGATGTTGACGGATGGGAATTAGACCTTGCCCAGGATCGTTCCCGCTGGAGCCAGGAACTAAATCTCAACCTGCCCCGAGGGGAAGAGAAGCTACAGCTGGCGTCAGATGAACCAAGAGTCAGCTGCGCAGCGTCTCAAGAACAGCCAACAAGCTCCACCCGCAAACACCACTTTCGTGTAGCCGCTGCAGCAGGAACTGTCACTCCCGCATCGGCCTGCATCGGCCTGCACAACCACAACAGGCGCTCCTCCAGTGCCAGCTGACCGTGACTTTTCAAGGCGCTGATCCATGCCACTCGGGACCGACGGATGCCACAGATATCCTCTCACCGTTACGCACCGGTGATCAGTGATGAACTGCTCAGGTAGAGAAACATGTATTTGACCTTGGCAATCAAAATAATAATGGTCCTCACCAGAATAAAAAAAATTGATAACCTCGCTGCTCTCTGTGTAGCATTGTGGAATAAAAATCTGATTCGGTTGGAAGATTGGGGGGGGGGGGGGGGGGGGGGGACTAATGCACCAAATAGCCTCTTCATTCTTTATGAAGGGAGTCTGACTTTCTTCTAGATTTACTCTGTTGAAGTCTTACAGACCTAAATATAATGGCCGAACAATCAACTGCTTGCTTTTGCTCTCTCTTACACTTCGATCTAGAAAGGACCAAAGTGATACCTGAGGTCGGCAGACTCCCGAAGAGAAGCAACAGGAGGAGCGGGTGGGTGGAGTGTGTCCCTGACGTCATTGTCCACGTGTTTCCCACAACAGGTGTCCAGCTGCACAAACACAAAAGAAAACTCGAAATCTGAAACATCAGCCACAACGAAGACTATGATGACGCTCATCAAGATTACGAACAGGAAAAAGAAAAGGATCAAGTTCATTATCAAAGAAGTCTGAAGCAATATTTTATGGACATTTTACAAACATCAGAAAATCACGAATATACAGGCTGGGAAGCATGTTGTGTGTGTGTGTGTGTGTGTGTGTGTGTGTGTGTGTGTGTGTGTGTGTGTGTGTGTGTGTGTGTGTGTGTGTGTGTGTGTGTGACTGTTGTTACTGATATTGTAAATCGCACTAGGCAGATTCATTTTGTGTATGAAGATGGGCGATAAACAAATCCCCTTTACCATTACTTTATTATATATTACCATCATTATTATTACTATAATAGTACCAGGCTGACTCGTTGGAAGCTGCTGTCTTTTCTGGGAAAACACTCAGGTTTCCTGTGGCCAGGTTCCAGTCACACTTTCCGGCACTCTTGCTCCACACTCAAAACCCCGCTTTCCGGCACACTTTCCTCACACTCCAACACCCCTTTCCGACACCTTTCCTCGACACTCCAACTCCAAACCGCGTTTTCCGACACCTTTCCTCGACTTTCCAAACCTTACTTTCTGACACCTTTCCTCCACAATCCAAGCCTCGTATTCCGGCATCATTACGCTCCTAAATTTCGCATTCCGGCACCCGTCCGTTCCCCAAACAACGCTTTCCGACATCATTCCTCTCATCAAGCCTCGCTTTCCGACACCCTCCCTCCACAATCCAAACATCGCTTTCCGGCAACTTTCCTCCACACTCCAAAGATCGCTTTCCGGCACCTTTCCTTCACACCCCAAGCCTCGCTTTCCGGCACCTTTCCTCCACACCCTGCCATAACTGTTACACCGTTGCTAGAGGGGCACTACTTATCTCCGCGCATCTGTCTGCCGAAATCGCCTCTAAATCACCCGCCAATGCCATCCATGATATTTGCAAAAGGTTTGGGTACTAAGAGTGGAATCAACATCGCTTCTAGGCACGCACGTACACATGGGGCACGCCGCCATCGGTAAACAGTTATGTCTCAATTCGAACGATTTTTGGGTTCCATTTGTGGGGCGTAAGCATTGTCAACGGCTTTAAAAGAAACGCCTGGCATGACTTGAGTTGTCATTTGAGCAACAACAAAAAACTGTCAATTTAGCTGACAGCTTTAGATACCTGTGGCGTAACCAGTTACAGTTATTGTTATTTGTTGTTATGTACTCTGCAAACGAGTGTACAGTCATTAGTTTTTGTTGTTTATTGTTGTTGTTTTCTTTCTTGAAGCTTGTTGTTGTTTTGGTGTAAGTTGTTAACGTACGTTGTTAACTTGATAATCGCAAGGCCAGTACAATATCACTTATTTGAACAGACTGTAAATAAAAAGAAAGAAAAACATTTACGGCAGTGGTTGGAGGAAGCATGCGGCAGAGCGGCGTGTGGAGTTTGTCCTCCGTCAGGATGACAAATCCAGCAACATACAAGCCAGAGCGGAGTGCAGTCAAACAAGCCGGGATATGTGGATGTGCCGCTGTGCATTTATCGGAGAGTTTGTAATCACTTGGCAGTCTCACACTATGGTAGTCCTCATTTTTCCTCTTGTCGTAACAAGGTGACGAGCATATTCTATACACCAGTTATGACAGAAACTAAACTTTCCCAGCATGTGTACAACACAATAATAACCAGACAACGGGCAAGATTGTTACAGCAAATGGTTTATATTCCAACAGAATTACGCTAGACTGTTGGGCACTTCTCGTATCTGATAGCATAATGTAACTGACTTACGCTTTGTAAATCAGCAGCACGCGAAAGGAGTTATTAGTACCATGGTTTACTGCTGGGTCGGTTTAATTTACCTGTTTGTAACCGTTTCGCTGTAATAATTTCACTGGGGCTGAATTAGTTGTATTCCATCGTCAGGCCTCCAGACCAACGGCGAAACTCGTTTTGAACTCGAATGCCACCATCCTCACAAACCGTACAAAAGCAGTGTTGCACTCGACGTGTAAAACCGATCCTAACGATTAGCTGGTGGGGACACTTCCAGTGCATGCAGTCTCCAGTCTCATGTGACCAGCACAGGCAGCGAGACGATGAAAGCCGTTGGCAGGTGGGGGGTATCAACTGGCAGCGGAAGAAAGGACGAAAGGCTGGGTGTGGGTAGTTCACGCAGATTAACAAACAGATCGGCTGTTATTATTCCAACAAACAGTGCTTGTCCCATACAGGCGCCTTCATTACATTACCTCACGCTTGCGCAGCTGTAGTCTGGGACCTCTCACAGACACTCGTCTCCTTTGCCCGAACTGCGCTAAGACCAAGCTGTGGTCTGGGACCTCTCACAGACACTCGTCTCCTTTGCCCGAACTGCGCTGAGACCAAGAAACAACACAAACACAGAAAATGAGTTTTCTTTCTTTCTGACGCAAATCGGGCCTGCAAATCCTTGGCCAGTAGGAATTGATCGTTTGGACGTTGGGCACCGCTCACCGAAAGGGGAGTAAGTATTCACTGCCAGCAGCAGAGGTAAGTCCTCTTTCCTCCCAGATGACCGTTTGTGCAAGGCTAACACTTACCGTGGTTAGCTGCAACACGGGTCCGATTTGTGATATGTATTGGGTGCTTGGTGTTAAACGGCATGGCGGTGATAACGGTTTCAACAAACACAACGGACTTTAGCGCAAAGACGTAGGCCTGTTACGTATGTGGAGAAGATAGCTGTTGGACTTTATCGTCCAGCCAACCACACAGCGTCACCTCTGGTATTTTGGGAGAAAATAATAATAATAATGAAAACTGGTAAAACGCCTACCCTACGGCTCAAAGCGCTGAGCAAGCATACACACATAATGTACATCGAGATGGAAAATGTTATCCAAAAAACCCAAAAAAAACCCATGTATTTAACAAGTGTTCAAGCATAATTATGCAAAAGATGCACACGCGCGCGCGCACGCACGCACGCACGCACGCACGCACGCACGCACGCACGCACGCACGCACGCACGCACGCACGCACGCACGCACGCACGCACGCACACACACACACACACACACACACACACACACACACACACACACACACAGGCTGTGTCTTGGGGGAAATTGTTCCAGATGTGGGGGCCAAAGTGTGAGAAATTGTGAAAGCCATGGGTTTTGAGGTTGAAGCGTTGGGTTTTGAGCATGAGTGCGTCTGACGAAGAGCGGAGAGAGCGGGAAGGACTGCAAAGGTGTAGCAGCTCAGAAATATAAGAGGCAGCGGAACCTGTGATTGCGTTGTAACACATGCAAGCAGTTTTGTATTTTATCCATTCAGAAATTGGGAGCCAGTGGAGCTGCTGTAGGAGAGGTGTGCAGTTTTGATGGAGTGGAGCGAAAAGTATGTAAAAAGAATAAAAGAGAACAAGTGGGCATTTTCAGTGTACCCGTGTGGGAGAGGAGTGTGTAGGAGAGTATGCATGTGTACATGAGTGCGTGCGTGAGTGCGTGCGTGTATGCATGTATGTTTATGCGTGAGCATGTGCTTGCGTGCGTGTCTATAGGTGTGTGCGTGTGTGTGTGTGTGTGTGTGTGTGTGTGTGAGAGAGAGAGAGAGAGAGAGAGAGAGAGAGAGAGAGAGAGAGAGAGAGAGAGAGAGAGAGAGAGAGAGAGAGAGAGAGAGAGAGAGGCTGGATACGTGACGGAATTTCATAATGTATACTCTGTATTGGCTACCAAGCGAGCTAAAACGTTTCCCAAAGAGAAAAGACATTGAATGACAATCAGTGGTAGCTGAAGGTCTCCGATGAGGGTTTTAGGATAAGGACGGTGTATGGTAAGGGTGGTATGGGAGGGGTGTTGCTAGAGGTCGTGTATGCATGGGGGGGGGGGGGGGGGGGGGGGGGGATGGGGGGGGGGACAGGGCATTTCGTTTTTTTATTTTATTTTTAGGGCAGCTTTAGCGTCACCAGTCTTGCTACGTTCATACCACGAGATAAGGCAGAAGCGTGCTACAAGGAGATCATATGCTGATAAGGCTCTGCGAGGTCAAATGGTTTATAAAGGGACTTTACTCAAAGAGCAAGTTGTCCATCTGCGGAGAACAATGACCCAAGCTAGCGCCTTGACCGTCTTCTTGGCACTTGCAGGTAACGGCATTTACATGTCTTTAAAGTAGAAACACTCAAAACGTTGACCTGATTATCACAGGCCGGTCACTTAGGGTTTCAAACATTAAACGATGCATGCGCCTTAACGGGCAAAACGTCTTTTATTCAACTGGGGTTTATTAATAATGGCCGCCTTTGCTTTATATTGTCTATAGAAGTCTAGGGGCACTGGCCTCATTTCATCGACTCGAACTTTATTTAGCCGAAGATATAGGAAATGCAGGATCTACTGGAGGCGGATGTTTATAGAAGATCTGCGGCGAACTTTCACTCTTAACAAAGTTAGAGGCTCCTAGTGTCTGCTCCTTCTCTGCCACAAGTCTTGCGGTCTATCAGAGCAAATCGGAGATGATCAGAGCTCGGGAGACTGAGATCAGCTGCTTAGGTTAAAATCATGCGCGTGTTATATATAAAGTGGTGGAATAGAATCTGTCTATCTTTCTATACTGTCACTGTTGCTGCTGTTGTTGGTAGTCGTTCTTTGTGTTACTTTTATTCTGCTTATTCTTTTGCTTTAGTTTACAACATTATTTTAATCAGTGTCATGGTAGTATATATTTATTATTGTAATGTACATGAACATGGGACAGCACTCTGTAAAAGAGACGTCACTCTTATTACACATGCGCAGTAGCGAGCGCGCCATGACGTCACCCAGACACTGTGCTTTTCCTGCAACGCATCGCTTCGGAATATGAATGGTTGAACATTACTGTTGATGTGTTGTTCTGTGGTATGAAACAACTCGGTACGTGGCAACCAGTAAAATTTGCATGTGTGTGTGTGTGTGTGTGTGTGTGTGTGTGTGTGTGTGTGTGTGTGTGTGTGTGTGTGTGTGTGTGTGTGTGTGTGTGTGTGTGTGTGTGAAAGTCGAGGAGACAATAATAACAGTCAGTCTTAGCTGACAGATAGCAGAACATAAGACTTCCCCTTTTACTGTGATCCTAGAGTGTCCAGTGGTAGAACATAAGAATGCCCTCTTACTAGGACCCTCTAATGTCCACTGGTGGAACATAAGAATGCCCCTTTTACTAGGACCCTCTAATGTCCATTGATGGAACATAAGAATGGCCCCTTTTACTGTGACCCTGGAATGTCCACTGGTGAAACATAAGACTTCCCCCTTTGCTGTGGCCCTGTAGCGTCCAGTGATGGAACATAAGAATGCTCCTTTTTCGTTACCCTGGAGTGTTCAGTGGTAGAACAAAAGACTGCCCCTTTACTGTGACCCTGGAGTGTCCAGTGGTGGAAGATAGTATTTCCCCCTTTACTGTGACCACGGAGAGTGTCTGGGGGCTGGTGGTGAACACCGTCCAGTGGCCTGTCCTACGTCAGTACCTTGGCCAAGGAACCCAATGGGCTGACATGGACAGAACGGCCGTCCTAATTAATGCACCGTGATGCTAGTGCTGACGTGTACACTTGTGCAACGTGGTCTACTTACGACCAGTGTCTACGTAAGTCCGGGTTGTTTATCTACACACGCCGGCCCCGTTGGAACTACGACAATCTCTCAACCGTTTTCTGCGACCTTACTGAATATCTCAGCAAAGACGCCGAAATAGGGAGGTCATTAAATCGGTGGTAAAGAGACAATTGTCGTGATTGGACCATGGTACCCTAATGTACAGGCTCTCCCTCCACCACACTTCCTGGGATCTCGGCCCAGAAAACATCTCTTGAGAGACGACCTTGGTATTAGACAGATTTCAGATTCATAGCCATCTCTCGGGAGACGATCGTGGTATTAGACAGATTTAAGATTGATAGCTATCTCTCGGGAGACGACCTTGGTATTATACAGATTTCAGATTCATAGCCATCTCTCGGGAGACTACCTTGATATTAAACATATCTAAGATTAATAGCCATTCCTTAGGAGACGACCTTGGTATTAGGTCTAAGATTAATAGCCATCTCTCGGCAGACGATCCTGGTATTAGACAGATATAAGATCAATAGCGATGTCTTGGGAGACTGCCTTGATGTTAGACAGATCTAAAGATCGATAGCCGTGTCTTGGGAGACGACCCTGATATTCTGTCTAACATTAATAGCCATCTCTCTGGAGACGACCCTGATATCCTGTCTAAGATTAATAGCCATCTCTCTGGAGACGTCGCCCTGAAATAACCACAACGGTTGACTGGGCGTAAAACACCAGGTTGCTTACTTACTTACCTTGGTATTAGATAGATCGAAGGTCAATAGTAATGTCTCGGGAGACCATCTTGGTATTTAGGGAGATTTAAGATGCACAGTCTGCAGGCCTGACCTTGTCCGCAGTGCTGGTGAGTGGGGAGTACCTGGACCCTCACTGTGACGGCAAGCAGGTCATTGTCCACCTGTTTGAGTGGAAGTGGACAGAGATCGCCAAGGAGTGCGAGAGGTTTCTGGGTCCATGGGGCTACTGTGGCGTACAGGTAAAAAGTTTAACTCGACTGCATTCCCCCCCCCCCCTACACACACACACTTACACACAATCCACACACAATCACACACACACACACCCGCCCACTCAAAAAAGGGAGATAATTCTGGAGAACAATTATGCTCTAGGATACGTTTTATTGTTTTGGTTGTCACATTTTCTATCAAACCTTGCACAATAGCACAATACCAGGTTGTGCTCGGTGCTAGATGTTAGAATGGCAGCACAACGAGGTGGAGTATAAAGTGTATTTGTAATGTGGCTTCGTGTTAGCGCACTGAAGCAGAATGATTGTTGCAGCTACCGCAGATACTACGGTGAAGCTACAGCATATCTGTGCTGCTACAGCAGACATAGCATTACGCTACAACATATCTGTGCACCTACCGTAGACATTACATTAAGCTACAACATATCTGTGCACCTACCGTAGACATTACATTAAGCTACAACATATCTGTGCACCTACCGTAGACATTACATTAAGCTACAACATATCTGTGCACCTACCGTAGACATTATATTAAGCTACAACATATCTGTGCACCTACCGTAGACATTACATTAAGCTACAACATATCTGTGCACCTACCGTAGACATTACATTACGCTACAACATATCTGTGCACCTACCGTAGACATTACGTTAAGCTACAACATATCTGTGCACCTACCGTAGACATTACATTAAGCTAAACATATCTGTGCACCTACCGTAGACATTACATTAAGCTATAACATATCTGGGCACCTACCGTAGACATTACATTAAGCTACAACATATCTGTGCACCTACCGTAGACATTACATTAAGCTACAACATATCTGTGCACCTACCGTAGACATTACATTAAGCTAAACATATCTGTGCACCTACCGTAGACATTACATTAAGCTATAACATATCTGGGCACCTACCGTAGACATTACATTAAGCTACAACATATCTGGGCAGCTGCAGGTTGTTTCTGGTTTTGTCTCTAAAAAAAATTCTGGAGGTGGGCTATGTGTTCAGTAAATATCATCTGAGTTTTTCCTGTCGACTTACACTTGAAAATTTTCCTTTGAGCTTTTCTCATCCACTCATGCTTAAAAAATTCCTTTGTCCATATCCCGTGAACGTATATTTTTCATTTTCCTTGAACTTTTCCCCGTGTATGTATATATTTGTCATTTGACATTTTCCTGCCTGTTAATGTTTTTTTAGGTGTCACCTCCCAATGAGCACGTGGTGATCACCAGCCCTCCCGCCCCCTGGTGGCAGCGCTATCAACCAGTCAGCTACAAGCTGGTGTCAAGGGGAGGTAATGAAGCGGAGTTTGCCGACATGGTCAAGAGGTGCAATGCCGCTGGAGTCAGGTGTGTAACACAGTTCTTATTGAGACTGCAGTTTTTGTTCTCCTTTATTAACAGTTCAGTTCCTGTCCAGACTGTCTTGTCTCACGTCATGATCCTTTATTAAGTGCACAGTCCCTGTTCAGAATAGCATATCCTTTTCTCAGGTCGTAATCCTTTATTAATACGTAAAAGGGTACAGTTGAATTTCACCATTATGAGAAAAAAAAGAAGAAGGAAAAGACAAAATAAAAAGTTGAAACGAACATCTCTTTTTGTGTAGTTCGTCAAGCTAATATCCTTTCATGGAGTAATAAAACAATGCAACTTTTGACACTTACTTAATAAGACAATATAAAGCATTAAAAAATAAAATAAAAATAAAAATAATTAAGGAACAGACTGACGAATACTACAGTATCAATCGACGCCGGCAATGAAATTTGATCTGCTTGACTTGCAGTTGGTGGAGAAACTTCGTATCATAATTTGTTAGTGTATTATCTTTTGGGTGCCTGCGGAAGGTGTTTTCACTGAAAATGTGCGTGTGTTCTCTGGTTAAAACAAGCGTTCTTGTTAACCCTTTGTGTTGAGATCTTCTTTCGCAATGCATGCAGTCAACCTTTTCACATTTTTAAACTGTAATCTTCGCTCACCTTAAACACACACACGCACGCACGCACGCACGCACGCACGCACGTACACACACACACACACACACACACACACACACACACACACACACACACACACACACACACACACACACACACACACACACACACACACACACACACACACGGGAGGTCGAGGTCCAGAGGCTGGTCTTGATCATGGCCGTCTTCTGCAGCTCGCCTTAAACAGACGCACGGACCCGGATGTGGCTGGCCGCGAGAGTCTTGGATGAGCGGCAGAGGAGCAGCGCCTGTGAATCGGATTCTGGGACAGCTCATCCTCTGCCTCCCCCTCCGCCACCCCCCCGGCCCCCCCCCCCCCCCCCCACAGAGAGATAAAATATGATGAACGGGAACTATGATTAGCTTGTGAGGGACTGCTGAGAGTGACAGCCTGACAAATCTCTTCTCAGGATCTTCGTGGACGCCATCATCAACCACATGGCGGGGACGGAGAACAGTGGGCACGGATCGGGAGGAACCCAATTTGACGGGCCGACCCTCAGCTTTCCCGGTGTTCCTTACTCCGCCCCCAACTTCAACCCCCGGAGCAAGTGCCCCTCCGGCGACGGCCACGTCAACAACTACGGCGACCCCAACAACGTCCGCAACTGCTACCTGCTGAGTCTGGCCGACCTGGACCAGGTGAGTCAGACCGCGGTGTAGCCCTCGCCGATGTCAGAGACAGGCCGGCAATCTACCTGGTTCGGAGGTCCAGCAGCAGTGGAAAGTCGGGGAGCTTAACTCCCTTTGTTTGTTTATTATCTTCTTCAGAGCCAGGATCACGTCCGGCAGATGATCGTTGGCTACTACAATCACCTGATCGACCTCGGGGTGGCTGGGTTCCGGGTGGATGCCTCCAAACACATGTGGCCGGCAGACCTGGCCGCCATCCAGGGAGCCACCAAGGACACACAGTTCGGCGGAAGGCCCTTCTACATGCACGAGGTCATCGACCAGAACGACGGAGCCGTCAGAGTGGGTGTCTCGCGTGTTTGGCGTTTGACCTTCATGAATATCAAACTGAAAATGCTTCCTATAGAAGGGTGCACGGGTTATGTCCACAATTCGTTTGGAAAGAAAGACGGACCAGGGACATGGAGACCTAGAGCGAATACACAGGACAGGTGCTATCGATTCAAAAAAAAAAAAAAAAAAAAAAGGAATAAAAAAATCCACTCACAGCAGTTTCTTTCAGTCTCGCTTGTTAAAAGTGGACGTGTGAAAGTCGCGAAAAACACGGCCCTAAACTCTGCCATTTTGTGTCTGACATTCTGTGCCTGTGACGTCATGAACAAGGCCGCCATGTGTGGCACCTTTTTCAGCTCTCCATTGGTAAAGAGCGGACCAGTATGGCTGCGTTCTAAGAGGGCACACTGGAAGCAAAGGAGTCCTTGTGCTTAATTATTGATAAAGTAGCCACACTGGAAGCAAAGAAGTCCTTGTGTTAAACTATTGATGGAGCTGCCTAAGAAGGTTTACCAATGGAAATATTTGCACACTTTGTACAGTGTCAGCCAACTGTGATTCGTTTGGTGTCCGCTAAGTTTGAAATGGTTATAACCACTAAGCTGCCCTGGTAATTTCTTTGCTGCTTGATGATACAGGATAGTGTAGAGAGACAGGAAGGGAAGAGCAGAGGACAGGACGGGTTAGTAGATTGGGGAGGAGAGATATAAGGTGTGATATGATGTCTATATAGTGATGCGGCACTGTCCCTGCTGGACCTCTTCCCTCCCCAGGTGAACGAGTACTACGACCTGGGCCGTGTGACGGAGTTTCGCTACTGCCAGAAGATCAAGGAGGGCGTAGGCAACTTCGGCTCCCTCCGGGGGGTGGTGGACTACGGCTGGGGCATGGCGGACAACGACCACGCCCTCGTCTTCGTCGACAACCACGACAACCAGCGGGGCCACGGCGGCGGCGGTCAGATCATCACCCACAAACAGCCTCACGACTACAGACTGGCCACTGCCTTCACACTGGCCTGGAACTACGGGTTTACCAGGTGGGTGACTGGAACTACGGGTTTAGCAGGTGGGTGACTGGAACTACGGATTTACCAGGTGGGTGACTGGAACTACGGATTTACCAGGTGGGTGACTGGAACTATGGGTTTACCAGGTGGGTGACTGGAACTATGGGGTTACCAGGTGGGTGACTGGAACTATGGGTTTACCAGGTGGGTATCTGGAACTACTGGTTTACCAGGTGGGTGACTGGAACTTTGGATTCACCAGGTGAGTGAATGAACCCGTGGGTTTACCAGGTGAGTGTCTGCACGTGTAGGATTACCAGGTGACTCGACCTGTGGGTTTACCAGGTGAGTGTCTGCACCTGTGATTTACCAAGTGAGTGCTTGCGCCTGTGGGATTACCAGGTGAGTGTCTGCACCAGTGGGATTACCAGGTGAGTGACTACACCTGTGGGATTACCAGGTGAGTGACTGCGCCTGTTGGATTACCAAGTGAATGTCTGCACCTGTGGGTTTACCAGGTGAGTTACTGTACCTGTGGGATTACCAGGTGAGTGACTGCGCCTGTTGGATTACCAAGTGAATGTCTGCACCTGTGGGTTTACCAGGTGAGTTACTGTACCTGTGGGATTACCAGGTGAGTGACTGCACCTATGGGTTTACCAGGTGACTGGACCCGTGGCTTTGCCAGGTGAGTGGCAGGAACAATTGGTTTACCAGGTGAGTTACGAGAACAATGGGTTCTACAGGTGATTGATTAAAACTATGAGTTTTGGGGTGTCTTCAAACTGTGGAGTTTCGAGGCTACCGTTCACACGTCCCAGTCCACAGAGTGATGATTTCGTACAGTTCGAGCACAGTGTATAGTGTGCTGTGCACAAGATGTTATGTATACACATTTGCTGAGTTCGCACAGTTTCGGGGACTACTCGTACATCGGTACAGTCAGTGACCTCTGCGTGCAGAGTGAGGAGTTCCTACACTTTCGGGGACAACTCGTACATCGGTACAGTCAGTGACCTCTATGTGCAGAGTGATGAGTTCCTACAGTTTCGGGGACAACTCTTACATCGGTACAGTCAGTGACCTCTGTGTGCAATGAAGAGTTTCTACAGTTTCGAGGACAACTCGTACATCGGTACAGTCAGTGACCTCTGTGTGCAATGAAGAGTTCCTACAGTTTCGGGGACAACTCGTACATCAGTACAGTCAGTGACCTCTGTGTGCAGAGTGATGAGTTCCTACAGTTTCGGGGACAACTCGGACCAGGGCCCGCCCCACAACGCCGACTACAGCACGGCGGAGGTGCCCATCAACAGCGACGGCAGCTGCGGCGGGGGGTGGGTGTGCGAGCACCGCTGGCCCTCCATCAGAGGAATGCCGCTCTTCCGGAACACCGTGGCCGGCACGGACATCCGCAATTACTTCAACCAGAACGACGTCGTCGCCTTCTCTCGCGGCAACAAGGTGAACGTCGGTTGCGGCATCGCCGTGATCTCAGTGCTTAAAACCTTGGTCAAGGGTGTACGGACGATGCTCGAGTGGACAAATTAGTATATAATTTAACAGCTTAAATCGAGTTGTGTGTGTGTGTGTGTGTGTGTGTGTGTGTGTGTGTGTGTGTGTGTGTGTGTGTGTGTGTGTGTGTGTGTGTGAGACAAGTAAACTTGTTACAAGATCATGTTCACGTAAACAGCATTAGCCACTCCACGCTGCTGGTAGCTATGTTTAAAATGCCCACTTGCACACAGTCACGCGATCATAAACATGAAATTATCTGGCGAATAAAATAACGACCACGTAGAACATTATTCCAGACGGGGATTTGAGACATTATGTTTTGTTCTTTTCCTTCCTACCCAGGGATTCTTCGCCATGGGCAAGCGAGGCTTTGACCAGACGTTCCAGACGGGGCTGCCGGCCGGTCAGTACTGTGACCTCATCAGCAACTGCCGGCAGAAGGTGACGGTGGACGGTACAGGCAATGCTCACGTCACACCGGCCAACAGTGAAGACCCGGTGGTGGCCATCATCGTGGGTCAGTTTGTTGCGATGGTGGCGGGGTCCACGTACGGGTGGGGTGGGGGTGGTAACATAATTATAACTTTGCGCGAATAAAAAGCAACAACAGATAATTATAACTTTGGACGAATTAAAAAGCAACAACATTTAATTATAAATTTGCGCGAATAAAGAACAACAGATAAATATAACTTTGCACGAATTAAAACAACAACAACAAAAAACAAAAAACAAAACTCATAATTATAACTCTGCACGAATTATTAAAAAAAACTGATAATTATAACTTTGCTGGCGCCTGTGTGTGTGTGTGTGTGTGTGTGTGTGTGTGTGTGTGTGTGTGTGTGTGTGTGTGTGTGTGTGTGTGTGTGTATTCGTGTTGGTTGTAGACAAGAGTTGTTTGTTTGGTACAACTATAAGCATCGAAAGGTTTGATCTGTTGCACGCTGACACGTCAGTGAAGGTACGCGGCTGTCATCATGTGGCGTCAGTTTTGTTGACGTCACAAGCCAGCCTTCGTCTTACTCTTGACCGGCAGACAGTGAACTGACGCGGCTGTCATGAGGACTGAGGGAACAACCATACGAAGGATACAGTTGCAAACATATACCGGAAAAAAATACCGACTTTTTTTCAGGCGGCATTGCCTTTTGGCTTCGTGTTCCCTACAGACTCGCAGGACATCATCCGTACGCGCTAAAAATGGTACCAGCTCTACTCGTACGCGCGTGAACCTGGAGCGCTGTGACATTGGTGACCAAGGAGCATGTGGACACGCTTGGCGTTTGAGGTGGACACGCTTGGCGTTTGAGGTGGACACGCTTGGTGTTTGAGGTGGACACGCTTAGTGTTTGAGGTGGACACGCTTGGTGTTTGAGGTGGACACGCTTGTTGTTTGAAGTGGACACGCTTGTTGTTTGAGGTGGACACGCTTAGTGTTTGAGGTGGACACGCTTGGTGTTTCAGGTGGACACGCTTGGTGTTTCAGGTGGACACGCTTAGTGTTTGAGGTGGACACGCTTGTTGTTTGAGGTGGACACGCTTAGTGTTTGAGGTGGACACGCTTGGTGTTTCAGGCGGACACGCTTGGTGTTTGAGGTGGACACGCTTGGTGTTTGAGGTGGACACGCTTGGTGTTTCAGGCGGACACGCTTGGTGTTTCAGGTGGACACGCTTGGTGTTTCAGGTGGACACACTTGGTGTTTCAGGCGGACACGCTTGGTTTTTCAGGCGGACACGCTTGGTGTTTCAGGCGGACACGCTTGGTGTTTCAGGTGGACCCACCGCCCCCATCCAGGAGGGCGCGACAGGAACGGCCGGCGTTGGCGGTGGAACAGGACCCGTCACGGAGCTGCCGACCACGGACCAGCCACAGGCCGGGACTTCCGGTCCATACACCACACCAGGTTAATATCATCACCAGGTTAATACCACCACTGGTTTATTATCATCACCAGGTTAATACCATCACCAGGTTAATAACATCACCTGTTTAATATCATCACCAGGTAAGTACCATCACCAGGTTAATATTACCTGTTTAATATCATCACCAGGTTAATATTATCACGAGGTTAATATCATCACCTGTTTAATATCATCACCAGGTTAATATCATCACCGGTTTAATATCATCGTCAGGTGAATAGCATCACCAGGTTAATCTTATTACCATGTTAGTGTCATCACTAGGTTAATACTATCGGCAGGCAGGTGCCACCACCATATCAGTGTCAATAGGGTTCTTCAGGCACTGGCCTAAGTCACGCCCCAAAGCGATGGTCTGCTCCACCAGTGATTTGCTTGTGTTGGCCAAGTACTTGTGAAAACAGTCTTCTGACGGGCCAGTGCCTGACAATGAGAGGCGAAATTGCATCCAACGGTGCGTGAATAAATCCCGCCATGACGCTGCTGCTGACTGTTTTCACAAGTACTTGAGCAAACCCGCAAATCACTTTCTTTGTGTAAGAGTTCGGTCACTGAACTAATGCCTTGAGTAACTGCACCTAACTCACTTACACGAAGCAGCACGACGAGATGAGTGATGGGTACACATCTTTCATTCCTAAAACACCCAGTGGTGAATCGGGTGGCTGCGGACGCAGAAATGAAAGTCCCTTAGGCAGGAACTCCACGACTTTCATCCTTGGAACCTGCCGGAGTAAGGGCATAGCCGGCCTTGACTGCTTCCACTTCTGACCGGGATTTCACTGTTCTCCTTCACTGCTTCCACTTCTGACCGGAATTGAACCGTTCTCCTTCATTGCTTCCACTTCTGACTGGGATTTCACCGTTTTACTTCTCTCCGTTGGGTCCACTCACCATTGTTTTCTTGAGTCTGCTTCAACTGAAATGAGAATCATGCTTGTCATGAAGATGAATCAAACCTGTGATGTTTGTCATGATCAGTGACTCAAACATTTGCTGCCTGTGATGTTTACCACGATGGATAAATCACAGGTAGTTTACCTGTGGTGTTTCTTATGATTGGTGACTCAAACTTAGGCTACCTGTGACTCCATTATTCCTGTTTTGCTCAGATATGAATGAGACGTCATATTTGATAGTATGAAACAGAGATTGTATGCACGTGTGTGTGTGGGGGGGGGGGGGGGGGGGGAGGGTGTATGTGTGTGTGTATGTGTGTGTGCGCGCGCGCACTATACAAACACCTACTGTGACTGGTTTCACGTGCACAGCCTCAGCAACAGCCCCAGGGTCCGGGTGTGAAGACGAGTGGGACAGCGTCCTGCCCGGCTCTCAGGACAGTGAGTCCTTTCTTCCCTGTCTGCTGCTGGCCTCATTGAGTCCTTTCTTCCCTGTCTGCTGCTGGCCTCATTGAGTCCTTTCTTCCCTGTCTGCTGCTGGCCTCATTGAGTCCTTTCTTCCCTGTCTGCTGCTGGCTTCATTGAGTCCTTTCTTCCCTGTCTGCTGCTGGCTTCATTGAGTCCTTTCTTCCCATGTCTGCTGCTGGCTTCATTGAGTCCCTTTGTTCCCTTGTCTGGTGCTGGCTTCATTGAGTCCCTTTGTTCCCTTGTCTGGTGCTGGTTTCATTGAGTCTCTTTGTTCCCTTGTCTGGTGCTGGCATCACTGAGTCCCTTTGTTCCCTTGTCTGGTGCTGGCTTCATTGAGTCCCTTTGTTCCCTTGTCTGGTGCT
The DNA here is from genome assembly GCA_963584105.1 of Alviniconcha strummeri. NCBI lineage: Eukaryota > Metazoa > Mollusca > Gastropoda > Provannidae > Alviniconcha > Alviniconcha strummeri. The sequence goes on from OY757549.1 coordinate 771,461, forward strand.
GGCTTCATTGAGTCATGTGTACCTACTGGCTTCATTGAGTCCCTTTGTTCCCTTGTCTGGTGCTGGCTTCATTGTGTCCTCTGTACCCTTGTCTGATGCTGGCTTCATTGAATCCCTGTCTTCCCTTGTCTGATATTGGCTTCATTGAGTCCCTTTCTTGTCTGGTACTGGTTTTCGTTGAGTCCATGTCTTCTCTTGTCTCGTGCTGGTTTCACTGCCTCCCGTTGCGCTGTTCTTAGTCACAGCGTCACTGCCGTCACATTGCGGCTTGATTCCGGAGAGAGAGAGAGAGAGAGAGAGAGAGAGAGAGAGAGAGAGAGAGAGAGAGAGAGAGAGAGAGAGAGAGAGAGAGAGAGGCGGTGGTCGAGGCCAAGAAGAGAAAAGAGCACTGGGAGCGAGTTTAAGAGCCGTGCGGCTGACGCTGGTTTTTGACACGAGCCTTGTCAGAGGACCGGCAGCCACCGCCCTTAACACGGCGGCCATGAGCAGAGTGGAGTGAAATGGGGGGTGGGTGGGGGTTCAAAGGGTATGATTATACAACCGGCAGTGGGACCGATCGCGGCTGGATTAGGTCCCCGCTTAAATGCATTCCTGAAGGGATATTGCCACTGCCTGCGTATGCATACATGTATGTCTGTGTTTCTCTGCCTCTCTCTGTTTCCGTGCGTGTGTATGTGTGTGTGTGTGTGTGTGTGTGTGTGTGAGAGAGAGAGAGAGAGAGAGAGAGAGAGAGAGAGAGAGAGAGAGAGAGAGAGAGAGAGAGAGAGAGAGAGAGATGCTGATGCTGCTCTCGTCTTGTCCCCTTCCTCCCGTGAAGTGGTCACCCCGGGCAACTACAATATATAGGTGTGTGCGTGTGTGTGCATATATATATATGTGTGTGTGTGTGTGTGTGTGTGTGTGTGTGTGTGTGTGTGTGTGTGTGTACATGTGTGTGCGTAGTGTGTGTGTGTGTGTGTGTGTGTGTGTGTGAGAGAGAGAGAGAGAGAGAGAGAGAGAGAGAGAGAGAGAGAGAGAGAGAGAGAGAGAGAGAGAGAGAGAGAGAGAGAGAGAGAGATGCTGATGCTGCTCTCGTCTTGTCCCCTTCCTCCCGTGAAGTGGTCACCCCGGGCAACTACACGGACCCTCACTGTGACGGCAAGCAGGTCATTGTCCACCTGTTTGAGTGGAAGTGGACAGACATCGCCAAGGAGTGCGAGCGGTTTCTGGGTCCCAAGGGATTCTGCGGAGAGTGCAGGTTTGTCCCAACACCGGAAGTCCCACAGCCTCTACGTCTCTTCTTCTTTATGATCTATACCCCCCCCACACACACACACACGCGTACCCCCCACCCCCAACACGCGTACTCGTGTACCCCCCCCCACCCCACCCACCCCACGCGCATCCCCTGTCGGCCAGTCGAAATGTGTTTGGGTCCTGTCAGGACGCATCCCACTGTTTGCCTACCTACGTGTTTGGTGCAGATGTGTTCCAAGCCTTCAAACTCCGCCAGAACCAGTCCTCGTGTAGCAGTAGGCTACTGTTAGCCAGTGAATAGTCGTAAATCTGATCTGTTTTAGTCGTGCTTGGTCAATACGTCATTTCCTTTGGTCCTCTTTGTCGAGTTATAAGGGGGATTCATTGTTGTTGTGATTGTTCAAACCAGCAGCTGATATGGTTCTGTTTGTCGAGTTATAAGCGGGAGTCATTGTCGTTGTTGTGATTGTTCAACCCAGAGATGTTGGGCGCCTTAATGTGCTGTTTCATATCCACCCTACCCCACCCCTGATGGAATTGCCATTAACAGTTTGATGGACGCGTAAACCCACAAGTGATTTCACTCTTTGTTCAATCCTCGAATGTGCACCAAGCCATCAAATACCTCACCGACGCCAATCCGCTATGTGCTCATGTGTTTGTGCTGGCGTGATTCCAAGTGTGTGTGTGTGTGTGTGTGTGTGTGTGTGTGTGTGTGTGTGTGTGTGTGTGTGTGCTTTAGGCCTATGTGTTTGTGTTTATATGAATGTGTGTGTGCGTGCGTACGTGCGCGCGCGCGCGCGCGCGTGTGTGTGTGTGTTGCTTGAATATTTGTATTATATAAATATTAATTTTGTCTATTCCTGTATTACCTTCGTTTTCCACATCCCACTTTGACACAGGCAGATGACCTAATTCAACAAATAATTCGTTCGTTCTGTCTCTGTCTGTCTGTTTCTGTCTGTCTCTCTGTTCAATCATTATCATATGCGTCCCCGGCCACGAGCAGCAGACCCAGTTGTTTCTCTCCGTTCAGTCTGAAAGGTGGACCCTGCCCGGACCGCCAGACCCCGTGTGGTATCAACCTGGACCGCTGGTTTGCATATTAGTGTTTTATATTTGTTCAGTCCTGCCACGGGGCACTTTACCGTAACCAGAACTGCCGCTAGTCTACCAGTGTGTTGTCTCTGTGTTTAATCGGAAAGGTGTCCCCTGCCATGGAGCACCCCACTGTAACCACGCCGCCCCACCCCTGGTGGCAGCGATACCAGCCGGTGAGCTACAAGCTGGTGTCCCGGTCCGGTGACGAGCAGCAGTTTGCCGACATGGTGTCGCGCTGCAACGCTGCGGGCGTCAGGTACGAGTCACTCCGTCCCGTGACGCAGGTAACTGACTGACCATTGCTTGCTCAGTCCCGTGACGCAGGTAACTGACTGACGACTGCTTGCTCTGTCCAGTGCAGGCGGGATGGAGGCCAACACGGCGGACTGTCCTGACCAGTTGCTGGCAGTGCAGTCAGGTCCAAATGACAGGCTAGGAAAAGACAGCAGGACGTGTGTGGTGGGTTCGGCCCTGTCACTGGGTTCAAAAGCCACCTATGACAGGAAAAGGGGCAGCATACGCAAAGTTAACCATGCTACATGGACATTACACCATCAGCTTCCCTTGTAGCGCCCTCTGTCTTTCTGAAGGGGGCACCATGCAGCTGACAGGAAGTTAAATTCAACAGTTTCTCTCTCTCTCTCTGTCCCTCTCTCTCTCTCTCTCTGTCCCTCTCTCTTCGCTCCCTCCCTCCCCTCCCTCTCTCTCCCTCCCTTCTTCTCTCTCTTTCTCTTTCACCCTCTCAAAAACAAAACAAAATAATTACTCACTTCTTCTTTTTTTAATGCGCTTCGATTTAAAAAAAAGGAAGAAAATATAATAAAGATAAAAAAGAACGGACAGACAGTGAAAGCAATGGCATTACCAAACAGCCACTAGGAGAGTGAGAGTGTGAGCCGACTGTTTGTGCGGACAGAGTCTACGTGGACGTGCAGCTGAATCACATGACGGGCACGGAGCGGTCGGGCACGGGCACGGCGGGTTCGCACTTCGACGGGGGCACGTTGGCGTTCCCCGGAGTGCCCTACAAGGCCGCCGACTTCAACTCCCGGGCCAAGTGCCCCTCCGCTGATGGACACATCCACAACTACGGCAACACGGAGGAAGTGCGAAACTGTCAGCTGCTGACTCTGGCCGACCTGGATCAGGTGAGGATGACGTCAGCAATGAATGAATGAATGAATGAAAATTTATATATAGCGCATTAAAAACTTCCACACAAAAACTTGCGTGTTCACAGCGCCAGATACACACAGTGCATACATGTAAGCTCTCGCAAGCTAAAAACTCCCAAAGGACACTCATACCAAAAAGTACAAACAGCTCCTACCCACCCACCCCTTCCCAAAAGTGCAACTATACATAGCAGTTAAATGTAAAAATATATACAGAATTACAAATAATGATAACAGAAAAAAGAATATCACACACACACACACACACACACACACACACACACACACACACACACACACACACACACACACACAGAGTAATTATGGCAACATCAGCTTCACTTAACACACACACCAGCGCAGGCACAGGTACACAATCGCATTGACTGTCATCCCTAGGTAAAGAAATGGGTTTTAAGGGAAGGTCTGAAAGACTGAATGGAGTCCTTTTCCTTGATGCTCTCGGGGAGGACATTCCAGAGGGAGGGAGCGGCATATCTGAAGGCTCGCTGGCCGTACCGCTTTGTCTTGGAATCCCTGGGCCCGGGAACATCAAGGAGAGATCTAGATGCTGATCTGAGAAGGCGAGATGGGTTATGTTTTTGGAGAAGATCAGAGAGGTAGAGGGGGGTGTTATCATGAACTGACCGGTAAGTGGCAGAGAGAATTTTGTGGCAGATCCGTTTCTGGATGGGAAGTAATGGCGCGTGAATTAAAAACATCTTCTTGCCGTAATTTGTTCGAGCGTGCACACACACACAAAAAAGAAGAAGCAAAAAGCTAAACGATCACGACTATGATCCTTTGCGGGAATTTGGGGTGGCCCTACCCTGGTATGGTTACAGCAGCCGCGAGAAGAGCGTTACTCATCCCTATGACTACAGCGCGGGCAGCAGCTTGCGTGTCCAAAGCAACGGCATGGCTGCCAGTGTCTGGGATTTTCAACCTGCCAGTGTCTGGGTTTTCAACCTGCCGGTGTCTGGGATTTTTAACCTGCCCACTGATGCAGATGCATGTGATTGCACACGGGGGCTGTACGGACACCGAAAGAGTCTGCACTGAAAGTTGATCCCTTGCTGCACCTGGGGATCGAACCCGCGCCAGTGTTGCGCTTCGCTTTTCGGTCCCACGCTCTACACATGAGCTATCCCGCCCCGATGTAGTTTGATTGGACACGTTAACAGCTGGTTTGACTGTAAACGTTTACAGCTGGTTTGACTGTAAACGTTTACAGCTGGTTTGACTAGAAACGTTAACAGCTGGTTTGACTGGACACGTTAACAGCTGGTTTGACTGTAAACGTTTACAGCTGCTTTGACTAGACACGTTAACAGCTGGTTTGACTGGACACGTTACCAACTGGTTTGACTGGACACGTTACCAGCTGGTTTGACTTTGCCACGTTACCAGCTGGCTGTCTCTAACCAGCGCAGCTCTGTGGCAGAGTCGGGCCGGTGTGCGGCAGAAGCAGGCGGCGTTCCTCAATCACCTGCTGGACCTCGGGGTGGCTGGGTTCCGGGTGGACGCCGCCAAGCACATGTGGCCTCAGGACCTGGCCGCAATCCAGGGCTCGCTGAAGGACACGCTGTTCGGGGGCAAGCCTTTCTTCCTGCACGAAGTCATCGACCTGGGCGACGGCGCCATTAGGGTGAGTGAAGATATGAGTCTGGGCGATGGCGCCCTGAGTGTGTGTGTGTGTGGGGGGGGGGGGGGAGGGGGCAGGGGGTAGAGATTTGAGATACAAATAGACTAGATGAGTGCATGTGCATGGATCCTTGTTTACGTTTTCAGGGATGTATGTGTGTGTGTATCTGTGTGTGTGTGTGTGTGTGTGTGTGTGTGTGTGTGTGTGTGTGTGTGTGTGTGTGTGTGTGTGTGTGTGTGTGTGTGTTTGGGTAAACAAACCTAAACTAACTGACTAACTAATCAACTAACAAACTAACTACTTGCTTCCCCGCAGGCTACAGAGTATACAGACCTTGGCTACGTGACAGAATTCAAGTATGGCGGGTCCATCGCCCACGGTATCCAAGACTTCGGCTTCCTGAAGCAGATCGCCGCCTCGGGCATGCTGGACTCGGGTCACGCCCTCGTCTTCGTGGACAACCACGACAACCAGCGTGGACACGGAGCGGGCGGCAACATGCTCACTTTCAACTCGCCCCACGACTACATGCTCGGCCAGGTGGGTCGTCTGCCTCACCGCCTGCACCGCCATTTGGACCCCGAGAACCCGCAGCCTACAGTCCTGTCCATTAAATCTGGAGCAGGCCAGGACACAGCTGTGGGGGTCTCGCCCACTGCCAGCAAATCGGCCCTTCTGATTAGACTTTTGTTCCCTTTGCTTTTTAAGTTGTGCTTGATGTTTCCGCATTGTCTCTGACTCTGATCTAACCTGCCCGGTTGATTGGGCGCCCGGAAGTCTCTGTCTGTCTGTTTGTCTGTCTCTGTTTCTCTGTCTGCCTCTGTCTGTCTGTCTCTGTTTCTCTATCTCTGTCTCTGTCTGTCTCTGTTTCTCTGTCTCTCTCTTTGTGTCTGTCTCTGTTTCTCTGTCTCTGTCTCTCTCTGTCTCTGTGATAGCTGTGATCACTGACGCCTGTCTACACGGCGTGTCGCCCAGGCCTTCACCCTGGCCTGGAACTACGGTGTGCCCCGCCTCATGAGCTCCTACCACTTCAGCAACCCCGACGAGGGCCCTCCGCACGACGCCAGCTTTGCCACAGCTGACGTCACCATCGAGGCGGACGGCACGTGCAGTGGTGGGTGGGTGTGCGAGCACAGGTGGCCCGCCATCGCCAACATGGTGGCCTTCCGGAACCACGTGACAGGAACTGACGTCGGACACTTCGTGCAGCACGGAGATGTCATCGGCTTCGCTCGAGGTGCAAAGGTGAAGTGGGAGATCCCTTCAACTCTGCTGTAAAACAGCTGTAGTATTTTGATTTTCCGCGAAGAAAATTGTGTGTGTGCGTGTGTGTGTGGGGGGGGGGGGGGAAGGGGGGGGTAGAGGGGGGAGGTAGAGATTTGAGATGCAAATAGACTAGATGAGTGCATGTGCATGGATCCTTGTTTACGTTTTCAGGGAATTTGTAAACATTTGGTGCGAAGAGGCCTTAAACTATGAAATAGGATGCCGCTTGCTACACTCTGCTGGAGAGATGGTAGAAGAGCTGTTTCTGTTCATATGGGATTCTTTTCCAGGTCCTCAGTTACTAGGTCTTGCGGGCAAAACAGGCATTTTGCAGCATGTAGATGTAGACTGCCTAAGGAAGTCTGAAAGGTCTGAAAATCTAACTTGTTTGTCGCTCAGTACCGATTCATAGGACATCCATGACGAAATGTTCCACTCTGCTAGAAAGACAGCACAGGCAGCAAAGGGGTGGACTGTACGTTTGTTGTGCTGTGTTCTGAGAAATCTTCCTTGACGAAAGCATTCCAACCAAGCGTGGCTCCAGCTGCACGTGGCATGTGCACATACAACAGCAGCTTCCCGCTCGTGCAGGGCTACTTCGCCATGGGCAAGCGAGGCTTTGACCAGACGTTCCAGACGGGGCTGCCGGCCGGTCAGTACTGTGACCTCATCAGCAACTGCCAGCAGCAGGTGACGGTGGACGACAGTGGCAGCGCGCACCTGGCTCCCTTCAGTGACGACGTGCCCATTGTCGCCTTCCTTGTCGGTCAGAGCACGGGCTTGTGTGTGTGTGTGTGTGTGTGTGTGTGTGTGTGTGTGTGTGTGTGTGTGTGTGTGTGTGTGTGTGTGCATGCGTGCGTATGTGTATTTTGTGTGTATGTGTGCGTGCGTGCATGCGTGCGTGCGTGCGTGTGTGTGTGTGTGTGTGTGTGTGTGTGTGTGTGTGTGTGTGTGTGTGTGTGTGTGTGTGTGTAGGGGGAGGGGAGGTAATGCGTGTGTAAATATACAATTTTCAATAGCAAATTTGAAGTTTAATCGTGAACGGTATCGTATCGTCACTTTATTCCTTTTGACGTCTTGCAGTTTATGCTGCCAGCCTTTCCATCACAAGCGTAAACATGATTTGTATGTTCTACAGTCATGTCAACTGAGACTCGACCTCAGCTCTTGACAGATAAACGACTACGTTCTCTGACAACACTGCCATGACAGTGAAGCCCTGTGTGTGGTGACCTATAACAATAGATGTCAGGGTACAAAGCAAAATCAAATTCTACCAGTAGAAATCAAAACTGGGATTTCTCCCGGGAGGAACCGAAATTGCGTCTCTGCTGATAGGATTCTCTATCTTGCCAGTACAGATTGCAGTTTCGATTTCTACCGGGAGAAAGCCCAGTCTGAATAATCACTGCCGTAGATTCTAATATAGACTGATAAAATGAAAAGTGTGACCAGCCGAAATCGGTGCAACAGAAAAAAAGGAAAAAAAAAAGAAGAAGAAGAAGAGAGAATGAACAAATGTCTGGTTTATTGAAGTAGGCCATGAGTCTGTGTCAAATGTGGAGGTGGAGAGTGAAGGCAGTGCAGGATTGCACGTAATCCGTATCTATCTATGGTAGCCTTTACCCAACACACACACACACACACACACACACACACACACACACACACACACACACACGCTCTCTCTCTCTCTCTCTCTCTCTCTCTCTCTCTCTCTCTCTCTCTCTCTCTCTCTCTCTCTCTCTCTCTCTCCCTCTAGCTCGCTCGCTCGCTCTCATATAAATATATATAAAACGACGATGTTGTCTGACAACTGGCATGGCGGTGAATACGTGCACGTGGTGACCTCAGACGGGCCAACCACGGGCTGTGACGCGGGTGGAAGTGGAGGACATGGCGGTGCAGGTCATGAACATGGCGGAGGTGCAACAAACGGAGACATCTCCGGTCCGCAGACTACTGTGGACTACGGCACCTCTCCGTGGCGAAGGACGGTGATTCTGATCGAGAAAAAGACGAGTTCGGGGCAGGATTTGTTCGTCAGAGGCGGCATCGGGCACGAACACAGACCAGGTAACCGAACACAGACCAGGTAACCGTAACCTTTCTCATCCTCCATTCACCTATGTCTTCAAACATTGAGGACGGCCTGGTTGTGATGAGGAATTAAAAGGAGCTGATACGTCACACGTAGCTTTATAGCCTAAATGACAGTGGAATTATCCATATTATTTGTGATTCAAATTCATACGGTTGGAATTCCTAACCCGAACCTATTGTAGAGCGTTCCTGGCTGCCAATCAGTCGGGCAGCTTCAGTCAGTGGGAGCCTCATAAATAATGCCATGAGAAAAAGGTCCGGAGAGTGGTCGCCATGTTTAGGTCACACGCCAAAGCGAAGCAGCAGAGTGAAAGAATGGTGGATTCTGAACAGAACTTTGGCATGTAGCGAAACATTCCCATTGATGAACAGAGGTCATCGTGTATTCCACCAGTGCACACAGTGGAACATGGTACGCTACATCGCGCATCCCACACACAGTGGAACATGGTCAGCTACTTCGTGCATTCCACTAGTGCACACAGTGGAACATGGTCAGCTACTTCGTGCTGTCCACCAGTGCACACAGTGGAACATGGTCAGCTGCTTTGTGCTGTCCACCAGTGCACACTGTGGAACGTGTCAGCTACTTCGTGCTGTCCACCAGTGCACACAGTGGAACGTGTCAGCTACTTCGTCAGTGCACACAGTGGAACATGTCAGCTACATCGTGCATTCCACCAGTGCACACAGTGGAACGTGTCAGCTACTTCGTGCAGTCCACCAGTGCACACAGTGGAACGTGTCAGCTACTTCGTGCTGTCCACCAGTGCACACAGTGGAACGTGTCAGCTACTTCGTGCTGTCCACCAGTGCACACAGTGGAACGTGTCAGCTCGAAAGCCTGTAGACAAGAACGTAAGCGTACAAGCGTACAAGCAGAGCCCAGTGTACAAACCTCTGTTACTTCCAGACATTCAGTATGCTTTGGTCGTTTTTGACAAATTTTCCCAGTATCAATAGGTATAGAGGTACTAGATAACATAACTAGGTATCGGTTTCTTTTTTGTTTTGATTTTTGTTGCTATGTACTTCACTTTAGTAGACTCTTTGGTTGTGATTTATGGAATTTCCTATTTGATAACTTTTTGATTTGAGTTCCTTATCTGGGCATGCCACGAATTACGGGAAAATCCATATTTTACCGCTGTGCGCATGAAAAATACTGTTGTTTACGGATCTGCGCAGTAGCTTTCGTGTCTTTCCGCGTGACGCTTTAGATCCTCTTCTATTTCAGTCAAATGCAAATGAATACACACATTGGGCAGGTTGACAAGAAAAATGGCGTCGAACTGTGGGCTTCACATGAGCAACGTTTTCACCCACCACAGCGTAAAGAAGACGCTAGTTGAGAAACAGGAAGACACTGATTTTCTTCCAGCTCAGACACTCTTTACACCGGTCACTTGAACATACTCTTTGTGTCGCAGGCTGTACACATTACATAGGATGCGCCTCTGACCAACATACTCTTTGTGTCGCAGGCTGTACACGTTACATAGGATGTGTCTCTGATCAACCATAATCTTTGTGTCGCAGGCTGTACACGTTACACAGGACGTGCCTCTGACCAACATACTCTTTGTGTCGCAGGCTGTACACGTTACATAGGATGTGCCTCTTATCAACACAATCTTTGTGTCGCAGGCTGTACACGTTACATAGGATGTGTCTCTGATCAACCATAATCTTTGTGTCGCAGGCTGTACATGTTACATAGGACGTGCCTCTTATCAACACAATCTTTGTGTCGCAGGCTGTACACGTTACATAGGATGTGTCTCTGATCAACCATAATCTTTGAGTCACAGGCTGTACATGTTACATAGGATGTGCCTCTGATCAACACAATATTTGTGAGGCAGGCTGTACAGCCGTGGCAGCGACCAGCGCCTGCGCCATTCCCATCCGGCACCGCGCCGTGGGCACGGGGGACCACTACGCCAAGGTGAACGCCTGGAGCAAGGGCGACAACTACCTGGACTGGTACGGTGCGGAGGCAGGCCAGGGGACGTTCGGTGGTCGCCCCGCTGATGGCACCCCCGCCGTCTGGACCACCAACGACCTCAGCCACCCCGGGCACAGCCAGTTTAACACGTGAGTGGGTCAGGACATGGCCAGTTTAACATGTGAGTGGGTCAGGACATGGCCAGTTTAACACGTGAGTGGGTCAGGACATAGATAGTTTAACACGTGAGTGGGTCAGGACATAGCCAGTTTAACTCGTGAGTGGGTTAGGATATAGCCAGTTTAACACGTGAGTGGGTTTGGATATAGCCAGTTTAACACGTGAGTGGGTTTGGATATAGCCAGTTTAACACGTGAGTGGGTTTGGATATAGCCAGTTTAACACGTGATTGGGTTAGGATATAGCCAGTTTAACATGTGGGTCAGGACATTGCCAGTTTAACACGTGGGTCAGGACATGGCCAGTTTAACACGTGAGTGGTACAGGATATAGCCAGTTTAACACGGGGGTCAGGACATAGCCAGTTTAACATGTGAGTGGCACACAAAAATAGCCAGTTTAACACGTGTGTGGGGCAGAACCGCAAACCTAGTAAGTAGAATTTTCTATTTCAGCTTTGAGGGCAAGAAGCAACTGTGCCCGTTTGGTTCAAGGAAAGACTATATCTTCTCAGAACCTATTTTCCGCGTGTTCGAGAGACCGTAATACAAACAAAAACAAACAAGCAATGAATAAATAAAACAACAAACAAACAAACAAAAATAATAACAAAACAAACAAACAAACAAACAAAAAATGTAGCAAAAGCAAAGAAATTCTACCATCCTTAAAGGTTGACTATCGGTGTTAAGAAGAAAATCAATCTGACATCACAGCTATGCAAAGATTTTAAATAAAAGAAAGAAGTATTCAGAAAAACTAAACGCTGCTTAATTAGACAAGACAAAACTGTAACCCGAGCTTTGACAAATCTTGCATTTGTCAACCAGCAAAGAGATACAGTGCCAGCAATTCTGCAAGAGAAAGTGAAACATGTTTGTGTCTGCAAGGCCCAGACTATGTTGTCCCACGGGTAAAGCACATGTAGTCCCACGGGTAAGGCAGATGCTGTCCCACGGATAAGGCAGATCAAACTAAGAAATGAAAACCAGGGAAAGTGTTTTAGCATGCTGGGTTGATTATAATGTGAGTGAATTTCCTGTGCTTGTTTCCTGAGTGAGGAGTAGCGGGTAGGATGTGCAAAACCGCACCAAGACTCACAGCTGGCCCAAGCACTTTATCGTGCCGGACGTACAGGACAGCGCCGAGACTCACAGATGGCCCAAGCACTTTATCGTGCCAGATGTACAGAACGGCACCAAGTGTCACAGTGAGGCTATGGTGCAGACTACAAAACGTCTACACGCTGTCACCAGTTTTGCACACCTCAGCCTCGCTTTCGCTCTCGCGACTCACAGTACCTAGCTGACCAAGACTGTTTGTTCCAGGTTCGGACAGCACTACTGGCTGGTCGACATCGACATGGACTGCTCCAGGACGGACAACGGGTATTTTGAACTGAAGGCCATTGTTGGCGGGTGGGAGGGCAACGTTGTGCAGGGGTCATGCGCGGGGTCAAGGGGCGGGGCCGCAGCTTACTCTTCTTCCAATCATATCGCACGGTGCGGTTTCCTCAATATTTACCACTTCGGAACGAGCATTTGTACAATTGAACCAATTCCCTGAATCAATAAAAAATATATTGAGTATTATTTTCCGGTTCTGTTGTGATGCAAACGTGTTTGCATGTGAGCATTTGTGGATGCGTGTATGGTTTGTGTGTGTGTGTGTGTGTGTGTGTGTGTGTGTGTGTGTGTGTGTGTGTGTGTGTGTGTATGCATGTGTGTGTGTTCACGTGTGTATGTGTGTGTTCACGTGTGTGTGTGTGTGCGTGCGTGCGTGCGTGTACGTGCGTGCGTGCGTGCGTGCGTGCGTGCGTGCGTGCGTGCGTGCGTGCGTGCGTGCGTGCGTGTGTGTGTGTGTGTGTGTGTGTGTGTGTGTGTGTGTGTGTGTGTGTAAGAACGTTTGCAATGATTTGGGATTGTGAGTGTAACCTCCCCACGCACCCACATGCCAGACCCCTAAACTGTTTGTACAATGCGTGGATTTGCTGTTGAATGACTGGGTGTTTGTGCAGTATGGCTGACAGTGTAGTTGTATACATGTGAATGACTGGGTGTTTGTGTAGTATGGCTGACAGTGTAGTTGTATACATGTGAATGACTGGGTGTTTGTGTAGTATGGCTGACAGTGTAGTTGTATACATGTGAATAACTGTGTGTTTGTGTAGTATGGCTGACAGTGTAGTTGTATACATGTGAATGACTGGGTATTTTTGTAGTATGGCTGACAGTGCAGTTGTATACATGTGAATGACTCTGGGTGTTTGTGTAGTATGGCTGACAGTGTAGTTGTATACATGTGAATGACTGTGGGTGTTTGTGTAGTATGGCTGACAGTGTAGTTTTATACATGTGAATGACTCTGGGTGTTTGTGTAGTATGGCTGACAGTGTAGTTGTATACATGTGAAAGACTCTGGGTGTTTGTGTAGTATGGCTGACAGTGTAGTTGTATACATGTGAATGACTGGGTGTTTGTGTAGTATGGCTGACAGTGTAGTTGTATATATGTGAATGACTGGGTGTTTGTGTAGTATGGCTGACAGTGTAGTTGTATACATGTGAATGACTTTGGGTGTTTGTGTAGTATGGCTGACAGTGTAGTTGTATACATGTGAATGACTCTGGGTGTTTGTGTAGTGTGGCTGACAGTGTAGTTGTATACATGCGAATGACTCTGGGTGTTTGTGTAGTATGGCTGACAGTGTAGTTGTATACATGTGAATGACTGGGTGTTTGTGTAGTATGGCTAACAGTGTAGTTGTATACATGTGAATGACTCTGGGTGTTTGTGTAGTATGGCTGACAGTGTAGTTGTATACATGCGAATGACTGGGTGTTTGTGTAGTATGGCTGACAGTGTAGTTGTATACATGTGAATGACTGGGTGTTTTTGTAGTATGGCTGACAGTGTAGTTGTATACATGCGAATGACTCTGGGTGTTTGTGTAGTATGCCTGACAGTGTAGTTGTATACATGTGAATGACTGGGTGTTTGTGTAGTATGGCTGACAGTGTAGTTGTATACATGCGAATGACTCTGGGTGTTTGTGTAGTATGGCTGACAGTGTAGTTGTATACATGTGAATGACTTGGTGTTTGTGTAGTATGGCTAACAGTGTAGTTGTATACATGTGAATGACTCTGGGTGTTTGTGTAGTATAGCTGACAGTGTAGTTGTATACATGCGAATGACTGGGTGTTTTTGTAGTATGGCTAACAGTGTAGTTGTATACATGTGAATGACTCTGGGTGTTTGTGTAGTATGGCTGACAGTGTAGTTGCATACATGTGAATGACTCTGGGTGTTTGTGTAGTATGGCTGACAGTGTAGTTGTATACATGTGAATGACGGGTGTTTGTGTAGTATGGCTAACAGTGTAGTTGTATACATGTGAATGACTCTGGGTGTGTGTGTAGTATGGCTGACAGTGTAGTTGTATACATGCGAATGACTGGGTGTTTGTGTAGTATGGCTAACAGTGTAGTTGTATACATGTGAATGACTCTGGGTGTTTGTGTAGTATGGCTGACAGTGTAGTTGCATACATGTGAATGACTCTGGGTGTTTGTGTAGTATGGCTGACAGTGTAGTTGTATACATGTGAATGACGGGTGTTTGTGTAGTATGGCTAACAGTGTAGTTGTATACATGTGAATGACTCTGGGTGTTTGTGTAGTATGGCTGACAGTGTAGTTGTATACATGTGAATGACTCTGGGTGTTTGTGTAGTATGGCTGACAGTGTAGTTGTATACATGTGAATGACTGTGGGTGTTTGTGTAGTATGGCTGACAGTGTAGTTGTATACATGTGAATGACTCTGGGTGTTTGTGTAGTATGGCTGATAGTGTAGTTGTATACCTGTGAATGGCTGGGTGTTTGTGTAGTATGGCTGACAGTGTAGTTGTATACATGTGAATGACTGGGTGTTTTTGTAGTATGGCTGACAGTGTAGGTGTATAAATGTGAATGACTGGGTGTTTGTGTAGTATGGCTGACAGTGTAGTTTTATACATGTGAATGACTAGGTGTTTGTGTAGTATGCCTGACAGTGTAGTTGTATACATGTGAATGGCTCTGGGTGTTTGTGTAGTATGGCTGACAGTGTAGTTGTATACATGCGAATGACTGTGGGTGTTTGTGTAGTATGGCTGACAGTGTAGTTGTATACATGTGAATGACTGGGTGTTTGTGTAGTATGGCTGACAGTGTAGTTGTATACATGTGAATGACGGGTGTTTGTGTAGTATGGCTGACAGTGTAGTTGTATACATGTGAATGACTCTGGGTGTTTGTGTAGTATGGCTGACAGTGTAGTTGTATAAATGTGAATAACTGGGTGTTTGTGTAGTATGGCTGACAGTGTAGTTGTATAAATGTGAATGACTGGGTGTTTGTGTAGTATGGCTGACAGTGTAGTTGTATACATGTGAATGACTCTGGGTATTTGTGTAGTATGGCTGACAGTGTAGTTGTATACATGTGAATGACTGGGTGTTTGTGTAGTATGGCTGACAGTGTAGTTGTATAAATGTGAATGTCTCTGGGTGTTTGTGTAATATGGCTGACAGTGTAGTTGTATAAATGTGAATGGCTCTGGGTATTTGTGTAGTATGGCTGACAGTGTAGTTGTATAAATGTGAATGGCTCTGGGTATTTTTGTAATATGGCTGACAGTGTATTTGTATAAATGTGAATGGCTCTGGGTGTTTGTGTAGTATGGCTGACAGTGTAGCTGTATAAATGTGAATGGCTCTGGGTGTTTTTGTAGTATGGCTGACAGTGTAGCTGTATAAATGTGAATGACTCTGGGTGTTTGTGTAGTATGGTTGACAGTGTAGTTGTATAAATGTGAATGACTAGGTGTTTGTGTAGTATGGCTGACAGTGTAGTTGTATATATGTGAATGACTCTAGGTGTTTGTGTAGTATGGCTGATAGTGTAATTGTACAAATTCGAGACGTTCTTCACTCAGTGCTCCTGTCCCTAACAAGCCTACAGTTTCTGTGGACGTAAAGTAACACTCAACCAACTCAGTGCTTCATCCTCTTAATCCTCAATGCTCATTGTAAGAGTCTTGAGCTCGCTCGTCCTTATAGTTATTATTATTGATCCGCCGTGCACTCCCTCCTCCTGGTCCTGCATGGCCTGTGTGAGCAGGCAGTCGAAGAGCAGGATGAAGAGTTGTGGTGCAGGGTGTACAGTCTGGCTTCGCCGTATTTCCATCTGGAAAAGGCTGATGCAACTCCGCTGGAGAGCACCTGACCTTTCATCCCATCATAAAAGAGCTTGATGATGTTGACACATTTCTTTCCCTAGGCACATCGCTGTAGCATCATCCAGTAGGTTTTGTTCTAATCCACTGATTAGTCGCTTCAGGATGATGCAAGCGAAGAATGATTGCCTACTAAAGGCGCAGTCACTAAACTCTGTCTCGTGTCAACTCTGCTCACGCAGTCTGGCAAAGACACGGTCGTGTTTACTCCAAAGCTACACTTTAAGCAGTCTGCGTTTTGCTTACTTCATGAAGCAAGTAATTTAAAAAAGAAAAGAAAAAAAGTTTAAATGTCATTGTCCCATTTGCCTATTTCATGTATCAAGCAAGAGCATATAGCTTCCTTCGTGAAATGCGCGCTTTGTTTCCTCAGTTACTAAACACAGCAGAATTGTTTTCAAGTTCAAGTATAAAAGTTTTGAATTAACAAACGTAGCACGCTTCCCGATTAAGTGTGACTAGTACAAAGACACAAAGCCGCTTTAACTTTGAGCCACACGCCTGACAGGCAGCAGTGCGTCTCCTGTTAGCAGTGTGTGTTAATTGTCGTGTAAATTAGACCATTGTTTAATTTCGCTGATGGGCGTAGTGTTTCCGTCATGGATTGGCCTACCTACTGGTATGTTTTGTTCGTCTCTGCCCACGGGACCCAGAATAGTCTGTGTTTGTTTCTGCATCTGACACTTAGCTTGATTGCTATGTTTCTGCAGCTGACACTTAGCTTGACCGCTCACTGACAGCCATTGCTGGCTGAGGGCAGTGACCGGTATTTGCACGTGCTTCAGACCACACACATACCGCTCGGTGTCAGTACTCAGGATGACCAAGACACCGATACCTGCGATTCTGTGTTGAGTTGTACTGAGTGAGGAGCGGGACCAGCTTCTGTCTTGCAAACCTGTGACAGGCCTACTCGACCCCATTCTCTGAATCAGTACGGAATCTTGGTGTGTTCTTGGATGAGTCTCTCTCAGTGGAAACGCAGGTGAATCAGTTGTGTAATGTTTTGTATTTCCGGCTTCGTAGAATCAGTAAGATCTGTTCTTTCCCGACTGTTGATGCCGCAAAGATATAGGCTGTAGCCTTCATTCTATCCTTACTTGATTATTGTAATTCTCTTTTGCCTGGCCTTTCTGATCGCAAACTTGCAAAACGTCAACGCAGACAGAATAGTGCTGCCGGGCTCGTCCTTCGTAAACCACGGCGTGAAGGCACTACTCCACTCTTGAAAATACTTCACTGGCTGCCTGTTAAAGCCAGGATAGAATACAAGGTCCATACCCTTTACTTTGTTACTATGCCCTCCTATCTGTGTGAGTTTCTTCAACCTTAACAGTCTCATGAACACATAACATACAAACTGTCCTGCATGTGTTACAACTTCGTCACTGCCTCCACCCCACAATACCTCGCTGAGCGTTTACAAAGCTACACACCATCCCGTACTCTACGGTCTACCGCAGACACACGTAAACTGAAGATCCCTGTGTTCAAAAGGAAATACTAGACCAGAGATCTTTCTCCTATCAGGGTCCAGTAACTTGGAATAATCTGCCTTTCTCCATCCGCCACACAAACATACTCATTAAGTCACAGCTGAAAACCCACTTGTTCTCCCAAACGTTTCAATAGAACCGAGTTTTTATGTATATGATTATGATGATGCTCTTTGCATTTGATTTCCAATCATCAGATGTGTCCATGGTCCATGTATTACTGCACTGCGTGTCTTGATTGCATTAACTGTTCCGGGATGTGTGCATGTTTGCCTGCGCTTTGCTGTCGGCGGTGGATTGTCTGGTGTATGCATGTTTCATGTGTTGATTCTCATGTTCCTTCTCGTTTTGAACTGTGAAGTGCTTTGAGCCAGTCGAGTTGGATTAGGCGCTGTGTAAGTCTTACATATTATCATAGTTGGATTAGGCGCTGTGTAAGTGTTACATATTATTATTAATGTGTGATGAGTGTACTAGGCACCCCAAAACATTCCTAATGCAATTGTATTTGACACTTGGCAGTAAGATCGTTTTGTCATGCATGACTGAAAAAGCGATGACTTCACAAAGGCGGGCTGCAGCAGCAACCGTAAGGTCTGTTTAAGCAACCGTTAATAATCATACCGCTCTGTATCGTCATAACACACTGAAACAAAGCGTGACGTAATAGATTACATGTAAAGTAATGTAGCACAACCAGACATACATTTTTGCATACCGTTTATTGCAGTTTGCTCAGACCATGTCGCAAGAAACTGTCTTGGCAACAATGATTCGTCGGTTCTTGGCGTTTAAAGCTGCAACAAGCATGAAGGACATACAAAGGCTAACTGCAGGTCCTCAAATCACAAGTAAAGCACGTGTCCATGGCCACCAGCACGTAACGGCAGTAACGTGCAAAGCAGACGCTGAAGTCCACCTGCAGTCAGTCTAGTCAACAGATTGTTTACGTCCAGCCTAGTCAACAGATTGTTTACGTCCAGTCTAGTCAACAGATTGTTTACGTCCAGTCTAGTCAACAGACTGTTTACGTCCAGTCAGCATGCGGGTAAACCGGGACAATGGTCATTAATATCTGTATAATTTCTTGCGATGTTGAACGTTTGTGAAATTCTCTAAAATGTATAATCTTGCAGTTTACGCCATCCCGGTAACACCGAAAAACACAACAAACAAACAAACAAACAAACAAACAAACAAAAATCCCACCATAAAAAAAGCAACCAAACTCGACCATTAAGCTTTGTGTCCAGACAGGAGACACGCATTATTGCTGGTCAGTTCACGTTAGTTACTTAAAGCAGCATGTCCACGATCCGTCGAGCAGCGTGACCTCCAAATGGTCCACGGCATGGTATAAAGGTGTACGCGTAAAACTCGCTAAACTAGTGAGCCGGTTTGGCCTAGCGGTAAGGCGTTAGTTTGGTAAGCGGAAGGACCTCGGTTCGATACCGCTTTGGCTCTCCTTTCGCTTCAGAAAGGTTGTGGTTTGTGGACACTGTCTTGTGACTTTGTCCCTCACTTCCTACTGAAACATGAAAATAAAATGGCTCTCATCGCTGCCCATCTTAATGCAGGAGTCATTCTCTTGGTGACAGTGTAGCGATAGGTATATAATCTCCCTTTTCCCCCTTCTCCCCGTCCCTAATAAGCCTTATGGTTTGTGTGGACGTTAAGCACTATGTTTACTTACTCGCTAAACGTTATCGTCAGAAAGGGTTCCGGCCTGCCAGTCACCCGAACAGCTGCAGCCAATCAGAGCGTCTCAGACACGCCCACTGGTAAGTATGGGAGGCGGGGCTTAGAGCTCTCGCAGACCTCTCCATCAGGCAGATTTCAAAGACCCCACTTCCAAAACCAAAGCCGCCATCATGACGGTTTTACCAAAGCAAGTTGCACCTCAGAAATCTTCCTAAAATGAAACTGAATTAAAAAAGGAATGTTCATGAGCATGTCCATATTTGTTAGAAAACTACATGTGAATGTCTTTTGGGCAAGTAATCGATAAACGTTTCACTTTGGTTTCAGTAACAGTGGCGACTACCGCAAGTATCCGACTTTACATTTTAGATCTTACTGTCGTTGAAGAGCTTATAATAATGTGATGAGTTGAATCCCACTCACACTTCTCATAAAATACAATAAAATGACCAAGGAAACAACAACATAAAATACTTATAATCGCAACGGAGAATTATGATAACGTGTGACAGATTAATGTCAGCAAACATTGTGATACATATTCAATGTGCAACTGATTTTCAGCAGACATCATGAACGATTTATGTTCAGCAAACATTGTAATCAATTCAGGTTCAACGTGCAGTGTGCTCGATTCGTTTACAAAGGACATTACGGGCGACACCAGCAAAGTAGATACCACGAGTGACTGATGCTCAACATACATTCATAATCGATGTCCGTTCAGTGGATATTCCACTTTATGAGCTGAAAGAGACTGGCAAAGATGACAGAAAAAAGTAGTTCATTTGTGCGTAGGTGCAGTGCACACAGTGCTGAGGGTTGGGTGCACTGTGGGAACTACACTCCGGCAGCTGCACCCACTCAGCCCAACCTCCGCACTGCACGCGTTTCTTCAGCCGGTTTTGAACTGCAAGCCGGCTGAAGATGCCTGGTAATCAATGAACCCACGGCTTGCCAGGCTTCTGGAAACTCTTCACTTTGATTTTCTGAACATGGGCAGGTTTGCTCTTACTTTTCGCTTTGCCGTTTCCGTTTCCGTTGGCGAAGAGATCGGGGAGGTTGCCTGACGGCCCGCTGTCGTAGTCGCTGGTGGCGAGACTGGTGGTGGCGCTGCTGCGGGCGTTGGGCGGGGCAGCAGCCGGCGGCCGGCACGTGCTGGTCACCTGGGTCTGCTGGGGGCTCATGATGGACTTGGCACCGCTCAGGCTGCTCAACTGGGACAGCACGCGCACAATCTCGTTGGCCTCGCTAGGCAACAGGAACCAGCGACTGGCCCGAGTGAATTCCTCGAAAACGTGGGTGTCGTCCGGGACGGTCAACGGTTTCTGAAGATGGACACAGTGGACATGTAAACCGTACTAGTTTTGTTATGCGATGTAATAAAACAAATTAGTAATGAGTTAACTGAGAGTCAAATAATTATGCCGTACGCAGCATTATACTCTAGCGCCTTCGAATAGTTTGCCTAGAGAGAAGGAAAGGTGTTGATAGACAAATACAGAGTGAAAATAAAAGAGTGGGAGGGCAGAGAGAGAGGAGATAAATATATTACGAGAGGTGGAGACATGTGCTCGCTGAGAGAGAGAGAGAGAGAGAGAGAGAGAGAGAGAGAGAGAGAGAGAGAGAGAGAGAGAGAGAGAGAGAGAGAGAGAGAGAGAGAGAGAGAGAGAGAGAGCGAGAGAGAGAGAGAGAGAGAGAGAGAGAGAGAGAGAGAGAGAGAGAGAGAGAGAGAGAGAGAGAGAGAGAGAGAGAGAGAAGGTGTGATGGAGAGACACACTAAAACTGAAGACAATCAAGGGACAAACGAGTACAGACAATCAAGGGACAAACGAGTATGCTGGCAGAGAGAAGCGACCACAAACCGTTTCCGCGTCCTGGAACGTTTGACACGCTCTCTGCAGGGTGTCCTGCAAGGTCTCTGGAAGGTCGGTGGCTGTATCAGCTCTGGGCGCTTCGTAGTCCAGGTAGCCGTTGGTGTACGACAGCTGATCAAGTCGCTTTTGCAGCTGGCTCTCCTGAAGGCGGTACAGACACGTCATTACATCTGTGTGCGTGCGTGTATGTGTGTGTGTGTGTGTGTGTGTGTGTGTGTGTGTGTGTGTGTGTGTGTGTGTGTGTGTGTGTGTGTGTGTGTGTGTGTGTGTGTGTGTGTGTGTGAATACTCAGTACACAGTCTAGTCAGCCCCCATCTGTCTGTCACAGTTCAGACCTGAGAGTCAGTCAAAACTCTCACTCCTCTCGGACACGGACGGAAAACCCAGCAGACCACATCATCAGTCTGTCAGGTTACTACACTGTGTCGTCACGACAAAGACGCGAATAAGCGCGAACCCCGTGGTGGCCTTGAGGTTGAGTGGACGTGTACTTAGGATTGCTGTGTATGCTCTGGGTTCGACTCTCATTACAGGAAGAAGAAAAATTACAGTACACAGACTGAACGAAAACCGGCAACTTCATTTCAAATGTTTGGAAAGTTACAAACTGTGATTTCCTAGGTTCTGTTTCGGTAGTGTTGTCCGTTTCGGAGATACAGTAACTTAAAGGGGACTGTCGTCACACATACTGGCCTTATTCATAACGTCACAGACACTGAATGCCAGACACAAAATGGCGGTCTCGAAATGTGTCTATGATACCGAGATCCCCTTCCCCCATCCTCACACACCCATCCCATGTCTAGAGTACTGACATTCCGACCGTTCCCTCCGCCTTCCACACCCCTCCTACGGAAAAGACGGTTCATTGTGCCGTTGAGCTGGGGTCTCGATATAATATTTCATTTTGTTCTACGTGTGAATGTCTACGGGGAAAAGGTTTCGTAGCTACCTGTACATGCTCACCTGCGAGATCTTGTGCTTCCATTCCGCTGTCTGGATACTGAAGCTGTACTGAAACAAAAGCATTCCAAACCAACGTTTGATTACTACTTGTTCATTCTGCTTGTCCTTTTTGATATTTACACTTCAGAATGTACAAAAGGAGAAGATGGAGGTAAAAATAAAAGAGAAAATTTACTTCATTTTTATCCTTTGTAATGGGTTGGAAAAGAATGTGATGGCACACAAGAACAAACTGCTCGTAGTTTTGACATTAACCAGTGTACAGGCTCTGCTTAAACTAACACACTACAGTGAGATACAAAGCGCTCAGACTACCTTCATCTGAAATGTTTACTTGTTACAGGTGCACAAAATGACATTAGAGCTAAATATAAACAAACATAGTCCTTTCGTAACTAAACACTATGTCACAAGCAATACCACGCACACACACACACACACACACACACACACACACACACACACACACACACACACACACACACACACACACACACACACACACACACACACACACACACACACACACACACACACACACACACACACACACACACACACACACACACACAAACGAACAAACAAACACTCATACTACTACTGTTGCTGCTGCTGCTGCTACTACTACTACTACTAATAATAATAATAATAATGCCACCATCATCAAACCAAGCCCAAATGCCTCAACAACAACCAAACACAGTAAATGGAAAAGGTGTATTTACAAATGCCAAGGCTGAGGCTTCTGTAATGTCACCCATGATTTGTCTTTGCTTTTCATTCAGTGAACCTGATCTGATTAATGTATGCCTGTGATCAGGCTGATCTGATTAATGTATGCCTGTGATCAGGCTGATCTGATTAATGTATGCCTGTGATCAGGCTGATCTGATTAATGAATGCCTGTGATCAGGCTGATTTGATTAATGTATACCTGTGATTAGGCTGATCTGATTAATGAATGCCTGTGATCAGGCTGATTTGATTAATGTATACCTGTGATTAGGCTGATCTGATTAATGTATGCCTGTTATCATGCCGACCACAAACAAAAACCTAAATCAACTACCTTCGATGGATTTGATCAGAACAAGTTATTAATATGACTGGGTCAACCAAAATATGACCAAAAAACAAACAAACGAACAAAAAAACAAAAACAAAAAACAAACAAACTAAAAACACACACACAAAAACAACAACAACAACCAAACAAATAAAAGACAGAAGGAAAAACGTCTACAGGTCTAATCAGCTTAATGTATTAGTGTGGTGAGGCCAAGACCGAAACCCAAATAGCAACAAAGACATGATGGTAAACAAATCCCGAACAGCAACAAAGCCATGATGATAGACAAAGCCCGAACAGTAACAAAGCCATGATGGCAAACAAATCCCGAACAGCAACAAAGCCATAATGGTAAACAAATCCCGAAAAGCAACAAAGCCATATGGCAAACAAAAGCAAATCGTTGCTCCGGCCTACCTGGGGTAGAAGTTTCCAACCATGTTCTGTTACCATAGCAACAGCCTGCAGGACAAAGTCCAGTTGCTCTTCGCTGATGAAGTAAGGCAGGTTGAGACGTGTAAACCCTGGTCTGTGATAACAAGGGGTGTTTGTTAGACTGACCTTTGCAACCCTGCATGTAGTCATGACAAGTCAATCCGGGTATGTGAAAAACGAATGAGTGTTTGTTAGCCTGACCATTGCCTGCAGATATCCGGATACAAGAAACTGATCTGATCTGGATTGTTGTTTTGATATCTGCTTGTTGCTGCTGCTTTGGGGGCTACAGAAAAGCATTTCAAGGCGATTTACGATGCGATCCATCAGAACAGAAAAGGCCTCACTTGAAGATTTCCCTGAGAGCATCCTCGTGTCCGTCTGCTGGGCTTGCTGTCTTCTGTGACTCACTGGAGACAGAAAAGAGAAGAAAGCCGGTCCATGATTTGAGCACATTGTTTTGTTTCCATGCTGGACTCCCGCCTCCACCAATCAGGGACAGACGGCAGCACCACGTGTCCTACAGACTACAGAGTACTTGATTCATCCAGTTACGGGAAATTGCAGTGTCATCTCGCACATGAAAAGCGCTTAAAAGCTATAACAAACAAACAACCTAAAATAAATCATAATGTGTAAAACTATACAGTAGCAATAAAAATATATAATTTACGTGTGCATCAAGTTACAGCATTGTCATCATCACGATGGCTCCACCAACTGGAAACCAAGGGAAATTACTCAATGTACTTACTCTTCAGTGGTGAGCAGATTCAAGATGACCGCTGATTGTTCGTCACTGATGCCTAACAGGTCCTGAAAACAGAGAGAAGCGTTGTGCCAAAGGGAAAGAGGCCAGCTGACTACTGGCACCCAGCTTCCTGTGATGCCTGACTATCAGCTCACTTGCTTCGTATCACAACCACACTGGCCACAGTGTCAGACTGGGTAAGTCATACCCTGCTTGCAGTGTCCACTTCACGCTGCTCAAGCTGTTTTCCTCAAGCAAAGACCTGCATTTTAAACTGATGGACAATAAAAACATTCAATATATTCCCCCAGGTCTGTACCGCGCCCACAGACTTAGGGACCCAGCTGCTCTGGGCCCAGACCTATCAAAGGTTGCATCTTAAAAGACTGAAGTTTTGCATGCTAAGCCTGCTGCCACAAAACATGCCATTGTCATTTCCGCCTACGAGTTCACTCAAAGTCATTTGTCGCCATCCTCATCACTCGTCACGTGACCTGTGTCGTGAACACTGAATCAGACTTCTTGTGGCTTGGCAAATGTAGTTTTGCCTGATATACGATATTCCCTGCACGGTTGACTGCACGGTACTTATCCAGTAAACAAACACTTTGTCTTCTCGCCGACACCTTGACCTGCTTGAACCTTCTTCTTGAAAGTCAGCCTCCTTTCTTACCTTCTGTGTGTTTGCATCTTGTTTCATTACGCTAGCAATCAACTTTGTGTCAGATTTTTATCCTTTCACTGCACGTTAAATATTAACTTACTGTGACTAGCTACTTCACAGTCCCAAGGACACATTGAACCGCAGTTGACTCAGCGTGACCATAACTACTTCATATTCCAAATGACGCCTGCATCCGAGTCGAATTTCACGAATGTCCAATATTACCCCCCCCACACACACACACACCATGGCGTAAGGACCAGCGCAAGCACAGCCCCCTCTGGCCTGGATACCAAAGAGGTCGTTGAGCAGGCAGGCGACGTAGTTGTGGTGGAGGTAGTAGCCGGTGGCGGGATGGCGCACGAGGAAGGAGAAGACGGGAAGACGCTCCACCTCCATGCTGCCCAGAATCAGCAGATTGGGCAGCGGCCCCCACGCCTGTCTCGCCCGACTGCACACAGACAGGGTGTGACTGACTGCACATAGACATGGTGTGACTGACTGCACAGAAACATGGTGTGACTGACTGCACACAGGCATGGTGTGACTGACTGCACATAGACATGGCGTGACTGCACACAGACATGGTGTGACTGACTGCACACAGACATGGTGTGACTGACTGCACACAGACATGGTGTGACTGACTGCACACAGACATGGTGTGACTGACTGCACACAGACATGGTGTGACTGACTGCACATAGACATGGCGTGACTGCACACAGACATGGTGTGACTGACTGCACACAGACATGGTGTGACTGACTGCACACAGACATGGTGTGACTGACTGCACAGAAACATGGTGTGACTGACTGCACACAGGCATGGTGTGACAGACTGCACACATACATGGTGTGACCGACTGCACACAGACATGGCGTGACTGCACACAGACATGGTGTGACTGACTGCACACACACATGGTGTGACTGACTGCACACAGACATGGTGTGACTGACTGCACACACACACATGGTGTGACTGACTGCACACAGATATGGTGTGACTGACTGCACACAAACATGGTGTGACTGTACACAGAAAACGTGACTGAGTGCACATAGACATGATGTCACTGACTGCAAGCAGACATGGTGTGACTGACTGCACACAGACATGGTGTGACTGTGTGCACACAGACATGGTGTGACTGCACACAGACATGACATGGTGTGACTGACTGAACACACACATGGTGTGACTGACTGCACACAGACATGGAGTGACTGACTGCACACAGACATGGTGTGACTGACTATTGTCCATGCTAGAATCATACACGAAAATGTGTCTCGTGTCTGTACATTATGTAACATTGAACTATAATTGACACTCACACCCACACCCACACGCGCACACGCACTCTCTCTCTCTCTGTCTCTCTCTCTGTCTCTCTCTCTGTCTCTCTCTCTGTCTCTGTCTCTCTCTCTCTCAACACACACACACACACACACACACACACACACACACACACACACACACACACACACACACACACGCACACACACACACGCGCGCAAGCACGCACGCACGCACGCACGCACGCACACAGCACCTATGTAATTTACGGACAAGCAGCAGTCATATCAGGGGATCCGCCATAAAATTACTGTCACATAAAGGCAATTTAAAAGACTCTTTAAAAGCATACAGTAAACCTCACATTTCCAAGACACTGTACAGACACACAGTTGCATACAAAAATGTAAGCCCTAATGATTCGGTGTGAGCCCTAGACTAGGTGTGAGCCCTAGTGATTCGGTGTGAGCCCTAGACTAGGTGTGAGCCCTAGTGATTCGGTGTGAGCCCTAGTGACTCAATGTGAGCTCTAGAGATTCGGTGTGAGCCCTAGCGATTAGGTGTAAGCCCTAGAGACTGGGTGTGAGCCCTAGTGACTCAGTGTGAGCCCTTGTGACTCAGTGTGAGCCCTTGTGACTCGGTGTGAGCCCTAGTGACTCAATGTGAGCCCTTGTAACTAGGTGTGAGCCCTAGTGACTCAGTGTGAGCCCTAGTGACTCAGTGTGAGCCCTTGTGACTCGGTGTGAGCCCTAGTGACTCAATGTGAGCCCTTGTGACTCAGTGTGAGCCCTAGTGACTCAGTGTGAGCCCTTGTGACTCGGTGTGAGCCCTAGTGACTCAGTGTGAGCCCTTGTGACTCGGTGTGAGCCTTTACTGATTCAGTGGAAGCCATAGTGTTTCAGTGGGGCCCTATTAGCTCACCGGGAGCTCTAACGATTTAATGGAAGCCCTAGTGATTGAATGCGGCCCCAGAGACCCAGTGAGACGTGGGAGCCCTAGTGAGCCAGTGGGAGCCCTAGTGAGCCAATGGGAGCCCTAGTGATTGAATGGGGCCCAAATGACCCGGTGAGAGCCTTAGTGAGCCAGTGGAAGCCCTAGTGACCCGGTGGGAGCCCTAGTGACCAGTGGGAGCCCTGCTGACTCAATGGGAGCCCTAGTCACTCGGCGGGAACTCTAGTGACATGGTGGGAGCCCTAGTGACCCAACGGGAACCCTAGTGACCCAACGGGAACCCTAGTGACTCAGTGGGAGCCCTGGTGACTCAGTGGGAGCCCTGGTGACTCAATAGGAGCCCTGTCGACTCAGTGGTAGCCCTAGTGACTCAGTGCGAGCGGGAGCCCTAGTGACCCAGTGGGGGCCCTAGTGACTCAGTGCGAGCTTTAGTGGCCGAGTGGGAACCCTAGTGAACAGGTGGAGCCCAAGTGGCTCAGTGGGAGCCCTAGTGATGCAGTGGGACCCTAGTGGCCCAGTGGGAGCCCTAGTTACCCGGTGGGAGCCCTGGTGACACATCGGGAGCCCTAGTGACTCAGTGGGAGCCCTAGTTGCCCAGTGGGAGCCCTAGTGGCCCAGTTGGAGTCCTAGTGACCCATTGGGAGCTGACCGGAACAGCTGCTGCTCGCGGTCCATGATGAGTTCCGGGGTGATGGCGGCTTTCAGCTGGAAGACCAGTCCCGCTCTGATGGCGCCAACGATGGCCGGTGTACCGCCCTCCTCCCTCTCCTCCAGAGCATGCAGGTAGCGGTGGCCCGTCTGACTCACCTGAGGCAAGGACACGCAGCCAGGACAAAGTGATACAGGTAATGCACTGACGCACACGACTCTCGATTTGGGGAGCAGAGAGAGAGAGAGAGAGAGAGAGAGAGAGAGAGAGAGAGAGAGAGAGAGAGAGAGAGAGAGAGAGGGGTGGCAGAAGGGGAGGGGAGTGGCGGGCACACAGACAGACAGCTGGAGAGCAACTTGCTATTTACACCCATTTAGCCAAGTAAACCTTGCCATGCTACACACAGAAGCTGTGTTGTGTTGAAGACACACACATACACAGGCACAGACAGACAGACAGACAGACAGACACACACACAGACAGACAGACAGAAAGACTTTTTGTGCACATGTGATTTGTCCTTTTAACATAGTATACTAAAGGGACGTTAAAAATCCAAGAATTAATTCCTTCTGTAAATGTGACTATATGTTTTGATTATAAAAATGACCGACTGCCTACTCATACCTCTGAACTTTGTCAAAAATTAATAATTATGCTACTGTAGAAAAAAGAAAAAAATGACTTCAAACCATCTTTCCCTTTTCCCATCCCTCTCTGCCTCCACATTCCAGTTCTCTCTCGCTAGTATTTGTTTAAGCCACCAGCCAATCTATCTAACTAACATTGTTTTGTTTTTTTCCACTATTTTGTTTTGACTGTTTTCTAGCGACTGTTCGTATTTTTGTGTTTTGTTATTGTAGTTTGTTTGTTTCTTTTTCTTTCTTTATTTTCTCTTGTTTTTCGTTTTTATTGTTGTTATTTCTCACTCAGTTTTTGTTAGTGAAATGAAATTGTTCGTCCGCCTTACATTGTGCGTTTTTTCCAACTATAATATCATGAGCTCATCGCCTATAAGCTACAGCTTGTTGATGAGCACATAACGATTCTTTGTATCTTTATTTTGTCTTGAATAAAATTTTGTTTAAATCAGACAGACAGACAGACAGACAGACAGACAGACAGACAGACAGACAGACAGACACATACACACACACACACACACACACACACACACACACACACACACACACACACACACACACACACACACACACGCGCGCGCGCGCGCGCGCGCGAAATTCTATGCTTACAACAAGCACAGTGCCTCCACCGCAGTTGTGTGGAATTTCGTTCATGAACAGTTTCTTCTTGGCAAGAAGGAGACCTGCAAGCACAAGGCAAAAGGGATGACGTCACTGAGATGATGACATCTCTACACTCACTTATCTCACCACAGAGTAACTGTATCAGTTAGTGTGGGTGTGTTTTGGGCTGCAGCTGTCTTACCTGTATCAGTTAGTGTGGGTGTGTTTTGGGTTGCAGCTGTCTTACCTGTATCAGTTAGTGTGGGTGTGTTTGGGGCTGCAGCTGTCTTACCTGTATCAGTTAATGTGGGTGTGTTTTGGGTTGCAGCTGTCTTACCTGTATCAGTTAGTGTGGGTGTGTTTGGGACTGCAGCTGTCTTACCTGTATCAGTTAGTGTGGGTGTGTTTTGGGTTGCAGCTGTCTTACCTGTATCAGTTAGTGTGGGTGTGTTTTGGGTTGCAGCTGTCTTACCTGTATCAGTTAGTGTGGGTGTGTTTTGGGTTGCAGCTGTCTTACCTGTATCAGTTAGTGTGGGTGTGTTTTGGGTTGCAGCTGTCTTACCTGTATCAGTTAGTGTGGGTGTGTTTTGGGTTGCAGCTGTCTTACCTGTATCAGTTAGTGTGGGTGTGTTTGGGACTGCAGCTGTCTTACCTGTATCAGTTAATGTGTGTGTGTGCGTGTGTGTGTGTGTGTGTGTGTGTGTGTTTGGGGCAACACATTACAGCTATGCAGCAACAGTCTTACCTGGCGTGGACACGCCACCACAAACTTGTGTGGAGAAATGAAGATGGCGTCCTTGTAGACCAGAGCTTGGTTTTTTCTGGATAAGCTAAGAAAAAAATGGGAAAAAGGAAAATAGCAGAAAGTGAAAGGATTCAATCGTAGCCTACTGATCTTGGCAGAATTAAGTGTTTGTGTGTATTTATGAGTGTGTACGCATGTGTATGAGTGTATGTGCGTGTGTATTTATGTACTTGGGTGTGTGTGGGTATTTGTCGATATGAATGTATGTGCGATCGTATGTTTGTGTGCATGACTCTGTGTGTGGTTGCCAGAGTTTGGGATTTTTAAACTGTGCACAGGTGTTGACGCATCGATTGCACACGGGCTATACGGACATCATAAGAGAGGCTACACTAGAAGCACGCAGCGGTTTACGACATTCCTCCTTTCCTTGGAAGAAGGTGCCGGAAAGAGTGCACGAGAAGTGGACTCGGGCAGAAAGCTCCCTTGCCTCACCCGGGACTCGAACCCGAGTCAGTGTTGCGCCTGGCTTTTCAGTCGGAGGCTCTACCCACTGAGCTATCCCCGCCCCTCGTTTGCTGTGAAGTACACGTATTACAAGTCTACGCGGATTTCACTTCTCTGATAAGATACTAAGGTAACCTCGAATCCTGAATCTTACGCGGTTGCTATCCGCGATGCCGCACACAGGTCGGTTTTGGTGGGCAAAGTACGTACCCACTGACCACGGGGTTCATGTCGATACGGACATAGGGGCCAGCAGTGGCGTAGTCCCACAGTGCCAGAGCGCCGTAGGTGTGAAGCATGACGGTGATGCTGTCCACGTCGCTCAGTATGCCGGTCACGTTGGAGGCCGCCGACATAGAGCCGATCAACCGTCTGCCCGTTGTGGCCCAGTGCTGTGTTGGACACGTCAACATAGAGCCAGTCAGTGCTGTGTTGGACACGTCAACATAGAGCCAGTCAGTGCTGTGTTGGACACGTCAACATAGAGCCAGTCAGTGCTGTCTGTTTAACACAGGTGCAACATACAGCCAATCAATTTAATATTGTTGTTTGTGGTGTTGTTGTTTTTTAGTTCTTGATTGTCCCTTTCGGAAAACTCGGGTCGCCATACCCTGGTAATGCACAGCAGCCGCAAGAGCAGCGCTATCCATTCCTATCAGCGTGTGCTGTATTAGCGAGTGTCCAAACAACGGCATGACTGCCAGTGTTGGGGACGTGCACACAGGTGTTGATGCATGCGATTGCACACGGGGGCAGTACGGACACCGTAAGATAGTCTGCACTGGAAGATGACTCTGGGAGAAGAACCTTTTCACGGGGGCCTGGCGTCAGTAAGCCTACTGCGCCTGGCTTTTCAGTCAGATCAAGCGAACCATCCCCGCCCGCTATAATCGTGTGCCCGTTGTGGCCCAGTGTTGTGTTGGACACATGCAACACAGGGCCACTCAGCCAGTGGTGTGTTGGACACATGCAACACAGGGCCACTCAGCCAGTGGTGTGTTGGACACATGCAACACAGGGCCACTCAGCCAGTGGTGTGTTGGACACATGCAACACAGGGCTACTCAGCCAGTGGTGTGTTGGACTAAAACACCGTAAGCAAACACAGAGCCGGTCAGCCGTCGGCTGATGTGTACACATTTCCGACAGTAAAACGGGAAAAGTTACAAAGCAATCTGAAACGTCCATAACTAATCCAAAGGGAGATAAACCCACCTGGAGTTCGTCCTCCAGATGCTCCAGGTCGATCAAACCGCTCGGCGTCTGTCTGATGCGTATCACCTGCAAGTGAGACACGCTTCGGGAATCAGTCACACGGCATGACCATGGTAGCTGTCAGTCAGTGACACAGAATGCTCATGGTAGATGTCAGTCAGTGACACAGAATGCTCATGGTAGATGTCAGCCAGTGACACAGAATGCTCATGGTAGATGTCAGTCAGTGACACGGCATGCTCATGGTAGATGTCAGCCAGTGACACAGAATGCTCATGGTAGATGTCAGCCAGTGACACAGAATGCTCATGGTAGATGTCAGTCAGTGACACGGCATGCTCGCGGTAGATGTCAGTCAGTGACACAGCATACTTATGGTAGATGTCAGTCAGTGACACAGCATACTTATGGTAGATGTCAGTCAATGACACAGCATGCTAACGGTAGATTTCAATCAGTACAGTACGCGCCTCTGAAGCCTATAGAAGATTGTGTATAAGGCTAAATTCTTACTCCACCCAGTTTAAAGGCAATGTTCAGTACCTGAGACCCTTTAGCGAATGGAAACATAACAGCCTTTGGTCGTTTAAGAATAGTTACATTTGATGACACTGGACATGTGCTACTGTGGTAAGTAAAGAGTCCAGATGATCGTGGCGTAACACGTACAGGTGGTGACCATTCACGTGAACACCCACTGACTGTTCACGCTGCACGTGGCGGCATACACGTGTATATAATAACAGTTAGCCAAAAAGGTCATGATGATCGTGGCGTAACACGTACAGGTGGTGACCATTCACGTGAACACCCCACTGACTGTTCACGCTGCACGTGGCGGCATACACGTGTATATAATAACAGTTAGCCAAAAAGGTCATGATGATCGTGGCGTAACACGTACAGGTGGTGACCATTCACGTGAACACCCCACTGACTGTTCACGCTGCACGTGGCAGCATACACGTGTATATAATAACAGTTAGCCAAAAAGGTCATGATGATCGTGGCGTAACACGTACAGGTGGTGACCATTCACGTGAACACCCCACTGACTGTTCACGCTGCACGTGGCAGCATACACGTGTATATAATAACAGTTAGCCAAAAAGGTCATGATGATCGTGGCGTAACACAGGTGATGCCATTACAGGTGAAAATTAACCCCATTGGCTGTTCCCGTTACACGTGTCTCCATGTTCGAAGAGGACGGACAGTCAAGCATAATGAAGCGCAAATGCACAAATTACAGAGGCAGGATTCGTGGCAAAGGGTGAACCACGTCTAACTGGGTGTCACTGTTCTGAGACCTAAATTAGGACACTTCTGACAGCCCTGGTCGCTTAGCAACTGGACTTTAATTTCTGCATCCCGGGTACCCCACAGGCGGATGCTTTCTGGGAGAAAATGTCCACACAAGACACATTTCAGCACCGATTTTCCTGCAAGCCAGCCTATTTTCTGGGAGAAAATGTCATCACAAAACTCACTTCAGCATCTATTTTCCTGTAAGCCAGCCTATTTTCTGGGAGAAGATGTCCACACAAAACTCACTTCGGCGTGTATTTCCCTCCAAGGCAGGATATTTGAATGGTGCTCGTACGGACTTGTGAATACCACCTGTAAGGTCAAACAGCATCATTTCAGTCTCGCGGTTTGGTTAAATCTGTACAAAATATACAGAAAAAAAGTATCCTTTGTTGTTGATGTTACTCAGTGTATGTCGGAATGCATACACATAACACACAAGTGCTTTATTGCCCATGTTACTGGCTGTATGTCGGAATGCATATACATAACACAGAAGTGCTTTACTGCCACCGTGACTCGCTGTATGGCGGAATTCGTCTGCCGGTCGGCACAGCAAAGATTCCGCACAGAAATGCCTTAATTTTAAAGGGAGAAAACAAGAAGAGTGTTTCCAGTCAGACGAGTTGCATACAGTACAAGACTGGGGAAATGGGTTTACTGTGTTCCTTATATACACACCGGTCAGACGAGTCGCATACAGTACAAAACTGGGGAAATGGGTTTACTGTGTTCCTTATAATTATACACACCAGTCAGACATAGCATGTTGTGCATGACCTTTTTCAGCGTAGGTGTACGTTGCAACCATACGACTTAAGAAACTGCGAAAAAGGTCGTTGTAGATATTTTTTCAAAGGCAGTATGTTTTGGCCATAACGCCCCCCTCCTGTGTAAACACACACACACACACACACACACACACACACACACACACACACACACACACACACACACACACACACACACACACACACACACACACACACACACACACGCAAGCTCTGCAAACACTACGACATACCGGTGGTTCCGTGAACTTGAGCGCGTGGATCAGTTTATGAACGGCCCCTGTGACGCCATTTCCGCAAAAAATGACAGCGTCGTCGTCCTTGCAGTTGGTGGTGGTGCGGATAATGTTTCTGTACACAGTGAGAAAGGTCTCGTGGTGTCTTGCTGATTAAGCGGGATGAACAACACGGATAATGTTTCTGTACACAGTGAGAAAGGTCTCGTGCTGTCTTGCTGATTAAGCGGGATGAACAACACGAATGATGTTTCTGTACATAGTGAGAAAGGTCTCGTGCTGTCTTGTTGATTAAGCGGGATGAACAACACGAATGATGTTTCTGTACATAGTGAGAAAGGTCTCGTGCTGTCTTGCTGATTAAGCGGGATGAACAACACGAATGATGTTTCTGTACACAGTGAGAAAGGTCTCGTGCTGTCTTGCTGATTAAGCGGGATGAACAACACGAATGATGTTTCTGTACACAGTGAGAAAGGTCTCGTGCTGTCTTGCTGATTAAGCGGGATGAACAACACGAATGATGTTTCTGTACACAGTGAGAAAGGTCTCGTGCTGTCTTGCTGATTAAGCGGGATGAAGAACACGGATGATGTTTCTGTACACAGTGAGAAAGGTCTCGTGGTGTCTTGCTGATTAAGCGGGATGAACAACACGAATGATGTTTCTGTACACAGTGAGAAAGGTCTCGTGGTGTCTTGCTGATTAAGCGGGATGAACAACACGAATGATGTTTCTGTACACAGTGAGAAAGGTCTCGTGGTGTCTTGCTGATTAAGCGGGATGAACAACACGAATGATGTTTCTGTACACAGTGAGAAAGGTCTCGTGCTGTCTTGCTGATTAAGCGGGATGAACAACACGAATGATGTTTCTGTACACAGTGAGAAAGGTCTCGTGGTGTCTTGCTGATTAAGCGGGATGAACAACACGAATGATGTTTCTGTACACAGTGAGAAAGTTCTCGTGGTATCTTGCTGATTAAGCGGGATGAACAACACGAAGAAGAAGGGGTGGGGGGTTGATTAAGCAGGATATGAACAAAAAGAAGAAGGCAGGGGATGTGGGGCCGGGGGTGGGGGTGGGGTGGGGGATGGGGGGCTTGTTTAATTGGATGAACAATAGGAGGGGGGGGGTATAGTTACTAATACTGTGGCAATGCTGTGGCTACAAACAGTTTTCGCACTGTGGAGGATTGATTCAAAGCACTTTAGGGATCTGCTGGATGTTTGTCAGACAGGCGGAGGAAAGAGGAGGGTGTGAGCGGGATGGAGGGAGAGAGAGAGAGAGAGGACTGGGGTTCAGAGACACAAACTGAGACAGAAACGGAGAGTTACAGAGAGACAAAGACAGGCACACAGAGAGGGGGGAATAGACACACAACGGGGGCAAACAGATAGAGAGAGAGAGAGAGAGAGAGAGAGAGAGAGAGAGAGAGAGAGAGAGAGAGAGAGAGAGAGAGAGAGAGAGAGAGAGAGAGGCGGGGGTGGGGTGGGGGGCGGCAGAGAGAGAGAGAGAGAGAGAGAGAGAGAGAGAGAGAGAGAGAGAGAGAGAGAGAGAGAGAGAGAGAGAGAGACGACAGACAGACAGACAGACAGACAGATAGAGACGGAGAGAGAAAGACAGACCTGACGATACCGTTTATTAACGACTGTTCGGACGGGAGTCGGTACGCAAGAGAGGACAGAGTGAATGTTAGAATGCATTGCTCAACTCATCACAACATTGTCTAGTGTTGCCCATACAAATAGCCGATTAGTGCAGGTGTGTCAGTACCTGACACCGTTAGTACAGACATATCTGGTACCTGGCACCCTTCCTGAAGACTGTGGTCTGGCGGGCGGTGACGGACGTGGAGGTGTGGGTGTTGGCGTAGTGAGGCAAGACCTCGTTGGTAATGTAGTCCTCAATGAAAGTCAGTGCCCTGAGTGACAAAGAAAAAGATTATCTAACATAGAGCTCAGCCTAGACTTACCCTACAATCAGTGGAATGCTTGTGTCTGGGCTGTGACCTTAATAGAACAAAGGGCTGGGGAATAAGATTAGCTATCATAGAACTCAGCATAGACTGCCTCCACAATCAATGACCTGCGTGTGTCTAGGCTGTGACCTGAATAGAACAAAGGATCGTGGGATACGAGCAAGCC
>OY757549.1:810153-847653 GCA_963584105.1 Alviniconcha strummeri
TCACTCAGTCCCAGACGTTGGCTCCAATGTCGATGTTCATCCAACTCTCTGTCAGCGTGGTGCAGACCCTAAGCTCAGCTACCGGCGGCTAGACTTATATAAGCGTGATACCTGATGAGTGTGGGTCTGTCGACGCTTAAAACCAGTCTCTCTATAGACTATTGGCGGCAGCAGTGCGTGGGAAGTGTTCATGGGCACACCACGTGACTCCCCACCCCTTGCTGCTGATGTTCATGCATAATGATGAGGGGACGTCACCCAGCGAGCTGCCTGGATCCTGCACGTCCCTAGGCAGCTAGCCTACGTGCGGAATGAACAGTGCGCTGTCTCCAGAGAGCAGCGTGATGCGGGTGGCTACAGTGTTGTAAACAGAGCGCTGTCTCCAGAGATCAGCGTGATGAGGGTGGCTGAAGTGTTGTAAACAGTGCGCTGTCTCCAGAGAGCAGCGTGATGCGGGTGGCTGAAGTGTTGTAAACAGTGCGCTGTCTCCAGAGAGCAGCGTGATGCGGGTGGCTGAAGTGTTGTAAACAGTGCGCTGTCTCCAGAGAGCAGCGTGATGCGGGTGGCTGCAGTGTTGTAAACAGTGCGCTGTCTCCAGAGAGCAGCGTGATGCGGGTGGCTGCAGTGTTACTGACACCGGCACTTCTACACCACTGAGTTGCGCGAGTGCGTTCGTACCGTTTCACCAGTGAAATTTCCACAACAGCCTTAGTGCGTTACACTGTCTGTTCCAGTTGTCTGTTCCAGTTGTCTGTTCCAGTTGTCTTTCACAAAGTGCGCCGTGGTTTCACTTGCGTCATCAACACGATTTTAATGCTTCTTGACCTTGTCTCTAGCAGGTCTTCCTTGACTACTTCTACTCAGTAATTCGACAATAATGTCGAGCGTTCGAACTATCGGTTATCCCCTGACCCCTGACCTTAAGCTGACCGCCTTGACAGTTGTTGTGGTCATTGTAGCTCTGTCCGGCTGAACACTCAGGGGGTCACCCGGTATACATGCGACTGCGCACTGACGCTGCAGTCCACTGGGTGGGACGACTGGCGGTGGGGCCGTTTCCAGTTTCTGTTCCCCGCCCCATGGTCGCCACACGCGGCCTTTTTGGAGGATTGAACTATCGCCATTGATCTACTGGTGTATGTGTTTTGAATTATCGCCATTGATCTACTGGTGTATGTATTTTGAATTATCGTCATTGATCTATTGGTGTATGTGTTTTGAATTATCGCCATTGATCTACTGATACGTGTGTTTTGAATTATCGCCATTTATATACTGATATATGTGTTTTGAATTATCGCCATTGATCTACTGATGTATGTGTTTTTAATTATCGCCATTGAGATACTGATATATGTGTTTTTAATTATCGGCATTTATATACTGATATATGTGTTTTGAATTATCGGCATTTATATACTGATATATGTGTTTTTAATTATCGCCATTTATATACTGATATATGTGTTTTTAATTATCGCCATTTATATACTGATGCGGTGCGGCACAGATCACCGTGCTGCAGCCTTGGTGTTCTTCCCGGTGTCGGTGTGCTGTGACGCCGCCAACTTCTTCACATACAAGTATGAGCTCACAGTGAAGATGTGTTGTGCCGGAAGAATGAATGAGATAAACTAAATTTATATAAAATGAATCAAAGTAAATAAAATGACATTATCAAAAAAGCCTATTCCTGGCTGCATTCTGAAGAGGCAGACAAATCTCGGAAGCGTTCTGTTCATATCCCAGACTAGGCCAGTTCGCTAACCAAGCGGTCCCCGGGGCTGGACCCGGACCGGCACAGCCCTAGCCCCTAGACACCCTACTGTGAATATTGCAGGCAAACCAAAGAGAAATAAACATTATCAGATTTGCTTTAATCGGAGGTAGCCCTGAACTCCGGACTCAAAGAAGGCCAGAGACGGAGCTGTGGTGACAGCTTTATTGAAGTCTGGTCCACTCCGGAAGTGTGCGGGGAAGGTCTGTTGCCGGCAGGCCTACTGGGTCCTGTGGAAGGGCATGGCGACTTTTCTTCTGGTTCCCTGATGCTGAAGCGTGCCTGGAGTTGATATTCAGCAGATGATCCCTGAACTTGTAAAAGGTGATGAGTCTGGTATTGTTCCTTGCTGACGGCAGTCACGGCCAATCCAGCCCTTCAGGCATGGCAGTCACGGCCAATCCAGCTCTTCAGGCATGACAGTCACGGCCAGTCTAGCCCTTCAGGCATGACAGTCACGCTTAGTGTCGCCTTGTAGTCCTGCCTGGCCCACCTTTGCTGCACGCCTGTGGATCTTTTGAACGGAATCGCTGCAGCCGACAGTGTAGGGGTCTCATACAGGCTTGATACAGGTCTCATACAGGTCTCATACAGGCCTCATACAGTCTCATACAGGTCTCATACAGGTCTCATACTCCAGAAGAGGTCTCTTTGGAGCTTTGTAGATTGCGGCCTCGTTCACCTTGTCGCACGGCTGCGTCTGTTGCGCCTGGCAAAACGCAAGGTGCTGTGTGAACTGCTGCTGATGGCGATGTGTGGGTTCCATTCCAGGCACTCCGAGCTATACGGCGCTGGTGACGGTTTGAAGGTGATGGTGGCCGTGTAGAAAATAGGAACAGGCTATTGCCCTCCTGCTGCGAATCGTCTGCAGGTTGGAACAGTCGTGGGTTAGCCCTGGACCCGGCATTCCTGTTGTTCTTGTGCATGTACAGACGATTAATTCTGACTATGACGTGCTCTGCCAAGGTGAAGCATCAACAGGCAATAATACAGACGATTAATTCTGACTACGACGTGCTCTGCCAAGGTGAAGCATCAACAGGCAATAATACAAACGATTAATTCTGACTATGACGTGCTCTGCCAAGGTGAAGCATCAACAGGCAATAATACAGACGATTAATTCTGACTATGACGTGCTCTGCCAAGGTGAAGCATCAACAGGCAATAATACAGACGATTAATTCTGACTACGACGTGCTCTGCCAAGGTGAAGCATCAACAGGCAATAATACAGACGATTAATTCTGACTACGACGTGCTCTGCCAAGGTGAAGCATCAACAGGCAATAATACAGAATTAACCCACTGCCCAACGTCTGTGCTCCTGCAAACCCTTCGACCCGGAGCAGCTTGTCTCTCTCTCTCTGTCTCTCCTCACCGCTTTCCCATCAATACTCACCGCTGTCCCATCACCGCTGTCCCATTAGCGACAAGCAGCAAAGTGAATGGGAAGCGGCGGTTTGTGTTTTGGTGCTGCAGCATCTGTCGTATCAGTTAGCCTGTGTTTTGGTGCTGCAGTGTCTGTCGTATCAGTTAGTTTGTGTTTTGGTGCTGCATTATCTGTCGTATCCGTCAGCTTGTGTTTTGGTGCTGCAGCATCTGACGTATCAGTTAGCCTGTGTTTTGGTGCTGCAGCATCTGTCGTATCAGTTAGCTTGTGTTTTGGTGCTGCGGTATCTGTCGTATCAGTTAGCTTGTCGTTGAGAATACTACAACTGCTCACAGTATGAGGAACTAGTATTTTCTTTTGAGGTAGCCTTCGTAGAGAGGCAATTTTGATGTGATATGAGAAGGCGCTTTACTGGTGGTTAGATCTTTCATGTGATTTATTTATCAATGACTTTTTACCAAGATGTTTCCTGTTGTTATATAACTTGTCGTTTTATGATTGGTGATCGGTATGAAAGTGTGATGAAAGTACCTGACACCATATAGCACCCCTGGTGCAGTAACCGCACCACCTGGTAATAAAATTGGGTTACAATGGAACTATGTGAGCCATTCATGGGTGCCAAGTGAATGGCCTGCACCTTGAGGCTGACAAGGCCCAGGTGCGCACGTGCAACCAAGACAACTGTATTGTCCCCGTGGGGAAATGATTAATATCAAACACCTACTTTAACAATGATAAGAACAAAGATGTGTACAGCGCATCAACTATCACGAGTATGATGCGCTTCACTCACAGAATTCTATAAACGTTTGTAAAATGCCCTTTAAATATAAAGACCCCCCTCGCTCCCCCCCACCCCCCCACCCCCACACACACATGAGAAGGGAACAGAATTTGACATCTATATACCTTTTTTATTACTCTGTTTTGTTTAATTTCTAGGTACATGGTTATGGGCATTATGTCATTCCCAGGGCATTCCTACAAACCTCCATGAAGTATTTCTACAAGCAGGGAAGTGAGCGGTAGAAATGCGATGGATGCTCTCTGCACTTTACAGCGGCTCCTGCACTGACCACATCACCAAAATCACACCAACCACATAATCAACACCTTAGCAACCACACAACCAACGTCATAGTAACCACATCACCAACATCATAGCAACCACATAATCAACACCTTAGCAACCACACAACCAACGTCATAGTAACCACATTACCC
Source organism: Alviniconcha strummeri (assembly GCA_963584105.1). Classification (NCBI taxonomy): domain Eukaryota; kingdom Metazoa; phylum Mollusca; class Gastropoda; family Provannidae; genus Alviniconcha; species Alviniconcha strummeri. Next base: position 814,551 of record OY757549.1, read on the forward strand.
ACATCGTAGCAGTCATATTATCAACATCTTAGCAACCAGACCACCAACGTCATAGTAACCACATTACCAGCATCATAGCAACCACATCACCAACATCATAGCAACCACACCACCAACATCATAGCAACCACACCATCATAATATAGCCCTACGTCTAAGACTAAGACACAGTGAAGTAAAAGTTCAACACTCACGTACACACACACACACACACACACACACACACACACACACACACACACACACACACACACACACACACACACACACACACGCACATATATAAGCAACATTCAATTTCATAACATAAAGTGCTACTTTTAAGACAAAGCGGAGTACAGGTTTAACAACAACAACAACACACACACACACACACACACACACACACACACACACACACACACACACACACACACACACACACACACACACTCATGCACTGCACGCACGCCCCACGCCTCACCACTCCGCACACACACACACACACACACACACACACACACACACACACACACACACACACACACACACACACACACACACACACACACACACTTACACATAATGTTAAAATTACACAGTGTAAAATAATCCTACATATAAAACAAGACAGTTCAAACTTGCGTAATGCTAAAATTGCACAGTGTAAAATAATCCTACATGTAAAACAAGACAGTTCAAACTTGCGTCATGTGTGTGTGTGTGTGTGTGTGTGTGTGTGTGTGTGTGTGTGTGTGTGTGTGTGTGTGTGTGTGTGTGTGTGTGTGTGTGTGTGTGTGTGTGTGTGTGTTTGACAGCCACTGTTTTGATACGAACTTGATGCTGTAGTCTCGCTAAGTTCAGTTACGAAACTATGGTCTGATTCAACTCAACACCTCTCCTGGAAAAACTGCACTGGCTTCCCATTTCAGAACGTATTAAGTATAAAGTCGCTTGTATAGGTTTCAGTGCTATAGATGGTTCTGGTCCTGCTTACCTCTCTGAACTGCTGCATGTCTACACTCCACCTCGTACACTACGCTCTTCTTCTGACACCCGCATGCTGGAAATCCAACAATACAAACGCAAGACTCATGGCTTCCGCACCTTCTCTTGCTTTGGACTCCACATATGGAATTCACTCCCACAAGACCTTAGACACTGTTCAACCCTGTCATCTTTTAAGGCCAAACTGAAAACCTTCCTCTTCTCACAGTATTTCCATCCTAACTAATATCAGTACCCAGTTTCTGGTACAGTAAGTGTATGTGTGTGTGTGTGTGTGTGTGCGCGCGCGCGCGTGTGTGTGTGTTTGTAGTGCGTTTTTGTGTGTGTGTTTTTTTCTTCCGTTTTTCTTCTTCTAATAATACTTTATGTAAATTGTTTTGGTAGGACTATGCTCTATATGTGTATAGAATATCATATTTAGGTTATTATGTATCATGTGAGCGCTCAGGGCGTTGATGAGTGCATGATAAATGTACATTATTATTATTGTCTTCATTGTCTTGTGCTATGGCGCGGAAGCTGATCATTAAATGATTGAACACGTTTTCCTCTTGCCTCTTGTATACTTGTGAGACTGTACTAAAACATGACGGCAGCGGTAAGAAGACAACATCATCTGCCTGGTCAATGCAGCCTCTCCGCCCACTGAACAGCACAGACCCGGAGACCATCCCTTTCGGCCAGAGGCTGGGCCGGCGAATCTTCGCCAGTGTATCTCCAGTCATGCAACCGTCGACTGTTCAATTTCCTCGCATGTCTGGGTCTGCAAACGTCTGACCTTGGCCAGTGCAGTACAGCATCTTTCACTGTGACGAAGGAATCGCCCTGCACAGTTTTCAGCAACCTTGCAGAACTGTTTACACTATACGAATACACATTCAAGGGGAAAAACTGCATGAAGCGCAGCCTGTGTTCCCTTGCACAGTTGTATACCTTCGTAGGTGTGGTTTGGACAGCATTAATGTTTGTCACTGTGACCGGTGACTACGACCACGTGCTGTGTGCCAGTATACAGACGCTTCGCTGTCTTCCTCTGTGTACCAACACATACTCAATAGACGCTTTGCAGGATTCAGTGAGTGCAGACGCTGAAGGAAAATAGTGGCTCTCATGAACATTTATCCCAGTGTCATGTTTTGAAGTGTATGCATTCTTGCATGTAGTGTATTTTCAATTTGTTGGGATGTTACATAAGATAATTATACACATCACTATCGGCACAAATATATAAACCCACAAGTAAACTGGGCATCAGACAATCATGTGGAGGCTTTGCAGCTATTTTAAACAATGTCGTACTACTGTGAAGCTGAGGACATCACAGATCCAGGCAAAATAGCTCTTAAAATCCTCAGGGGGGTAGGAAACGAGGGCCTGAAGCGCCTCAACGCGTCAGGGATGTCAGATGCAGACAAGAAGAGGCCTGACAAAATATAGGAGTTGTTTGAGTCTCAGCTAAAGACGAATCTCAACTTCAGAGTGCATCGTCTCCACTTGATGGACGACAGGCAAAGAAGTGAGGAATCTGTTGATGACTTTGTAACCGGAGCACGCTCTCAAGCCTTGAAATGTGAATTTGAAGAGAGTGAATTGGAGGAAGGGATCATTGAACTCATGACTGCAGCCACACCAGTAGAAGCATTCCAGCGTGAACTGCTGGGAAAAGCCAAAGGCTACAAGCTGACAGACGCACTTGCAGAGGGGAGACGTTTTGAAGCCATTCTCGCAGGTCGACAGGAAATTCAGAAACACACAAGCACACCACTGAACAATGTGGACCAAGTAGGCCAAGCATGTGGCAACTGTGGCAGAAGCCGTTCCCCAAGTGCAGACAATAAACAGTGTGGTGACACGAAATCGGATGGCGAACAACATGGGGACACTGGCAGAGGCAGCCGTTGGAGTGACTGAAGATTCCATGATCTGGAGCCAGCAGCCAGCTACACTTCAGAGGAAGACTCCACACTCCACTGAGCTCTAGGACGCATACGCGTGTCCAGAGTTCTTAACGAGGTTTTCACAGCATCGGATGCTATCTACCCTAGGAAAAGGGCACGCGCAATATCAAACTCAAGGTCGACAGCGATGCCCACGCATGTTCCCACACTTGAAGAGCTGAATCCTCAGTTTGCAGGGTCAACAGTCTTCAGCAAGTTGGATGCCAAAGCGGGCTATTGGTCAGTCCATCTTGACCCAGAAAGCCAGTTTGGTCGATACTGCTGGACCAGATTACCATTTGGGTGTCACAAGACATATTCCAAGCCAGAATGGACGAAATCTTGGAAGACCTTCCAGGTGCGGTTGGGATCACACACGACGTCTGAGTGCATGGCAAAGATGAAGAGGAGCACGACCGAAACCTGAAAGCGCTCATGGACAGAGCAAAAGATGTAAGTTGATGTTTTACGCCCAGTCAACCGGGAGCAAAAGAAACCGGGCTGGTGTTCAGTTCAGACATGCGCACCATCAGACAGCCCGAAATAAGCTTCTTCGGCAACATTTACTCGAAAGATGGAACCAGGCCTGACCCGGCCAAGGCTCATGACAAGTGCTCCACAGGACAAAGAGAATCTGCAGAGATTCCTCGGTGTGATGATATACCTAGCAACATTCAGCCCCAGCTACAGCCGCTCAGGAACCTTCCGTTCTTAGCCCGTCTGGTGGAATTACTCCTTGTGCGATGAATCAAATCAGTCAAATAATCAAATCAATCTTTATTATTCATCGAGGTACAAGGCACAAAAATGAGAAGAAGAAAAGATTTTTTTGTTTTGTTGTTGTTTGTTTTTTGGATAGATTACGACGGACAAGTATGCCTTTGTGCCCATGACCAGCTGTCCAACCACACTTATAAATATTTCATTTTCATCGAGTGAAATGACCGGGAACACGCCGCTGTTGAACGGCGGCTAGAGACGTCCCAGTCGGCAAGGGGCGATACTCGTACTAAACCCCCGGCTCACTAGCGGCAATGGCCTTCAAGCCGGGGTTCAGCGTCGACTATACGATTGTTCAGGGTGGTGTCAGTGAGCTAACCTGCAGGGGGAGGGGGGAGGCATCAGTGTGTGTGTGTGTGTGTGTGTGTGTGTGTGTGTGTGTGTGTGTGTGTGTGTGTGTGTGTTATGGTTTGGTGTGTGTGTGTGTGTGTGTGTGTGTGTGTGTGTGTGTGTGTGTGTGTGTGTGTGAGTGTATGGTATGGTTTGGTATGTGTGTGTGTGTGTGTGTGTGTGTGTGTGTGTGTGTGTGTGTGTGTGTGTGTGTGTGTGTGTGTGTGTGTGTGTGTGTGTGTGTGTGTATGGTTTGGAGTGTGTGTGTGGAATGGTTTGGTGTGTGTGTGTGTAGTATGGTTTGGTGTGTGTGTGTGTGTGTGTGTGTGTGTGTGTGTGTGTGTGTGTATGTGTGTATGGTATGGTTTGTGTGTGTGTTTGTGTGTGTGTGTGTGTGTGTGTGTGTGTGTGTGTGTGTGTGTGTATGTGTGTGTGTGTGTGTGTGTGTGTGTGTGTGTGTGTGTGTGTGTGTGTGTGTGGTATGGTTTGGGGGGGGGGTGTATAAATGTGAATGTGTAGTTGTATAAATGTGAATGACTGGGTGTTTGTGTAGTATGGCTGACAGTGTAGTTGTATACATGTGAATGACTCTGGGTGTTTGTGTAGTATGGCTGACAGTGTAGTTGTATACATGTGAATGACTCTGGGTGTTTGTGTAGTATGGCTGACAGTGTAGTTGTATACATGTGAATGACTCTAGGTGTTTGTGTAGTATGGCTGACAGTGTACTTGTATACATGTGAATGACTGGGTGTTTGTGTAGTATGGCTGACAGTGTAGTTGTATACATGTGAATGACTTTGGGTGTTTGTGTAGTATGGCTGATAGTGTAGTTGTATAAATGGTAATGACTGGGTGTTTGTGTAGTATGGCTGACAGTGTAGTTGTATACATGTGAATGACTGGGTGTTTGTGTAGTATGGCTGACAGTGTAGTTGTATACATGTGAATGACGGGTGTTTGTGTAGTATGGCTGACAGTGTAGTTGTATACATGTGAATGACTGGGTGTTTGTGTAGTATGGCTGACAGTGTAGTTGTATACATGTGAATGACTGGGTGTTTGTGTAGTATGGCTGACAGTGTAGTTGTATAAATGCGAGACGTTCCCCACTCAGTGCCTCATCCGCTTAATCCTCAATGCCCTTTGTAAGCGTCTTGGGCTCGCCTTTCATCCCTCCTAAAAGAGCTTGATGATGTTGACACATTTCTTTCCCTAGGCACATCGCTGTAGCATCATCCAGTAGGTTTTGTTCTAATCCACTGATTAGTCGCTTCAGGATGATGCAAGCGAAGAATGATTGCCTACTAAAGGCGCTGTCACTAAACCCTGCCTCGTGTCAACTCTGCTCACGCAGTCTGGCAAAGACACGGTCGTGTTTACTCCAAAGCTACACTTTAAGCAGTCTGCGTTTTGCTTACTTCATTAAGCAGGTACTTTTTAAAAATAAGAGTGTAAATGTTATTTTCCCATTCGCTTGTTTCATGTATCAAGCAAGAGCATAGTGCTTGTTTTGTGAAATGCGCGCTTTGTTTGCTCAGTTACTAAACACAGTAGAATGGTTGTCAAGTTCAAGTATACAACAAAAGTTTGGAATCTACAAACGTAGCAAGTTTCTCGATTAAACGTGACAAGCACAAGGACACAAGAGAGCTTTAACTTTGAATGTAAAGCAAATGTAATAAACCAAGCACACAAGAGAGGGAGCTGAAAAACTCTACGTTCAGGGCCTGCATGCACGACTGAAAAAGCGGTAACTTCACAAAGACGGGCTGCAGCAATAGCCGGTGCAAGTCAGGCGTGCGTCTCACTTCGGCATTTTGTCGTCGTTCTGCACGAACAGGTCCAGTCTGCCTCAGGAAACACACTATTGTGGTGGACTCTATAGTCAATCGTCACGCACTACTTTGCAACCTTAACAGTCGACACAATCGGGTATCACGCTCTTGAAAAACTTATGTCTGCCGGCAGTTCCTGGGGTCACAGACGGCATTAACTGACGTGATGCAGAGTTCTACTGAACCGAATTTTGTACTTACATAATTTTATAATAATTTTGTAGTGTTGTTTTGTACCTACTCATTATAGTGATGTTTCTTACCTACTCATTATAATGGTGTTTCGTACCTACTCATTATAGTGTTGTTTCGTACGTACTCAACGCAGCTGTTTTGTGCCTATTCAGTATGGTGCCGTTTTGTACTGTGACATCAATCACGCTTCTCAGCAAGAGGATATATAGACGTGTGTGTAGGAGACGTTTTCCTGTTGCTATACGACTCCTGATTAAACGTAACGTAAGGCCTGTGTAAGCAACCGTTAATAATCATACAGCTCTATCGTTCAGCTCAAACATGACGTAATAGATTACGTATAAAGTAACGTAGCACAACAAGACAAACAACTTTGCATACTGTTTATTGTCATTTGCTTAGACCCTAACATAAGAAATTGCCCTGGCAAAAATGATTCACCGGTTCTTGGTGTTTAAAGCTGCAGCAAGCACGAAGGACATACAAGGCCAAACTGCAGGTCATCAAAGCACAAGTAAAGCACGTGTCCATGGCCATCAGCAAAGTCAGCCATGAGGGTAAAACGGGACAATGGTCATTAATATCTGTATAATTTCTTGCGATGTTAAACGTTTGTGAAAGTCATTGGGACGAGCATCACTGTGCAAAATTTGGTAAAATGTATTAAGAGTCTTGCAGAGTTTAAAATATCCTGCTAACACCGAGGAAAAACAAAGAAACTCACACACAAGCAGCAAAACTCGAACATTAAGCTTTGTGCCCAGACGTGAGCTGATGGGGCATAATGCGTGGTTCTACACTGGTCAGTTCACCTTATTTACTTAAAGCATCGTGTACAATATCTGTTCAGCAGCATGACCTCCGAGGCATGGGTATAAAGGTGTACGTGTAAAACTCGCTTTAGGCGTTAGGCTGGTAAGCGGAAGGACCTCGGTTACATACCGCTTCGGCTCTCCTTTCTCTTCAGAAAGGTTGTGCTTTGTGGACACGGTCTTGTGACTTTGTCCATCACTTCCTACTGAAACATTAAAATGGCTCTCTTCGCTGCCCATCTTAATGCAGGAATCATTCTGGTGGTGACAGTGTAGCGATAGGTATATAATCCCCCCCCCCCATCTCCATACCTCTTCCCCCTTCTACACGTCCCTAATAAGCCTTGTGGTTTGTGTGGACGTTAAGCGCCATGTTTACTTACTTACTCGCTAAACGTTATCGTCAGAAAGGGATCCGGGCTGCCAGTGACCCGAACAGCTACAACCAAGGGGAACGTCTCCACCACGCCCACTGGTGCGAGAAAAGCTCACAGAGTGCCCTCATGTTAGCTTCAAAAGCTTAAACATAGCAACGGAATGAAAGATTGGTGTTTCAACAAATAAACGAACAAAAGCAAAGAAACAAAACAAACAACAACAACAACAAAACAACCATAATAATTAATGCTGTACGTTCATTGATGCAATCACATGAGGCGACTCACATTATTTTGAAAGATGGAATCCGACTCGGTTCAAATCATCATGCATTTTACAACAGTCCACGGGCTGAGGGTTGGGGATGGGGGTCATGTTGAAAGCTTGTGGTGACGTACGTATGGGAGGCCTCACTTACACAAGAAAAAACTAAAAACCGCCATGATTACGGTTTTATCAAAACAAGTTGCACATGAAGGATCTTCCTAAAAAGAAGGTGAATTTGAAAAAGCACTATGCTCATGAGCATGTCCATATTTGTCAGAAGAGTACATATGAATGTTTTTTTGGCAAGTAATCGATAAACGTATCACTCTGGTTTCAGTAACAGTGGCGACTACCACAAGTATCCGACTTTAAATTTTAGATCTTACTGTCGTCGAAGAGCTTATAATAATGTGATCAGTTCAAACCCTTCTACACTCCACATAAAATACAATAAAATGACCAAGGAAACAACAACATAAAATACTTATAATCGCAACGGAGAATTATGATAACGTGTGACAGATTAATGTCAGCAAACATTGTGATACATAATCAATGTGCAACTGATTTTCAACAGACATCGTGTTCATTGCCAGCAAACTCTGTAAATGATTCGTGTTCAGCAAACATTGTAATCAATTCAGGTTCAACAAGCAGTGTGCTCGATTCGTTTATAAAGGACATTGCGAGCGACATGAGGAAAGCAGACACTGATGGACTGATGCTCAACATACATTCATAATCGATGCACGTTCAGTTGATATTTCAATTTATGAGCTGAAAGAGACTGGCAAAGATGACAGAAAAAAGTAGTTCATTTGTGCGTAGGTGCAGTGCACACAGTGCTGAGGGTTGGGTGCGCTGTGTGAACTACACTCCGGCAGCTGCACCCATTCAGCCCAACCTCCGCACTGCACGCGTTTCTTCAGCCTGTCCTGAACTGCAAGCCGGCTGAAGATGCATGGTATTCAATGCACCCATGGCGCGTGAGGCTTCTGGAAACTCTTCACTTTGATTTTCTGCACATGGGCGGGTTTGCTCTTACTCTTCGCTTTCCCGTTTCCGTTGGCGAAGAGATCGTGGAGGTTGCCTGACGGCCCGCTGTCGTAGCCGCTGGTGGCTAGACTGGTGGTGGCGCTGCTGCGGGCGTTGGGCGGGGCAGCAGCCGGCGGCCGGCACGTGCTGGTCACCTGGGTCTGCTGGGGGCTCATGATGGACTTGGCACCGCTCAGGCTGCTCAACTGGGACAGCACGCGCACAATCTCGTTGGCCTCGCTAGGCAACAGGAACCAGCGACTGGCCCGAGTGAAGTCCTCGAAAACGTGGGTGTCGTCCGGGACGGTCAACGGTTTCTGAAAATGGACACAGTGGACAAGTAAACCGTACTAGTTCTGTTTCTGAACTTCCAATCTGCCACGAATCGTACGTCATATCAAGGTAAAATAATGCCAAATCCTCCGTTAAAAAAGAGCCACTGAAAACAGCTCAACACGTGAAAATGGCACAACGACCAAAAGGTATTACTGTTTGCGCTGTAATAAAATACATTAGCAATGAGTTAACTGAGAGTCGAATAATTATGCCACACACGGCAATATACTCGAGCGCCTTCCCGGCGAAGAGTTTGTCGAGAGAGAGGGACAGGTGGGGATAGAGAAACCGACAGAATGAAAGTAAAAGAGAGGGGGGGGGGGCACAGAGAGAAGAGAGGCAATTATATTACGAGAGGTGGAGACGTGCGGTCGCTGAGAGAGAGAGAGAGAGAGAGAGAGAGAGAGAGAGAGAGAGAGAGAGAGAGAGAGAGAGAGAGAGAGAGAGAGAGAGAAGGTGTGATGGAGAGACACACCAAAAATAAAGACAAGCAGCACACTGACACTAGACAGCAGACAATCAAGGGACAAACGAGTATGCTGGCAGAGAAAGAAGCGACCACAAACCGTTTCCGCGTCCTGGAACGTTTGACACGCTCTCTGCAGGGTGTCCTGCAAGGTCTCTGGAAGGTCGGTGGCTGTATCAGCTCTGGGCGCTTCGTAGTCCAGGTAGCCGTTGGTGTACGAGAGCTGATCAAGTCGCTTTTGCAGCTGGCTCTCCTGAAGGCGGTACAGACACGTCATTACATCTGTGTGCGTGCGTGTATGTGTGTGTGAGTGTGTGTGTGTGTGTGTGTGTGTGTGTGTGTGTGTGTGTGTGTGTGTGTGTGTGTGTGTGTGTATGTGTGTGAATGCTCGGTACACAGTCCAGTCAGACCCCATCGGTCTGCCACAGTTCAGACCTGAGAGGTGTGTCTCACTCCTCTCGGACACGGACGGAAAACTCAGGAGACCACATCATCAGTCTGTCATGTTACTACACTGTGTCGTCACGACGGAAAACCCAGCAGACCACATCATCAGTCTGTCAGGTTACTACACTGTGTCGTCACGACGGAAAACCCAGCAGACCACATCATTAGTCTGTCAGGTTACTACACTGTGTCGTCACCAACCTCGTTAAGACGCGAAAAAGCGAGACCCCGCGGTGCCGTTGAGGTTGAGTGGAGCGTGTACTTAGGATTGCTGTGCACGCTCTGGGTTCCACTCCATGCTGGGGACACGATATAATATTTCATTTTGTTCTACGTGTGACTGTCTACGGGTAAAGGGTTACGTAGCTACCTGTACATGCTCACCTGCGAGTTCTTGTGCTTCCATTCTGCTGTCTTGATATTGAAGATGTACTGAAACAAAGCATTCCAAACCAACGTTTGATTACTGCTTGTTCATTCTGCTTGTCTTTGTGGATATTTACACTTCAGAATGTACAAAAGGAGAAGATGGAAGTAAAAATGAAAGAGAACATTTACTTCATTTTTATCCTTTGTAATGGGTTGGAAAAGAATGTGATGGCACACAAGAACAAACTGCATGTAGCTTTGACATTAATCAGTATAAAGCTCTGCTAAAACTAACACACTACATTGTGATACAAAGCGCCCAAACTACCTTAACTGAAATGTTTACTTGTAACAGGTGCACAAAATAACGTTACTGCCAAATATGTACAAACACAGTCCTTTCGTAACTAAATACTATGTCACCAGCAAATGAAACACACTACTACCACTACCAATGCCACCATCATCAAACCAAGCCTAAATGACTCAACAACATCCGAACACAGTAAATGGGAAAGGTGTATTTACAAATGACAAGGCTTATGCCTCCCCAATGCCACCCGTGCTTTGTCTCTGCTTTCCATTCAGTGGACCTGGTCTGATTAATGTATGCCTGTGATCAGGCTGATCTGATTAATGTATGCCTGTGATCAGGCTGATCTGATTAATGTATGCCTGTGATCAGGCTGATCTGATTAATGTATACCTGTGATCAGGCTGGTCTGATTAATGTATGCCTGTGATCAGGCTGGTCTGATTAATGTATGCCTGTGATCAGGCTGATCTGATTAATGTATGTCTGTGATCAGGCCGACCACAAACACAAACCTAAATCAACTACCTTCGGTACATTTGATCAGAAAAAGTTATTAAGATGACTGGGTCAACAAAAACAGAAGAGAGAAAAAAAAAAAAAAAAAAAAAAGGTTTACAAAAATCGACGGATCTAATCAGATATTAGCGTGGTGAGGCCAAACCCGGACCGAACAGCAACAAAGCCAAGATGGCAGACAAAGCCCGAACAGCAGCAAAGCCAAGATGGCAAACAAAACCACTATGACAAGCAAGTAATTTGGTGTTTTGATTGATTGATGATCACTTATATAGCGCTATTCTCCGCTCTCTTGAGCAGACTCACTGCGCTCGCTTGTGGTTCTACATGAGTGATAAGCTTTTTACAGCGCGTTTTTGAATATCCACCGAAGTGGTGTACTTACATCGCTGGCATGGCTGGTGCCACATGAAACTGCAGCCATCTCGGCGCAATTCTTGTGTACACCATACAACCATGCACCTTGTCACTTCACGCAAAGCCACATACGTAAGCTGTATGCGTGTTTAGCTGCAACCTGCCACCTGCACTTTTGGCAGAATGACCGGGATCTTTTATTGCTACTGCGATAACACAGGGGTGGAATGGATACCGAAATTAGAATCAGCACAGAAAGTCGACCATGGAGAAGAAAATTCTCCCGCCGCTCCTGCAGGGATTTGAACCCGGGACCTTTCAGTCACGAGTCCGGCGCTCTAACCACTGAGCTATCCCCACGCCCCGTCAACCATTACGGTTATATCAGGGCGGCCACCATGACAAACATAGCCGTGATGGCAAAGAAAGCCCGAACAGCAACAAAGCTATGATGGCAAACAAATCCCGAACAGCAACAAAACCAAGATGGCAAAGAAAGCCATTATGGCAAACAAATCCCGAACAGCAACAAAGCCATGACGGCAAACAAATCCCGAACAGCAACAAAATTACGATGATAAATAAAAGCAAGTGGTTGCTCCGGCCTACCTGGGGTAGAAGTTTCCAACCGTGCTCTGTTACCATAGCAACAGCCTGCAGGACAAAGTCCAGTTGCTCTTCGCTGATGAAGTAGGGCAGGTTGAGACGTGTAAACCCTGGTCTGTGATAACAAGGGGTGTTTGTTAGACTGACCTTTGCAACCCTGTATATAGTCATGACAAGTCAATCCGGGTATTTGGAAAACGAATAGTGTTTGTTAGACTGACCATTGCAACACTATATATAGTCATGACAAATCAATGCGGGTATGTGGAAAACGAAGGAGTGTTTGTTAGACTGACCTTTGCAACCCTGTATATATATATAGAGTCATGACAAATCAGTGCGGGTATGTGGAAAACGAAGGAGTGTTTGTTAGACTGACCATTGCAACAGTAGTCATGATAAGTCAATCCGGGTATGTGGAAACGAAGGAGTGTTTGTTAGACTGACCATTGCCTGCAGATATCCGAATACAAATGTAACCGAGTGTATGTATACATGTTCCGGGCCATGACCGTTTAATCTTTTCTTTCCTGTCCTTTCTCCTTTTTGACTGGGTGGGAATTTTATGGCCCCAGTTATCTAAGGTGTTAAAACCTGTGCACTGGGCCGGCATCGTATTGTCCCTAATATGCTTTTAGCATCTGAGGACATTAAGCAAAAACAGAACGAACAAAGAACCGGCAGCGTACCTTTTCCCCCAGTGTCCCTGCAGAGGCAGGTTGTTTGTTTGCTGTTGCGGCCGGTGTTCATGTTTTCATCTCAGGGGAGAGCGTGTAAGGAGTTATTTTTCTATGGCTTGTTGTTCTGTTCTTTCTTATTGATGTAAATAATGTATGTTTATAATGTTACCATGTTCACAACATGCCTTGATTTTGGTTCTTGAACACGTGGGTAATTTCGGCGTCAAATTGCCGCCTGGTTGCAGCCGCCATGGCGTCAGTGTACATTATTTGTGCGTTCAAATGTTAAGCGTTTATGCCAAAAATGGCCAGTGCTTCCAACATGTATGCAGCTAACCCTGGTTAGCTGATATGTAGCTAGTATGTTATATGTTGCCATTGTTGGATGTTCGGTTTGAGTGATGCTTTGCCGATGCAAAGATATCCCTCTTAAAGTATGGGTCCTTTGTCAGTGCGGCCGTACAGATCTCTGTGCGGCATAACTTATTTGTTTAGTTTCCTACCGATCTATGTTTCTACATGAAATCGGTATATTATGGCTAACACTTTGAAGATGTTGACTTCATAGTTGTCGAATGTTCAGTTTACTCGAATGTTCATTTTACTAGTTGAACTGGTTCAGTGCATAGGGGTGATTGTATAAACTGAGACATGTTATTTCTGTTTGATCCGGCTTTTGTATGGCCGAGTCTTGGGCGCGCAGACTTTTATTCTGCTTAGCTTGTAAACTCTTTCCGCGTCTTTGTGCGTGTACCCGAATTGACCGGTGATGCGCGTCAGTGGAGGCAATTAGGTCTTTGTCTCTGTCCACTAACCGAGCAGACAGGCGCAGCCAGATCAACTGCTTAGATTCTTGATGCGCTACCCGCGTCAGTAAGACGCTTGACGTTGTTCGCGGATATGCTCTGCTAGTCAGTAACAGTGACATGCTGTAACGCTTTGAGTAACGAGGCTGGAGCCGGTCAGTTTATGACTGACTTCCTCCTGCTTACGGCATGGTCCCAAGTGCCACCCGTGTCACTATCCGTCTCGTTGTGTGCTTAAGTGGAACAGTGCTTTAACAGTTATCTCACTCTTCCTCTTTAGTTAAGAATGAGCTTGGTAATCCGTAAGTAAGTAAGTAAACATGGTGCTTAACGTCCACAGAAACCGTACGGCTTATGCTTGGTAATCCGTATTTTTCACTGTTACTTTATTGTATACTATTATATACTGGGAGTTCATCAGTTAATTGACTGGCCGTCTCTTGTATACTCACCGCGACTCTGTGAGATATGGGTTTTAAGTGCAAGTCAAGCACACAATTTATGTGCTTGATTATTAATCATTTTGTCATGTATTATAGTAACCTACAGGTAAACTACATGGATACTGTATGATTTAGATAACTGCGGTTGTTTAGTCTTTACGTTTGCTTTCATATTCTAAATATTTTGTTTGCTTGTGTCTTTTCCAACACAGACACTGTGTCCTGGTTGGTTGGTGTGCAAATAGAAGTTAAGTGATAGCAACCTCTGGCTTGTGACTCTTCATCCATGCTTCCAACCTGCTTCCCTCAACTCCCCACACCGCTCTCCTACACAAGAAACTGATCTGATCTGGATTGCTGTTTTGATATCTGCTTGTTGCTGCTGCTTTGGGGGCTACAGAAAAGCATTTCAAGGCGATTTGCGATGCGATCCATCAGAACAGAAAAGGCCTCACTTGAAGATTTCCCTGAGAGCATCCTCGTGTCCGTCTGCTGGGCTTGCTGTCTTCTGTGACTCACTGGAGACAGAAAAGAGAAGAAAGCCGGTCCATGATTTGAGCACATTGTTTTGTTTCCATGCTGGACTCTCGCCTCCACCAGTCAGGGACAGACGTCAGCACCACGTGACCTACAGACTACAGAGTACTTGATTCATCCAGTTACGGGAAATTGCAGTGTCATCTCACACATGAAAAGCGCTTAAAAGCTGTAGCAAACACCCTAAAATAAAGCATAAGAATAATTAAAATTATACCGTTAAAAACAAAAACAAAAAAACTGTGTATCACAGCATTGTCATAACACTTTTTTGTATCCATGCCCGCACGCATGATGTTCTGTTTTTATTGTTGTTGCTGTTGCTGTTGTTGTCATCATCAAGATTGATCCACTAATAGGAAACAAAACGGAGTTACTAAATGTACTTACTCTTCAGTGGTGAGCAGCTTCTCGATGACCTTTGCTTGCTCGTTATTGATGCCTAGCAGGTCCTGAAAACAGAGAGAAGCGTTGTGCCAAAGGGAAACAGACTAGCTGACTACTGATACCCAGTATCCTGTGATGCCTGACTAGCAGCTCACTTGCTTTGTATCAAACTACATGATGCAGTGTCAGACTGGGTAAGTCATACCCTGCTTGCAGTGTCCACTTCACGCTGCTCAAGCTGTTTTCCTCAAGCAAAGACCTGCATTTTAAACTGATGGACAATAAAAACATTCAATATATTCCCCCAGGTCTGTACCGCGCCCACAGACTACAAGGACCAAGCTGCTCTGGACCCAGAGCTATCAAAGGTTGCATCTTTAAAGACTGAAGTTTTGCATGCTAAGCCTGCTGCCACGAAACATGCCATTGTCATTTCTGCCCTATGCGTTCAGTTAGCGTCATTTGTCGCCATCCTCACCACTCGTCACGTGACCTGTGTCGTGAACACTGAATCAGACTTCTTGTGGCTTGGCAAATGTAGTTTTGCCTGATATACGATATTCCCTGCATGGTTGACTGCACGATACTTATCCAATAACCAAACAAACACTTCATCTTCCGACATCTTGACCTGCTTGAACCTTCTTGAAAATCAGCGTCCCTTTTTTACATCCTGTGTGTTTGCATCTTGTTTCAGTACGCTAGCAATCAACTTTGTGTCAGATTTTCATCCTTTCACTGCCCGTTAAATATTAAGTTGCTATTACTAACTACTTCACAGTCACTATGATACACGGAACCACGGTTGACTGAACGTGACGATAACTACTTCATATTTCAAATGACGTCTGCACTTGAGTCGAATTCCACGGTTGATTGAATGTTTAATCTCTCTCTCTCTCTCTCTCTCTCTCTCTCTCTCTCTCTCTCTCTCTCTCTCACACACACACACACACACACACACACACACACACAC
Organism: Alviniconcha strummeri; assembly: GCA_963584105.1. Lineage (NCBI taxonomy): Eukaryota > Metazoa > Mollusca > Gastropoda > Provannidae > Alviniconcha > Alviniconcha strummeri. The sequence goes on from OY757549.1 coordinate 830,352, forward strand.
ACACACACACACACACACAAAGGCCAAGGCACACAAACATAAGACGCACAATATATACAACAGTAATCTACACACACACCACACTCACACATATATAACCCCCACCCCGCCACCACCATCCCACACACCTGGGCGTAAGGACCAGCACAAGCACAGCCCCCTCTGGCCTGGATACCAAAGAGGTCGTTGAGCAGGCAGGCGACGTAGTTGTGGTGGAGGTAGTAGCCGGTGGCGGGATGGCGCACGAGGAAGGAGAAGACGGGAAGACGCTCCACCTCCATGCTGCCCAGAATCAGCAGATTGGGCAGCGGCCCCCACGCCTGTCTCGCCCGACTGCACACAGACAGGGTGTGACTGACTGCACATAGACATGGTGTGACTGACTGCACAGAAACATGGTGTGACTGACTGCACACAGGCATGGTGTGACTGACTGCACATAGACATGGCGTGACTGCACACAGACATGGTGTGACTGACTGCACACAGACAGGGTGTGACTGACTGCACATAGACATGGTGTGACTGACTGCACAGAAACATGGTGTGACTGACTGCACACAGGCATGGTGTGACTGACTGCACAGAAACATGGTGTGACTGACTGCACACAGGCATGGTGTGACTGACTGCACACAGACATGGTGTGACTGACTGCACACAAACATGGTGTGACTGACTACACACACACACACACATGGTGTGACTGATTGCACTTTGTAAGGTGGATCAGCCGAAGACACAGACACAGACAGACAGACAGACAGACACACACATACACACACACACACACACACACACACACACACACACACACACACACACACACACACACACACACACGAACACACACAGTTCTAAGCGCAACGTCCCAATAGATCCCAAAAGCTTTTGATCTGACTTTGGTGTGGTGAGGACACAGTGCCATGAAAGAACGAATTGCTCAGGGTGCACTCTCTGCTCAGTGAATTTCATTTGCATCTTTTGGTTGCGGTTGACATCTGTTTCTTCAGTGACCGTGCGCCACGACTTATAGTGAAGGGTTTGCTCGGAATCCTCCAGTCAGTCTGTCACTCCGTTGCTACACTTTACCTTGTGGCACAACATGGCGGCCACTCTTCGGGCTTTTCCCGCGGAATGTCATCCTTGTGTGACGTTGTCACTGGATGGAGCTGCTCGGTACATGCTCTACTGACGATTCAGTTTCGTCAAGTAGGACTGTGAAAAAACAACAACCAGTGAGTCAATGGGAGACCCATAGAGTGACTCATTGCGAGACCTAGTGACTCAGTGGGAGACCTAGTGACTCAGTGGGAACCTGGTAACTCAGTGGGCACCTCACTGAGTCAGTGGAAGCCTAGTAACCGTATGGGAGCCCTTAATGTCAGCCCTAGTGATTGAGTGTAAGCACTTGTGATTTAATGAGAGCAGTAGTGACTCAGTGGAAGCCGTTGAGACTCAGTGGGATCCCTAGTCATTTTATGGAATTCCCCTAGTAAATGAATGGGGCCGTATTAACCCGGTGGAAGCCCTAGTGACCCAGTGGAAGCCCTAGTGACCTGGTGGAACCCCAGTTGACCAAGTGGGTGTCATATTGACCCGGTGGAACCCATAGTAACCTGGCGGAAGCCCTAGTGACCCAGTGGAAGCCCTAGTGACCCGGCGGGAGCCCTAGTGACCCAGTGGGAGCTCTCGTGACCCATTGGGAGCTGACCGGAACAGCCGCTGCTCGCGGTCCATGATGAGTTCCGGGGTGATGGCGGCTTTCAGCTGGAAGACCAGTCCCGCTCTGATGGCGCCAACGATGGCCGGTGTACCGCCCTCCTCCCTCTCCTCCAGAGCACGCAGGTAGCGGTGGCCCGTCTGAATCACCTGAGGCAAGGACACGCAGCCACGACAAAGTGGTACAGGTAATGTACTGACGCAGACGGCGCTCGATTCGGTCTAAAACTAATTTATTTCATATCTAACAATACATTAACAGAGCAGGTGGGCTGTGCAACAAGCCAAAATACGGCTCTCCATTTGAGGAGCAGAGAGAGAGAGAGAGAGAGAGAGAGAGAGAGAGAGAGAGAGAGAGAGAGAGAGAGAGAGAGAGAGAGAGAGAGATCTGGGGGGGGGGGGGGGGGGAGGCAGGCACACAGAAAGACACCTGGAGAACAACTTAATATTTACCACCCATTTACCCGACAAAATCATGCCATGCCACACATAACAGTTATTTTGTGTTGAAGACACACATATACATATAGGCACAGACAGATAACACACACACGGGGGGCGGGGATAGCTCAGTGGTTAGAGCACCGGACTCGTGATTGAAAGGTCGCGGGTTCGAATCCCTGCTGGAACGGCGGGAGAATTTTCTTCTCCAGGGTCGACTTTCTGTGCTGACTCTTATTTCGGTATCCGTTCCACCCCCGTGTTACCACAGTAGCACGTAAAAAATCCCGGTCATTCTGCCAAAAGCGCAGGTGGCAGGTTACAGCTAAACACGCATACACCTTACGTATGTGGATTTTATTGAACCGTGCTTCGGCATTGGTCACAACTTGTCCCTAATATGTCAAATGACATCTGAGGACATTAAGCATCAACTCATCATCATCATCATCAACACACACACACACACACACACACGCACACACACACACACACACACACACACACACACACACACACACACACACCACATGCACACACACACACACAATGACACATGGGTATATGAAATTGTATACTTACAAAAAGCACAGTGCCTCCACCGCAGTTGTGTGGAATCTCATTCATGAACAGTTTCTTCTTGGCAAGAAGGAGACCTGCAAGCACAAGGCAAAAGGGATGACGTCACTGAGATGATGACTTCTCTACACTCAGTTATCTCACCACAGAGTAACAGGAAGAGCAGAAGTAGGAAAGTGACTATTATGATTCTATTTAAGAAGAAGCCTTGCAGTTGTTCTTATTGAGCTATGTTTATGAGTACTGTGATTCTGTTTTTATTTCGTGAGAGATCTTTCAGTTTTTCATAATGAGCTATATTTCAGAGTAGAACCGTTTTTGCCGTTTAGACTGTTGGTTGAGTTTGCCGGGGAGCCATGTTTGGACAGGCTACCAGCAGTGCAGCAGAACCAGTGGTGGCGGTAGTAGTCACGGTAGAACTAAAACCCTGATTAGGATGGCCCCACCTGGAGGTGCTACCCATCTTTTGGAACACCTGGCTTTGATGCAGATTTATTCGCCAGCTCACGAAGACCAACCCGTTAACAGCTAGGACCACCACCCTGCTTTTTCCATCAGACTTTGGACTCCCAGTCGTCTGGGGTTCTGCTGCTGGTCGCTGACGTATCGGTGTCTGCTTCCCGCTTCAGAAAAGGGCTCGACTGATAATGTGCTCATGTTTTGTGTGGAGCCCTAGTGTCCCAGTGACTGCAGAGAGACATGGTGTGACTGACTGCACACACACATGGTGTGACCGACTACACATAGACATGGTGTGACTGACTGCACACACACACATGGTGTGACCGACTACACATAGACATGGTGTGACTGACTGCACACACACATGGTGTGACTGACTGCACACACACATGGTGTGACCGACTACACATAGACATGGTGTGACTGACTGCACACACACATGGTGTGACCGACTGCACAGAGACATGGTGTGACTGACTGCACATAGACATGGTGTGACCGACTACACATAGACATGGTGTGACTGACTGCACACACACATGGTGTGACTGACTGCACATAGACATGGTGTGACTGATTGCACACAGACATGATGTGCTGCAACTGTCCTACCTGCATACGTTAGTGTGTGTGTGTGTGTGTGTGTGTGTGTGTGTGTGTGTGTGTGTGTGTGTGTGTGTGTGTGTGTGTTTGGGGCAACGCATTACAGCTATGCAGCAACAGTCTTACCTGGCGTGGACACGCCACCAACAAACTTGTGTGGAGAAATGAAGATGGCGTCCTTGTAGACCAGCGCTTGGTTTTTTCTGCATAAGCGGAGAAAATAACAAAGGCAAATAGTAGAAAGTCAAAGGATTCACTCGTTTTACTCGTGGCCTACTGACTTTGGCAAAATTGTGTGTGCATGTGTGTGTGTGTGTGTGTGTGTGTGTGTGTGTGTGTGTGTGTGTGTGTGTGTGTGTGTGTGTGTGCGTGCGAGCGTGCGTGCGTGCGTGCGTGCGTGCGTGTGTGCGTGCGTGTTGCTGTGAAGTGTTAATGTCTACGCGGATTTCACTTCTCTAATAAGATACTAAGGTAACCTCGAATCCTGAATCTTACGCGGTTGCTATCCACGATGCCGCACACAGGTCGGTTTTGTTGGGCAAAGTACGTACCCACTGACCACGGGGTTCATGTCGATACGGACATAGGGGCCAGCAGTGGCGTAGTCCCACAGTGCCAGAGCGCCGTAGGTGTGAAGCATGACGGTGATGCTGTCCACGTCGCTCAGTATGCCGGTCACGTTGGAGGCCGCCGACATAGAGCCGATCAACCGTCTGCCCGTTGTGGCCCAGTGCTGTGTTGGACACGTCAACATAGAGCCAGTCAGTGCTGTGTTGGACACGTCAACATAGAGCCAGTCAGTGCTGTGTTGGACACGTCAACATAGAGCCAGTCAATGCTGTGTTGGACACGTCAACATAGAACCAATCGATTGTGTTTGCTGTTTGTTTCGTTGTTGTTGTTTGTTGTTATTTTATTGCCCCTTGCGGGAAATTCGGGTGGTCTTAGCCGGGTAAGTCAAACACAGCAGTAGCAAGTGCAGCCCTACCCATTCCTATCAGTGTGTATCGTATGTTCGTGTATCCAGACGTCTTTGGGATTTGGTACGTGCGCGATTGCACGGGGAGGGGGGGGGGGGGGGGGCGGACACAGTAAGAGAGTCTGCACTGGAAGGTGACTCTGGGAGAAAAACCTTTTAACTGGGGACTGGAACCCTCGTCAGCATTGCGCCTGGCTTTTCAGTCGGACACCTTACCAACTGAGCCATCCCCGCCCGCTATAGTCGTGAGCCCGTTGTGGCCCAGTGGTGTGCTGCAGTGCTGCACGTGCAACACAGGGCCAGTCAGCCAGTGGTGTGTTGGACACATGCAACACAGGGCCAGTCAGCCAGTGGTGTGTTGGACACATGCAACACAGGGCCAGTCAGCCAGTGGTGTGTTGGACACATGCAACACAGGGCCAGTCAGCCAGTGGTGTGTTGGACACATGCAACACAGGGCCAGTCAGCCAGTGGTGTGTTGGACACATGCAACACAGGGCCAGTCAGCCAGTGGTGTGTTGGACACATGCAACACAGGGCCAGTCAGCCAGTGGTGTGTTGGACACATGCAACACAGAGCCAGTCAGCCAGTGGTGTGTTGGACACATGCAACACAGAGCCAGTCAGCCGTCGGCTGATGTGTAGACCTTTCCGACAACAAGACTGGGAAAGTTAAACCTTTCCGACAACAAGACTGGGAAAGTTACAAAGCAATCTGAAACGTCGATAACTAACCAAAGAGAAATAAACCCACCTGTAGTTCGTCCTCCAGATGCTCCAGGTCGATCAAACCGCTCGGCGTCTGTCTGATGCGTATCACCTGCAAGTGGGACACGCTTCGGGAGTCAGTCACACGGCATGACCATGGTAGATGTGGCAGTATGACCATGGTAGATGCCAATAATAATAATAATAATGGAAATTTGTAAAGCGCCTACCCTGCGGTTCAAAACGTTGAACAAGCAAAGTATAATACACATAATGTACATCGAGATGGAAATGTTATCAGCAATTTAAAAAGAAAAAGAAAAAAATGCTAACACATAATGTAGACATCAACAAGGGTTCAAGCATAGCTATGCACACACACACACACACACACACACACACACACACACACACACACACACACACACACACACACACACACACAGTGTACAGACTGATATGGGTGAAGGACAATGTTGCTTAACGGAAATATTCTGAGAAGAGAAATGTCTTGAGTTTGCATCTGAAGACAGAGAAAGTAGCAGAGTGCCTGATGTCTTGGGGAGATTGTTCCAGATGTGTGGGCCAAAGTGTGAGAAAGTGCGAATGCCATTTGTTTTGTGGTTGAAGTCTTGGAGTTTAAGCATGCGTGTATCTGACGAGGAGAGAGCGGCAAGGGCTTTAAAGGTGTAGCAGTTCAGAAAGATAAGAGGGACCGGAACCTGTGATAGCCTTGTAAAATATGCAAGCAGTTTTTGTATTTTATTCGTTCAGAAACTGGGAGCCAGTGGAATCGCTGAAGGAGAGGTGTGCAGTTTTGATGGCGTGGTGCTCTAAGAATAAGGCGTGCAGCATTATTTTGGACTTTCTGCATTGGTTGAATTACAGAGTTGGGAGTGCCCATGAGAAGAGAATTGCAATAGTCTAATCTGGAAAATACGCAAGAAGTTACCAGTTGTTTTGTTGTATCTTCTGTGAGGTACCTACGGATTGAGCCGATAAGTTTTAATTCATAGCAGGCTGTTTGACAGATTTTGATTACATGTTGCTTCATTGTGATATTAGAGTCAAGAATAAACTCTAAGTTCCTGACTTTGTCTGAAAACACAGTTTCGTGTGTACCGACCATGACTGACGATGGTAATTAAGCCGTGACAGGAGGACAGAGAAGGTGTCGAGAAGAGAAAGGCTTCAGTTTTATCCTCATTAGGTTAGAGTTGGTTGTTGCACATCCATGCTTTTATGTCGTCTGTACATGATTGCACTTCACGTGTAAGGCTTTGTACGCCATTTGGTAGAGTTGATTTTTGAAGCTGGGTGTCGTCTGCAAAAAACTGATGGGTGACTGAGTGATTGGCTATGATAAACCGTACAGGTACCAGCACTGAGCCCTGTGGAACACCAAACATGAGAGGAGATGAAGAGGAAGCAGAATTGTTGACAACCAAGCACTGATTTCTGTCCACAAGGTATGATCGAAACTACTAGAGAGCGGTAGAGCGGATGCCAAAGGCAGTTTCGAGACTGGAAAGAAGAATCTGGTGATCGATAGTATCAAACGCAGCTGAAAGATCCCATAAGAGTAAAACAGAGATTTTGTCTTCGTCCACAGAGTTTAGCAAGTCATTTATAACGCGTAGGAGTGTACTCTCGGTGCTGTGTCCGGTGTGACAGGCTGACTGGAACGGATTGCAGACGTTGTTTTCTTGGAGGTGTGCATGGAATTTGTATAGAAAGACTTTTTCAAGAATTTTAGACAGAAATGGCAGGTCTGAGATTGGACGGTAGTTTTTCAGTACATTTTGGTCGAGGGAGGTAGGGGTTTGACAATAGCAGTTTTGAAGTCTGGTGGTACAAGACAAGAAGCCAGTGAAGCGTTGACGATATGGATGAGTGGGCTTTAATTTCTGCATCCAGGGTACCCCACGGCGGATGTTTTCTGGGAGAAAATGTCCGCACAAAACTCACTTCGGCGTGTATTTCCCTCCAAGGCAGGATATTTGAATGGTGCTCGTACGGACTTGTGAATACCACCTGTAAGGTCAAACAGCATCATTTCAGTCTCGCGGTTTGGTTAAATCTGTACAAATTATACAGAAAAAAGTATCCTTTATTGATGATGTTAGTCAGTGTATGTCGGAATACATATACATAACACACAAGTGCTTTACTGCCCATGTTACCGGCTGTAGTGATTTATTGCCAATGTTACTCGCTGGTCGGCACAGCAAAGATTTCAAATAGAGATGATGTAATTTTAAAGGAGAAAACAAGAAGAGTGTTTCTAATTAGACGAGTTGCATACAGTACAAAACTGGGGAAATGGGTTTACTGTGTTCCTTATATACACACCAGTAAGATGAGTCACATACAACACTGGGGAAATGGGCTTATTGTATTCGTTATAATTATACACACCAGTCAAACATAGCATGTTGTGCATGGCCTTTTTCAACGTAGGCCTATGCTACAACCATACGACGCTCGCAAACTGCCAGAATAGTCCCCGGAGATTTGTTTTTCCATGCAGTTTAATGGTCTGGCCCCACCGCTCCCATCCTCTGTAAACACACACACACACACACACACACACACACACACGCACACACACACACACACACACACACACACACACACACACACACACACACACACACACACACACACACACACACACGCAAGCTCTGCAAACACTACGACATACCGGTGGTTCCGTGAACTTGAGCGCGTGGATCAGTTTATGAACGGCCCCTGTGACGCCATTTCCGCAAAAAATGACAGCGTCGTCGTCCTTGCAGTTGGTGGTGGTGCGGATGATGTTTCTGTACACAGTGAGAAAGGTCTCGTGCTGTCTTGCTGATTAAGCGGGATGAACAACACGAATGATGTTTCTGTACACAGTGAGAAAGGTCTCGTGCTGTCTTGCTGATTAAGCGGGATGAACAACACGAATGATGTTTCTGTACACAGTGAGAAAGGTCTCGTGGTGTCTTGCTGATTAAGCGGGATGAAGAACACGAATGATGTTTCTGTACACAGTGAGAAAGGTCTCGTGGTGTCTTGCTGATTAAGCGGGATAAACAACACGAATGATGTTTCTGTACACAGTGAGAAAGGTCTCGTGCTGTCTTGCTGATTAAGCGGGATGAAGAACACGAATGATGTTTCTGTACACAGTGAGAAAGGTCTCGTGGTGTCTTGCTGATTAAGCGGGATGAACAACACGAATGATGTTTCTGTACACAGTGAGAAAGGTCTCGTGGTGTCTTGCTGATTAAGCGGGATGAACAACACGAATGATGTTTCTGTACACAGTGAGAAAGGTCTCGTGGTGTCTTGCTGATTAAGCGGGATGAACAACACGAATGATGTTTCTGTACACAGTGAGAAAGGTCTCGTGGTGTCTTGCTGATTAAGCGGGATGAACAACACGAATGATGTTTCTGTACACAGTGAGAAAGGTCTCGTGCTGTCTTGCTGATTAAGCGGGATGAACAACACGAATGATGTTTCTGTACACAGTGAGAAAGGTCTCGTGCTGTCTTGCTGATTAAGCGGGATGAACAACACGAATGATGTTTCTGTGCACAGTGAGAAAGGTCTCGTGCTGTCTTGCTGATTAAGCGGGATGAAGAACACGAATGATGTTTCTGTGCACAGTGAGAAAGGTCTCGTGCTGTCTTGCTGATTAAGCGGGATGAACAACACGAATGATGTTTCTGTGCACAGTGAGAAAGGTCTCGTGCTGTCTTGCTGATTAAGCGGGATGAAGAACACGAATGATGTTTCTGTACACAGTGAGAAAGGTCTCGTGCTGTCTTGCTGATTAAGCGGGATGAACAACACGAATGATGTTTCTGTACACAGTGAGAAAGGTCTCGTGCTGTCTTGCTGATTAAGCGGGATGAACAACACGAATGATGTTTCTGTACACAGTGAGAAAGGTCTCGTGCTGTCTTGCTGATTAAGCGGGATGAAGAACACGAATGATGTTTCTGTACACAGTGAGAAAGGTCTCGTGCTGTCTTGCTGATTAAGCGGGATGAAGAACACGAATGATGTTTCTGTACACAGTGAGAAAGGTCTCGTGCTGTCTTGCTGATTAAGCGGGATGAACAACACGAATGATGTTTCTGTACACAGTGAGAAAGGTCTCGTGCTGTCTTGCTGATTAAGCGGGATGAACAACACGAATGATGTTTCTGTACACAGTGAGAAAGGTCTCGTGCTGTCTTGCTGATTAAGCGGGATGAAGAACACGAATGATGTTTCTGTACACAGTGAGAAAGGTCTCGTGCTGTCTTGCTGATTAAGCGGGATGAACAACACGAATGATGTTTCTGTACACAGTGAGAAAGGTCTCGTGCTGTCTTGCTGATTAAGCAGAATGACACAAAGAAGTGGTTGTTGGTTAAGCAGGATGAACAGGAAGAAGACGAATAGGGTTGTTGGTTAAGCAGGATGAACAGGAAGAAGACGAATAGGGTTGTTGGTTAAGCAGGATGAACAGGAAGAAGACGAATAGGGTTGTTGGTTAAGCAGGATGAACAGGAAGAAGACGAATAGGGTTGTTGGTTAAGCAGGATGAACAGGAAGAAGACGAATAGGGTTGTTGGTTAAGCAGGATGAACAGGAAGAAGACGAATAGGGTTGTTGGTTAAGCAGGATGAACAGGAAGAAGACGAATAGGGTTGTTGGTTAAGCAGGATGAACAGGAAGAAGACGAATAGGGTTGTTGGTTAAGCAGGATGAACAGGAAGAAGACGAATAGGGTTGTTGGTTAAGCAGGATGAACAGGAAGAAGACGAATAGGGTTGTTGGTTAAGCAGGATGAACAGGAAGAAGACGAATAGGGTTGTTGGTTAAGCAGGATGAACAGGAAGAAGACGAATAGGGTTGTTGGTTAAGCAGGATGAACAGGAAGAAGACGAATAGGGTTGTTGGTTAAGCAGGATGAACAGGAAGAAGAAGAGGGGCGTGTTGGTTAAGCAGTATGTATAGAAGGAAGAAGGGGGGTGGGGGTGGAATTGGATGAACAACAGGAAGAAGGGCGGGGGGGGGGGGGGGTAGTTAGAACGGAGCCAGAAACGGAAAGTAACAGAGAGACAAAGACAAGACAGAGAGAGATAGGGGGTGGACAGACACAGAGATATAGGGGCGGACAGACACAGAGATATAGGGGTGGACAGACACAGAGATAGGGGTGGACAGACAGAAAGATAGGGGGTGGACAGACACAGAGATAGGGGGTGGACAGACACAGCGAGAGGGGGTTGGCAGACACACAGAGAGGGGGTGGACAGACACAGCGAGAGGGGGTGGACAGACACAGAGAGAGAGGTGGACAGACACAGCGAGAGGGGGTTGGCAGACACAGAGAGAGGGGGTGGACAGACACAGAGAGAGGGGGTGGACAGACACAGAGAGAGGGGGTTGGCAGACACAGAGAGAGGGGGTGGACAGACACAGCGAGAGGGGGTTGGCAGACACAGAGAGAGGGGGTGGACAGACACAGAGAGAGGGGGTTGGCAGACACAGAGAGAGGGGGTGGACAGACACAGCGAGAGGGGGTGGACAGACACAGCGAGAGGGGGTTGGCAGACACAGAGAGAGGGGGTGGACAGACACAGAGAGGGGGTGGACAGACACAGCGAGAGGGGGTTGGCAGACACAGAGAGAGGGGGTGGACAGACACAGAGAGGGGGTGGACAGACACAGCGAGAGGGGGTGGACAGACACAGAGAGGGGGTGGACAGACAGAAAGAGGGGGTGGACAGACAGAAAGAGGGGGTGGACAGACAGAGAGAGGGGGTTGGCAGACACAGAGAGAGGGGGTGGACAGACACAGAGAGGGGGTGGACAGACACAGCGAGAGGGGGTTGGCAGACACAGAGAGAGGGGGTGGACAGACACAGAGAGGGGGTGGACAGACACAGCGAGAGGGGGTTGGCAGACACAGAGAGAGGGGGTGGACAGACACAGAGAGGGGGTGGACAGACACAGCGAGAGGGGGTTGGCAGACACAGAGAGAGGGGGTGGACAGACACAGAGAGGGGGTGGACAGACACAGCGAGAGGGGGTGGACAGACACAGAGAGGGGGTGGACAGACAGAAAGAGGGGGTGGACAGACAGAAAGAGGGGGTGGACAGACAGCGAGAGGGGGTTGGCAGACACAGAGAGAGGGGGTGGACAGACACAGAGAGGGGGTGGACAGACACAGCGAGAGGGGGTGGACAGACACAGAGAGGGGGTGGACAGACAGAAAGAGGGGGTGGACAGACAGAGAGAGGGGGTTGGCAGACACAGAGAGAGGGGGTGGACAGACACAGAGAGAGGGGGTGGACAGACACAGAGAGAGGGGGTGGACAGACACAGAGAGAGGGGGTGGACAGACACAGAGAGAGGGGGTGGACAGACAGAGAGAGGGGGTGGACAGACAGAGAGAGGGGGTGGACAGACAGAGAGAGGGGGTGGACAGACACAGAGAGAGGGGGTGGACAGACACAGAGAGAGGGGGTTGGCAGACACAGAGAGAGGGGGTGGACAGACACAGAGAGAGGGGGTTGGCAGACACAGAGAGAGGGGGTGGACAGACACAGAGAGAGGGGGTGGACAGACACAGAGAGAGGGGGTGGACAGACACAGAGAGAGGGGGTTGGCAGACACAGAGAGAGGGGGTGGACAGACACAGAGAGGGGGTGGACAGACAGAAAGAGGGGGTGGACAGACAGAGAGAGGGGGTGGACAGACAGAGAGAGGGGGTGGACAGACACAGAGAGAGGGGGTGGACAGACAGAAAGAGGGGGTGGACAGACACAGAGAGAGGGGGTGGACAGACAGAGAGGGGGGGTGGACAGACAGAGAGAGAGGGGGTGGACAGTCAGAGAGGGTGAACAGACACAGAGAGATAGGGGGTGGACAGACACACAGAGAGGCGTGCGTGCGGGGCAGACAAATAGAAACAACGGGGGGGGGGGGGGGGGGGGGGAGCATGAGAGGAGGCAGACAGAGAGAGCGACAGAGAGGGAGAAAGACAGACCTGAGGATACCGTTCATCGCCGACTTTTCGGACGGAATTAAGTACACAAAAGAGGACAGAGTGAATGTTGGAATGTTGATAAACATTGCTCAGCTCATCACTACACTGTCTAGTGTTGCCCACACAAATAGCCATTAGTGCAGGTGTGTCACTACCTGACACCGTTAGTACGGGCATATCTGGTACCTGGCACCGTTCCTGAAGATTGTGGTCTGGCGGGCGGTGACGGACGTGGAGGTGTGAGTGTTGGCGTAGTGAGGCAAGACCTCGTTGGTAATGTAGTCCTCAATGAAAGTCAGTGCCCTGAGTGACAAAGAAAAAGATTATCTAACATAGAGCTCAGCCTAGACTTACCCTACAATCACTGGAATGCTTGTGTATGGGCTGTGACCTTAATAGAACAAAGGGCTGGGGAATAAGATTAGCTAACATAGAACTCAGCATAGACTGCCTCCACAATCAATGATCTGCGTGTGTCTAAGCAGTGACCTGAATAGAACAAAGGATTGTGGGATACGAGCAAGGCAAAAAGAACATACAAGAAACAAAGGAAGATAACCCGTAACAGACAGCAAAAGAAGGGAGAAAGCAAAACTCTTGTGGCAAGAGAGAAATGAAAGAAAAGGAAAAATACAACACCGCTAGATAGAAAGGTCAGAAGAGAACGAGAAAGAAATGTTCATTTTACGAACCATAAGCAGATGATATTTAAAATAAGTAAAAAAATACACATCTGCTCCGTAGGTCACAAACTAACACTGAAATAAGGTCGAAGTGTTCCATGCATTTAGTCTTACACTAACGAGACAAGTTATATTGAAGTTCAAAGGTATAGGCTTTGAAGTCCGTCTTGTTACAACATGAGCGGTCAAAAGTAGCATTCCAGTTAGAACTCTTGTACTGACCAATTGTTTTTTTGAATGACTGTTAGTGGGAAGATCAGCATGGTGCTCCACTCTGACACTGTTACATTTAACTGTTACTGCTGCTACTGACCCCCGCTTCCATGACTTCGGCCATCAGTGTTCAAGTCCGTCACAAAGCCAAGTGCGTGTACACAAAAACTGCACGTCACGCATGAACAATTCACGTACCTTCCGGACGCGATGTAGTCAAGATAGAGAACTGCAACACACAAAACAGCAATTTTCCATTTCGTGACTCGAGGACCAGTAAATGCCAGTGAGTGAATGTGTGCCCACATTAGCAGTCTCATGAAATCTGTTCAAATGGGAAAGTTAAGTTTTACGGTAGGCTTTATTAACCAGAGGTCAACAATGAGCACAGGCTGATGCAAGGAGTTGTAGACTTTGTGTGGACAACAATAAACAGCATACAAGCACATAAAAATTATAGTTGGCACAGTAATAATTATATATTTTACTAAACTTCAAAGTTCTCTGTTTCGATCTAAATGAAGTACATGGCCCTTCCTGTCTGCTGCCCCTTACAAATGTCTACCCTAAACCACATTCCCCTGAGTTAAAAGGGTCAATGAGACAGATAAAGAATGAAAGAGAAATACAGATAGAGTAAACGAAGGAAAGACAGTGAGAAAGGAATTAAGAAGACCGGCTCTAGCAAAACAAGTTATTGTAAACGCAGTTCTAAAAGGTTGCGAAACTGGCAAGCAGTGGGAGTTGTGTTTACACTTTCGCTGTAATATTTATTACACCCAGTGTCGCTACATTTGCCACCCAACACATTCCACACCCACACACTAGTCCCCAGTCCCAAAGCCACGTTAACTTTCGGCAAAATGCTCGGGACACTTGCAGGTTTGACAACCGCAATTCTTACCTTTCTTGTGTCCAAACGGCCCATCCAAAACGACGTCTTTGCCGACAATGCTGTTAGCCACGTACTCAAATATGCTGTAGTCATTACCATCCTCACTAACGCTCGCCACTGACATTGCTTTACTGACGTCATGGGATTTGACGCCGTACTGTTTGACGTCACGTGAAGCTGGCGGGGCCTGACGACGAGAACTGGTTGGCTGGCTGGAGTCACGTGGTTGGCCTGTGTCCCAACGCTTGATCTCAGGTGAATTGCCCGTGTTGGGCTGGACCTGATGGGACTGACCACTGCCCATCCCCGTGTCGGCTGAAAACAGAGTAATCAGTGACCAGGCTTTAACGTCCCGTCAATCCCGTACTGACACTCCAGAAAGAAGATGAAGGAGAAGACGAAGAAGGAGAAGAAGAAGAAGAAGAAAAGATTTTCCTGTTCAAGTCGTCACGCATATTGCCCTGGTTAAAAAATAAAAATAAAAAATAAAAATAACTAGACGAGACGTCGGTCCGTCCGTCTAATTTATCATACCAGATCAAAAAAGTACAGACCAGGAATGAAGAGAAAAAAATTTTTTAAATAAAAAATAAAAAAGTATATATGTACTACGATGGGAAGGACACAGAAACAGCAGCTCTCTCACCCTGATGACCCTGTACAATTCGTCAGTAAACTCTGATGACTCTGTACAATTCGTCAATGAACTCTGATGACCCTGTACAATTCGTCAATGAATTCTGATGGCCCTGTGCAATTCGTCAGTGAACTCAATCAGTTTTATGCACGTTTAGATGTCACAGACTTTAGTGGTGAGTGTGATCAGGTGTGTGACGGTCTTGTCCCTTCTCCAGCTGTGATAAGTGAGCCTGAGGTGATGCGCTGTACCCTTCATGTTAATCCGCACAAAACTCTATGGCCTGAAGGTTGGCGACTTGATCCTATGTTTCAAAAAGAAGACAAGACAGAAAGAGAACAAGACAGAAAGTGCACCAGGACCAGATAGAAGAACAAGAGTGGAGAGAGAAAAGTGAACTCAACTGAGAGCTCCCCTGAGATTCCAGACATGGGGAGGACATCAGACGTCCCCCTCCTCTCTGGGGGTGCGCGAGTAAAGTGAGCAGCTAAAAGAATGCTGTGCAGTCGAAACAGAACGAGACCCAGAGCGCTCGTGAAGAATCAACACTCAAGGGAGTTAATCAGCGCTCGAAAGACGTCACACAGATACAGCAATAAAGACCCGAGTCGCCCACGGTAACTCTCACCTGGTATGCATGTAAATACAAGGTACATAAACTCCTCCAGAAATACATCCTGTATTTATACGCATGCTAGGTAAGAGATACCGTAGGCGACTCAGGTGTTTGTTGTTGTGCTTGTGTGACGTCTTCGAGCGCTAATTAACTCCCTAGAGTGTTGATTCTGCATTGCCACATTTCGGGAGGCAAAGGTGAGGAGTGTTGTGTGCTGTACGCGGCAAACTTTGTCCCCTGAACAGTTTGAAATATATTCACCATAAATATTGAAAAAACATCAAAACCCACTCCCTCACTGATCAGTGATCGGACTGGTCCCCACGCCCCCCGTCCCTTCCCCTTGAGGTTACCCTATGCGGTTGACACGAGGCTAAAATCCAAGAACTACCCCCCCCCCTCCCCACACACATACCCCGCCACCCACCCACCCACTCACAGACCTTTTTCTCCCTCCACCGACACATTCTACCCTCCTCCCCCCCCCCCCAACACACACATAACTCCCCTATTCAGCCCACCCCCCACCCCCTCGGACCCCCCACCCCCACTCACATAATCGCCTCGTCCCTCCGTCACACACACACACACACACACACACACACACACACACACACACACACACACACCCCTTCTCCCACAGGTATTAAGAAACAGGATCGCGTAACCCGGACGACCGCGCCTTGTTCATGGATGATTAGCAGTCCTTGTCTGAACGGTACACCCCAGCCTCGCTTAATTGGACACACCATGCACATTAAGATCGGCCCTGTCTTTCCGGCGGGTTTGTCACCTAGCGACTCACATCACACAAAGAGCTGACGTTATCCCTCACTCTTACTCCTTTCATCCCGATAGCTCAATGCGGTTGACTGGTCGTTAGAAATACAAAGTATCGCTCTCACTCCCCCCCCCTTCCCGTCACCCCTCCCAACCTTCCTCCGAGTTCTGCACTATACTATTGTCTCTGGTTGACTGGCAACAGCGGAAACAGTGCAGACACCAAGCACACAAACAGGGTTGGTGACAAATGCAGCAGTAGAAAAAAGGTCACTTAGCAAGTAGACACCAAGACGGTTATCCCTTGCGCAAGAAAGACTTTTCATAACGTGAGATACAGACAATGGTGAGAATGCAAAGCTGTGGGAGGTTCTCTCTGCTAAGGGCCTCAGCGGGTCAGACTGTGTTAGTAATACAGCCTTGTCAGTTCTCTCTGCTAAGGGCCTCAGCGGGTCAGACTGTGTTAGTAATACAGCCTTGTCAGTTCTCTCTGCTAAGGGCCTCAGCGGGTCAGACTGTGTTAGTAATACAGCCTTGTCAGTTCTCTCTGCTAAGGGCCTCAGCGGGTCAGACTGTGTTAGTAATACAGCCTTGTCAGTTCTCTCTGCTAAGGGCCTCAGCGGGTCAGACTGTGTTAGTAATACAGCCTTGTCAGCGCCGAGAGGCTGATGTCTACTTTCCTGTTCGGTCAGCTTCATTTCCTTTTGGTTAGGTGGGGAATGGTGAATCAGACTTGTACTTGTGATTAGATGTAGCAGTGTTTCACGCGAATGAGATTAGAGGTCAAGAATCTATCAATTTTTCTGTCTTCGTCTTTGTATGTGTTACAGTAAATTCACAGACTTAAGGAATTCTCAGAATCACTGACAATTGCAGTAAATTCACGAAATTACTGTTTCACTCAGGGATTTCGTGATACCCTAAAAAATCTAGGGATTTCGTGA
>OY757549.1:852653-854260 GCA_963584105.1 Alviniconcha strummeri
CACAGTTCTACGGCGCCTTCACAGCGCACGAAGGCGGCAACGTGCTGACAGAGACCTGGAGCGTAATGGCATTTGACTGCACTGAATCATTTTGTATGTCCACACGCTTAGTACAAAACAAAGCAACAACATAAAAATTAATAAGAATTAAAAATAATAATAAAAAATAAAAAGAAGAAGGAAGAAAGAAAGGAAATGGCCATGTATAAATGAGTCAAAATTTAAGAGAGCGCAACAACAGAGAGGCAATATTGATATTTTAGAATAATATTGGTTATAGAAAGGAGCTGTAAGATAAACAGTGTCACACACATTAATATGATTAATACGCTATATACTCGGCACACACACACACACACACACACACACACACACACACACACACACACACACACACACACACACACACACACACACTAATCACAATTCTGATCCTGTCCGCCTTCACACCCACACCCATACAATATATCACCGCCTCCCACATACCCACAGACACACATACATACACCCACCGTGATATCCCACTCTCTCTCTCTCTCTCTCTCTCTCTCTCTCTCTCTCTCTCTGTCTCTCACACACACACACACACACACACATACACACACACACACACACACACACACACACACACACACGCACGCACACATGCACACACGCACGCACACACGCGTGCACACACAGAACTAAGGAACCAAGGTAGCCTCATAAATTATTCGTAAAACAGGATGAAATTAGTGAAAGCTGTTACAGAACTCGAACTCGAAAAGTTTATTTTTCATTTAGACCTGTCTAACAACTGGTCCTTGCTAAACTGCTGATTAAGGGGTAAATGGAGAGAGAAAGAAAAGATAAACTCGATTACTATTAATAATAATATACAGACATGAACAGAAAAAAAAAAATCTATGAAAATACTTTGAACATGACAATAAATAAGCTGCATACACAGCAATGCAAAAATGGTGTTGTACATAACTTGCAATTATTTGTAAATCATGAAGACATAACATCGGTCATAGAGAGTAAAAAGATGAGGTTGTGTTAAGGTGCTCACAGAAGTTTCGCTTGAAGGAGCTGAGTGAGTGACATGATCTGAGGTGCATTGGAAAACTATTCCAAAACAGGGCAACAGAAAAGGATATGCTTATTTTTAATCCACCTGTCCTGGGCCATTGTAACTGGAGGTAGTTGTTTCTGGAGCTAGAGTGGCGAGCTTTGTACAAGCTAGATATGTACAGTGGCGCATTGTTGGTAAGTGCCCTATAGATAAAAACACTCTTGTTGCAGTCCACCTGTCAGTTTCTCGTCAGTGGTTAGATTTTTTATCCGGAACGATTAGCTTTCCGGCTGTTCTTAGTACATAATTTAATAGCTTTTTGTTGTTTTTATTGTTTTTGTTTTTGTTTGTTTGTTGTTGAGAACATCACTACAGCCGCCGCACACTACGGATACGTAATCAATGTGGAATTTAATGTGGGCATTGAAGAAAAGTTTCGAAAGTGGTCAGATGTCAACAATGTACTTTAGATTAGATAGAACTTTAGACATGCTTGGAAATTGTTTTGCACAATGTGTCAGTGTGTGTGCCCACCGACGTTTGTTATCTA
>OY757549.1:859460-874637 GCA_963584105.1 Alviniconcha strummeri
GAAGAAGAAGAAGAAGAAGAAGGAGGAGGAGAAGAAGAAGAAGAAGAAGAAGAAGAAGAAGGAGGAGGAGAAGAAGAAGAAGAAGAAGAAGAAGAAGAAGGAGGAGGAGAAGAAGAAGAAGAAGAAGAAGAAGAAGAAGAAGAAGAAGAAGAAGAAGAAGAAGAAGAAGAAGAAGAAGAAGAAAGATGGATACGCAGAAAGAAAGACGACAAAGAAAAGACGGATACACCGAAAGAAAGACGAAAAAGAAAAGACAGATGCATAGAAAGACGACAAAGAAAAGACGGATACACAGAAAGAAAGACGACGAAGAAAAGACGGATACACAGAAAGAAAGACGACGAAGAAAAGACGGATACACAGAAAGAAAGACGACGAAGAAAAGACGGATACACAGAAAGAAAGACGACGAAGAAAAGACGGATACACAGAAAGAAAGACGACAAGGAAAAGACGGATACACAGAAAGAAAGACGACGAAGAAAAGACGGATACACAGAAAGAAAGACGATGAAGAAAAGACGGATACACAGAAAGAAAGACGACAAGGAAAAGACGGATACACAGAAAGAAAGACGACGAAGAAAAGACGGATACACAGAAAGGAAGACGACAAAGAAAAGAAGGACATAGAAAGAAAGATAGCAAAGAAAACAAACAAGCAGAACAAAAGAAATAATTATTACAACAAAAAACAAGTATTTGTATATAAAATTAAGGGTCAAGGCAGGACGAGAGAGAGAGAGAGAGAGAGAGAGAGAGAGAGAGAGAGAGAGAGAGAGAGAGAGAGAGAGAGAGAGAGAGAGAGAGAGAGAGAGAGAGAGAGAGAGAGCTCAGAATTTTATTACACAAGGATTAAGATTTTAGGCAGTTGCCTATTCCTACAATCTGTCCTGCTAATCTACATGCCAACAGGCTACACATAAAACAATAGTAACAACACTGACTACCGCAGTAATGATGAAAAAGATCATAATGTCGGAAAGGAAAGGGAAAAAGAAAGAAAAGAAAGTTCTCTACAAGAGCCAAAATTCGACGACATGCAGAGAAGAAAAAAAAGAAAGAAAAAAAAATGATAATGATGATGATGAAAAATGTGGTTCAGATCCACGATGAACAACGAAGTATTCAAATGACAATATCGCAAAAACACTGCTCAGACAAACACTGTGATTACAAATAATGGAAGAGAGAGAGAGAGAGAGGGAGACGAACGAAAGGAAGAACGAAAGCGAGGAAGAACGAACAGACTGAAAGACGGAAGCCAGAAAAGAAAGTGATACATACACGGAGTGTAACCAGAGGTGTCTTTCCACAAAACTCTTAACGCCCAGTCGATCGCAGACAAGCTCACTCAGTCCCAGACGTTGGCTCCAGTGTCGATGTTCATCCAACTCTCTGTCAGCGTGGTGCAGACCCTAAGCTCAGCTACCGGCGGCTAGACTTATATAAGCGTGATACCTGATGAGTGTGGGTCTGTCGACGCTTAAAACCAGTTTCTCTATAGACTATTGGCGGCAGCAGTGCGTGGGAAGTGTTCATGGGCACACCACGTGACTCCCCACCCCTTGCTGCTAATGTTCATGCATAATGATGAGGGGACGTCACCCAGCGAGCTGCCTGGATCCTGCACGTCCCTAGGCAGCTAGCCTACGTGCGGAATGAACAGTGCGCTGTCTCCAGAGAGCAGCGTGATGCGGGCGGCTGCAGTGTTGTAAACAGTGCGCTGTCTCCAGAGAGCAGCGTGATGCAGGTGGCTGCAGTGTTGTAAACAGTGCGCTGTCTCCAGAGATCAGCGTGATGCGGGTGGCTGCAGTGTTACTGACACCGGCACTTCTACACCACTGAGTTGCGCGAGTGCGTTCGTACCGTTTCATCAGTGAAATTTCCACAACAGCCTTAGTGCGTTACACTGTCTGTTCTAGTTATCTTTCACAAAGTGCGCTGTCGTTTCATATACATTATCAAAACGATTTTAATACTTCTTGACCTTGTCTCTAGAAGGTCTTCCTTGACTGCTTCTATGCAGTAATTCGAGAGTAATGTCGACCATTCGAACTATCGGGTATCGACTCCTTTTGCCGACAATGCAGTAGTCATTGTATTTTCTTCACGGATCGTCTGTCACAATTATGCGTTGTGAACTCAACTCGACCCACGCTTCAGCCAATCACCGATCAACAAAGCGGTATTTAACCGAAATTCAGCCAATCATTTGTCCCTAAAACACGTATCTAACATGTTGTGATATCACTTCATCGCTACTTGCAGACCAGCGTGATACCATCGAATAATCAACGGGAAAAAAGCCTTGCAGTGTTTACTCAGAGTGTAATAGTGTGCTTTTCAGTAAATATAGCATAGACTGGCTACACACAGCAACAACACAGCAACAAGTAGAGTCCTAGATCGACTGTTACTCCCTCTTGTAAGAAATCGCCCCGATCTCCCCCTCATGACGATTCTGCCTGAAGGTAATCAGTACTGGCAGCGAAGCGAGCAATTTGAATGCTTCACTCACTGTGGGGCCAAAGGCGCCAGCCATTTGAATGCTTCACTCACTGTGGGGCCAAAGGCGCCAGCCATCTGAATGCTTCACTCGCTGTGGGGCCAAAGGCGCCAGCCATTTGAATGCTTCACTCGCTGTGGGACCAAAGGCGCCAGCCATTTGAATGCTTCACTCGCTGTGGGGCCAAAGGCGCCAGCCATTTGAATGCTACACTCACTGTGGGGCTAAAGGCGCCAGCCATTTGAATGCTACACTCACTGTGGGGCCAAAGGCGCCAGCCATTTGAATGCTTCACTCGCTGTGGGGCCAAAGGCGCCAGCCATTTGAATGCTACACTCACTGTGGGGCCAAAGGCGCCAGCCATTTGAATGCTTCACTCACTGTGGGGCCAAAGGCGCCAGCCATTTGAATGCTTCACTCACTGTGGGGCCAAAGGCGCCAGCCATTTGAATGCTTCACTCACTGTGGGGCCAAAGGCGCCAGCCATTTGAATGCTTCACTCACTGTGGGGCCAAAGGCGCCAGCCATTTGAATGCTACACTCACTGTGGGGCCAAAGACGCCAGCCATTTGAATGCTACACTCACTGTGGGGCCAAAGGCGCCAGCCATTTGAATGCTACACTCACTGTGGGGCCAAAGGCGCCAGCCATTTGAATGCTTCACTCGCTGTGGGGCCAAAGGCGCCAGCCATTTGAATGCTTCACTCACTGTGGGGCCAAAGGCGCCAGCCATTTGAATGCTTCACTCACTGTGGGGCCAAAGGCGCCAGCCATTTGAATGCTTCACTCACTGTGGGGCCAAAGGCGCCAGCCATTTGAATGCTTCACTCGCTGTGGGGCCAAAGGCGCCAGCCATTTGAATGCTTCACTCACTGTGGGGCCAAAGGCGCCAGCCATTTGAATGCTTCACTCACTGTGGGGCCAAAGGCGCCAGCCATTTGAATGCTTCACTCGCTGTGGGGCCAAAGGCGCCAGCCATTTGAATGCTTCACTCGCTGTGGGGCCAAAGGCGCCAGCCATTTGAATGCTTCACTCACTGTGGGGCCAAAGGCGCCAGCCATTTGAATGCTACACTAGCTGTGGGGCCAAAGGCGCCAGCCATTTGAATGCTTCACTCGCTGTGGGGCCAAAGGCGCCAGCCATTTGAATGCTTCACTCACTGTGGGGCCAAAGGCGCCAGCCATTTGAATGCTTCACTCACTGTGGGGCCAAAGGCGCCAGCCATTTGAATGCTTCACTCACTGTGGGGCCAAAGGCGCCAGCCATTTGAATGCTTCACTCACTGTGGGGCCAAAGGCGCCAGCCATTTGAATGCTTCACTCGCTGTGGGGCCAAAGGCGCCAGCCATTTGAATGCTTCACTCGCTGTGGGGCCAAAGGCGCCAGCCATTTGAATGCTTCACTCGCTGTGGGGCCAAAGGCGCCAGCCATTTGAATGCTTCACTCGCTGTGGGGCCAAAGGCGCCAGCCATTTGAATGCTTCACTCGCTGTGGGGCCAAAGGCGCCAGCCATTTGAATGCTTCACTCGCTGTGGGGCCAAAGGCGCCAGCCATTTGAATGCTTCACTCGCTGTGGGGCCAAAGGCGCCAGCCATTTGAATGCTTCACTCGCTGTGGGGCCAAAGGCGCCAGCCATTTGAATGCTTCACTCACTGTGGGGCCAAAGGCGCCAGCCATTTGAATGCTTCACTCACTGTGGGGCCAAAGGCGCCAGCCATTTGAATGCTTCACTCACTGTGGGGCCAAAGGCGCCAGCCATTTGAATGCTTCACTCACTGTGGGGCCAAAGGCGCCAGCCATTTGAATGCTTCACTCACTGTGGGGCCAAAGGCGCCAGCCATTTGAATGCTTCACTCACTGTGGGGCCAAAGGCGCCAGCCATTTGAATGCTACACTCACTGTGGGGCCAAAGGCGCCAGCCATTTGAATGCTACACTCACTGTGGGGCCAAAGACGCCAGCCATTTGAATGCTTCACTCACTGTGGGGCCAAAGGCGCCAGCCATTTGAATGCTACACTCACTGTGGGGCCAAAGACGCCAGCCATTTGAATGCTTCACTCACTGTGGGGCCAAAGGCGCCAGCCATTTGAATGCTACACTCACTGTGGGGCCAAAGGCGCCAGCCATTTGAATGCTTCACTCACTGTGGGGCCAAAGGCGCCAGCCATTTGAATGCTTCACTCACTGTGGGGCCAAAGGCGCCAGCCATTTGAATGCTTCACTCGCTGTGGGGCCAAAGGCGCCAGCCATTTGAATGCTTCACTCGCTGTGGGGCCAAAGGCGCCAGCCATTTGAATGCTTCACTCGCTGTGGGGCCAAAGGCGCCAGCCATTTGAATGCTTCACTCGCTGTGGGGCCAAAGGCGCCAGCCATTTGAATGCTTCACTCGCTGTGGGGCCAAAGGCGCCAGCCATTTGAATGCTTCACTCGCTGTGGGGCCAAAGGCGCCAGCCATTTGAATGCTTCACTCACTGTGGGGCCAAAGGCGCCAGCCATTTGAATGCTTCACTCGCTGTGGGGCCAAAGGCGCCAGCCATTTGAATGCTTCACTCGCTGTGGGGCCAAAGGCGCCAGCCATTTGAATGCTTCACTCGCTGTGGGGCCAAAGGCGCCAGCCATTTGAATGCTTCACTCGCTGTGGGGCCAAAGGCGCCAGCCATTTGAATGCTTCACTCGCTGTGGGGCCAAAGGCGCCAGCCATTTGAATGCTTCACTCGCTGTGGGGCCAAAGGCGCCAGCCATTTGAATGCTTCACTCGCTGTGGGGCCAAAGGCGCCAGCCATTTGAATGCTTCACTCACTGTGGGGCCAAAGGCGCCAGCCATTTGAATGCTTCACTCACTGTGGGGCCAAAGGCGCCAGCCATTTGAATGCTTCACTCACTGTGGGGCCAAAGGCGCCAGCCATTTGAATGCTTCACTCACTGTGGGGCCAAAGGCGCCAGCCATTTGAATGCTTCACTCACTGTGGCGCCAAAGGCGCCAGCCATTTGAATGCTTCACTCACTGTGGGGCCAAAGGCGCCAGCCATTTGAATGCTTCACTCACTGTGGGGCCAAAGGCGCCAGCCATTTGAATGCTACACTCACTGTGGGGCCAAAGGCGCCAGCCATTTGAATGCTACACTCACTGTGGGGCCAAAGACGCCAGCCATTTGAATGCTTCACTCACTGTGGGGCCAAAGGCGCCAGCCATTTGAATGCTACACTCACTGTGGGGCCAAAGACGCCAGCCATTTGAATGCTTCACTCACTGTGGGGCCAAAGGCGTCAGCCATTTGAATGCTACACTCACTGTGGGGCCAAAGGCGCCAGCCATTTGAATGCTTCACTCACTGTGGGGCCAAAGGCGCCAGCCATTTGAATGCTTCACTCACTGTGGGGCCAAAGGCGCCAGCCATTTGAATGCTTCACTCGCTGTGGGGCCAAAGGCGCCAGCCATTTGAATGCTTCACTCGCTGTGGGGCCAAAGGCGCCAGCCATTTGAATGCTTCACTCGCTGTGGGGCCAAAGGCGCCAGCCATTTGAATGCTTCACTCACTGTGGGGCCAAAGGCGCCAGCCATTTGAATGCTTCACTCGCTGTGGGGCCAAAGGCGCCAGCCATTTGAATGCTTCACTCACTGTGGGGCCAAAGGCGCCAGCCATTTGAATGCTTCACTCACTGTGGGGCCAAAGGCGCCAGCCATTTGAATGCTTCACTCACTGTGGGGCCAAAGGCGCCAGCCATTTGAATGCTTCACTCGCTGTGGGGCCAAAGGCGCCAGCCATTTGAATGCTTCACTCACTGTGGGGCCAAAGGCGCCAGCCATTTGAATGCTTCACTCACTGTGGGGCCAAAGGCGCCAGCCATTTGAATGCTTCACTCGCTGTGGGGCCAAAGGCGCCAGCCATTTGAATGCTTCACTCGCTGTGGGGCCAAAGGCGCCAGCCATTTGAATGCTTCACTCGCTGTGGGGCCAAAGGCGCCAGCCATTTGAATGCTTCACTCACTGTGGGGCCAAAGGCGCCAGCCATTTGAATGCTACACTCGCTGTGGGGCCAAAGGCGCCAGCCATTTGAATGCTTCACTCACTGTGGGGCCAAAGGCGCCAGCCATTTGAATGCTTCACTCACTGTGGGGCCAAAGGCGCCAGCCATTTGAATGCTTCACTCACTGTGGGGCCAAAGGCGCCAGCCATTTGAATGCTTCACTCACTGTGGGGCCAAAGGCGCCAGCCATTTGAATGCTTCACTCACTGTGGGGCCAAAGGCGCCAGCCATTTGAATGCTTCACTCGCTGTGGGGCCAAAGGCGCCAGCCATTTGAATGCTTCACTCGCTGTGGGGCCAAAGGCGCCAGCCATTTGAATGCTTCACTCGCTGTGGGGCCAAAGGCGCCAGCCATTTGAATGCTTCACTCGCTGTGGGGCCAAAGGCGCCAGCCATTTGAATGCTTCACTCGCTGTGGGGCCAAAGGCGCCAGCCATTTGAATGCTTCACTCGCTGTGGGGCCAAAGGCGCCAGCCATTTGAATGCTTCACTCGCTGTGGGGCCAAAGGCGCCAGCCATTTGAATGCTTCACTCACTGTGGGGCCAAAGGCGCCAGCCATTTGAATGCTTCACTCACTGTGGGGCCAAAGGCGCCAGCCATTTGAATGCTTCACTCACTGTGGGGCCAAAGGCGCCAGCCATTTGAATGCTTCACTCGCTGTGGGGCCAAAGGCGCCAGCCATTTGAATGCTTCACTCACTGTGGGGCCAAAGGCGCCAGCCATTTGAATGCTTCACTCACTGTGGGGCCAAAGGCGCCAGCCATTTGAATGCTACACTCGCTGTGGGGCCAAAGGCGCCAGCCATTTGAATGCTTCACTCACTGTGGGGCCAAAGGCGCCAGCCATTTGAATGCTTCACTCACTGTGGGGCCAAAGGCGCCAGCCATTTGAATGCTTCACTCACTGTGGGGCCAAAGGCGCCAGCCATTTGAATGCTACACTCACTGTGGGGCCAAAGGCGCCAGCCATTTGAATGCTTCACTCACTGTGGGGCCAAAGGCGCCAGCCATTTGAATGCTACACTCACTGTGGGGCCAAAGGCGCCAGCCATTTGAATGCTTCACTCACTGTGGGGCCAAAGGCGCCAGCCATTTGAATGCTTCACTCACTGTGGGGCCAAAGGCGCCAGCCATTTGAATGCTTCACTCGCTGTGGGGCCAAAGGCGCCAGCCATTTGAATGCTTCACTCGCTGTGGGGCCAAAGGCGCCAGCCATTTGAATGCTTCACTCGCTGTGGGGCCAAAGGCGCCAGCCATTTGAATGCTTCACTCGCTGTGGGGCCAAAGGCGCCAGCCATTTGAATGCTTCACTCGCTGTGGGGCCAAAGGCGCCAGCCATTTGAATGCTTCACTCACTGTGGGGCCAAAGGCGCCAGCCATTTGAATGCTTCACTCACTGTGGGGCCAAAGGCGCCAGCCATTTGAATGCTTCACTCACTGTGGGGCCAAAGGCGCCAGCCATTTGAATGCTTCACTCTCTGTGGGGCCAAAGGCGCCAGCCATTTGAATGCTTCACTCTCTGTGGGGCCAAAGGCGCCAGCCATTTGAATGCTTCACTCGCTGTGGGGCCAAAGGCGCCAGCCATTTGAATGCTTCACTCGCTGTGGGGCCAAAGGCGCCAGCCATTTGAATGCTTCACTCGCTGTGGGGCCAAAGGCGCCAGCCATTTGAATGCTACACTCACTGTGGGGCCAAAGGCGCCAGCCATTTGAATGCTTCACTCACTGTGGGGCCAAAGGCGCCAGCCATTTGAATGCTTCACTCACTGTGGGGCCAAAGGCGCCAGCCATTTGAATGCTTCACTCACTGTGGGGCCAAAGGCGCCAGCCATTTGAATGCTTCACTCACTGTGGGGCCAAAGGCGCCAGCCATTTGAATGCTTCACTCACTGTGGGGCCAAAGGCGCCAGCCATTTGAATGCTTCACTCACTGTGGGGCCAAAGGCGCCAGCCATTTGAATGCTACACTCACTGTGGGGCCAAAGGCGCCAGCCATTTGAATGCTTCACTCGCTGTGGGGCCAAAGGCGCCAGCCATTTGAATGCTTCACTCACTGTGGGGCCAAAGGCGCCAGACAAGTAGCCATGGACCCAACTTGTGCAGAGAGCCGGAGCAGGGCTCGAACCGACGTCCGTTTGCTTGCCAGCCTTTTGCCTCACCGCCAGGTCAAACCGGGACCCAGAGCTATCAAAGGTCTACCATAGCCTAGAGTCGTCGTCACATGCTTCGCCTGCTGCCAGGAATTATGCACGCTCGTCACTTCCCACAAGACACTCAAACCCTGTTCCACCTGCTGTTCCACGGGTTCCAGCTGCTGTTCCAGGGGTTCCACCTGCTGTTCCATGGGTTCCACCTGATGTTCCAGGGGTTCCACCTGCTGTTCCAGAGGTTCCATCTCCTTTTCCATGGGTTCCACGTGCTGTTCCGTGGATTCCACCTGCTGTTCCATTCGGCTTGGCACAAAGGGAGGGACATGCGTGATGGATTCTGGCACTAAGGCTTTGCTTATTTTAAGACTGATGGCGTTTGGTATACCACCGTTACAACCGAATCGAAAGAATGTATCTAGAGTCATTCGCCAGTTCTCTTTAAATCATCAATTTTTAAATCATCATGCTTTTATTGTTCGTGTTTTACTACTGGAACACTCATTCGAGGTGGTATCGACATCTTCCATTTACTTCGTCAAAATAGTACGAGATGTTCGTCGGCCATTTCAAACTTTTCATTTTGGAGGGGACTGAGAAAGGTCGCACAAGCCGAGCGATGTAGGCATAATGTGATCGTATGTTTCACTGTTTGCTAATGATTATGAGAGCAAGCTTGCTTGACGATTTAAATTTTAACTGGAGTTATTTTCTTGTTATTTAAATTCATTTGCACAGCGTAGGCTACCTGATTATACAGCGTCCACTCGCCTTTCTGACAAATTCGAAATGGCCGACGAAGCAGACGATGCTACAGTCAAGGACCTATATAGATACATAGATACTGGATGCAGTAACCGCCAGGAAGAATACCCTCATTGAAGATGTTGATAGATTAGCGTTTTTACGACTAATGACCTCGTCGAGATCGCTTGGGTGTTGCAGAAGTAAAACATGACGAATCACTTATAGAATCTGGGCCTGCCAGGCACGCCTTTACCCAATGTGTCGGTGTGTGGTGACACCGCCCAACTTTTTCATACTCAAGTATGGGCTCACAGTGAGGACATCAGGGCACGTGCTGCACTGGGCCGATAATGAGATGAAACAAATTGATATAAAATGAGATCCAAACACAACAGATTTCCAAAAGAACACTACTTATTAGGACAAAATTGCTTGCCCTGATACCTCTTTCGCTGGAAATCCCTTGCTAACTTTTGAGTCTGTCACTGATGAATTTGTCTTTAAAATAATCAACAGTGCATCTGCCAAGTCTTGTGAACTTGATCCCATTCCCACCACGCTTCTTTATGAAAACCTTGACATCCTCTTGCCGACCATCACGAACATCATCAACACATCTCTTACCACTGGCATTGTACCACCTGATCTGAAGACAGCCATCGTCAAACCTCTGTTGAAAAAGCCATCACTTGACAAAAAACTTTTGAAAAACTACCGTCCCATTTCTAACCTACCTTTTCTGTCCAAAATTCTTGAAAAAGTCCTACTCCACAAACTTCTCTCCCATCTCCAAGAAAACAACCTCAGCAATCCCCTTCAGTCAGCCTATCGAGCAGGATGCAGCACTGAGACCGTTTTGTTACGTATTGTAAACGATATTCTTTCCGCTCTGGACAATGACAACATTTCTGTTCTTCTTTTGTTGGATCTTTCTGCCGCTTTTGACACTCTTGACCACCAAATTCTCCTCTCCCGCCTGAACTCTGTTTTTGGCATTCAGTCTACTGCACTCCAGTGGTTTCACTCATACCTCTCAGACAGGTACCAGTCCACTTCAGTCAATAACTCGTCTTCGTCACCATCACAGCTCATGTACGGTGTGCCTCAGGGCTCAGTACTGGGGCCCATTCTCTTCGTCCTGTACACTACGCCTCTCTCCGATATCATAGCTAACCACTCTGTAAACCATCAGCTTTTCGCAGATGACACACAGCTCCAGAAATCCTCTCCTCTCAATGAAGTGACCAACCTCACCAAAGAACTCAATGCATGCACAGACAACATAAAAACATGGATGACGGAAAATCAGCTCAAACTGAACGACGACAAAACAGAAGCTCTTCTCTTTCCCTTTTCGTCTTCCTTGAAACCTTCCACCGTTCCCCTCCCTGACTCGATTACTCTTGGCTCTCACAACATCCCCTTCTCTAATTCTGCCAGGAACCTTGGATTCATTCTTGACTCAAAACTGTCCATGAAGAAGCACATCATAAAAATCTGCCAAACTGCTTATTTCGAGCTTAAACGCATTAGTTCAATCCCCAGGTTTCTCACTGAAGACGCAACCAAGACTCTTGTTACTTCCTACATCCTTTCACGGCTTGACTACTGCAACTGTCTCCTTATGGGTACACCTAATTCTGTCATCCAACCTCTCCAGAAAATTCAGAACTTTGCTGCAAGACTTGTTCTCTTGGCACCCCGTCATCACCATGCAACACCTCTCCTGGAAAAACTGCACTGGCTTCCCATTTCAGAACGTATTAAGTATAAAGTCGCTTGTATGTGTTTCAGTGCTATAAATGGTTCTGGTCCTGCTTACCTCTTTGAACTGCTGCATGTCTACACTCCATCTCGTACACTACGCTCTTCTTCTGACACCCGCATGTTGGAAATCCAACAATACAAACGCAAGACTCATGGCTTCCGCACTTTCTCTTGCTTTGGACGCAACATTTGGAATTCACTCCCACAAGACCTTAGACACTGCTCAACCCTGTCATCTTTTAAAGCCAAACTGAAAACCTTCCTCTTCTCACAGTTTTTCTATCCTAACTAATATCAGTACCCAGTTTCTGCTACAGTCAGTGTGTGTGTGTGTGTGTGTGTGTGTGTGTGTGTGTGTGTGTGTGTGTGTGTGTGTGTGTGTAAATTGTTTTGGTAGGACTATGCTTTACATGTGTATAGAATATCATATTTAGGTTAATATGTATCATGTGAGCGCTCAGGGCGTTGATGAGCGCATGATAAATGTACATTATTATTAAAACACAATAGGCGAATTTTCTAGGTAATACCCTTTCTCAAGCAGCAAAACAACACTTAACAACAGTAGCTTGCTGTGATGGAGCACAGGGGCAGAAGGAATGCGACAGGCAGCGGAGTCAGGCAAAGAGGAGACCACAGCCGATTTCAGGCGTACAGCAATCAGGCTTTATTTCGCAGCAGACAGTTTTTCAGCACATGCACAGTGTAAGTATTTAAGCATGGTGCTTAACGTCCACACAAACCATAAAGCTTATTAAGGACGGGGACAAGGTGGGGGGGGGGGGGGGGGGCGGGGAGTATGGAGGGGGGGGGGAAGAGGGAGATTATATACCTATCGCTACACTGTGACCACCTGAATGACTTCTGCATTAAGTTGGCAGCGATGAAAGCCATTTTAATGTTTCATTAATTGTGAGGGACAAAGTCACAAGATAGTGTCCACAGATCACAACTTTTGAAGAGAAAGGAGAGCCGAGGCAGATTCGAACCAAGGTCTCTTTGCTTAGCAGCCTAACGCCTTACCGCTAAGCCAAACCGGCTCACCACACACAACGAGAAGGAATAATGTTGCTTAACGTCCACATAGCGTGGTGCGTGGTGGTCTCTTAGCGACGGGGACAAGGGGGGAAGGGGAAGAAGAGCGAAGACTCGAGACAGGCGCCAACCGGACAACAGAATGTTAGGGCGGTGTCCGCTCGGCATTGCGCAGCAACTAGTGTACTACGTCAAGTTTTGACAAAATCAGACTGAGATCCCTCTGCTCCCAAAACGGACTACATGTGTTTCCTCGACCCCACTAACAAATGCAATTAGTATCTCAACAATAACTAGACTGATTAATCATAAAAAACATCAAATAAAAGCTGAAGTTACAATCCTTTAAAGCATATAAACAGACTATAGGCCTACAAAGCATGTAA
The DNA here is from genome assembly GCA_963584105.1 of Alviniconcha strummeri. Lineage (NCBI taxonomy): Eukaryota > Metazoa > Mollusca > Gastropoda > Provannidae > Alviniconcha > Alviniconcha strummeri. Next base: position 872,078 of record OY757549.1, read on the forward strand.
ACAGACTATAGGCCTACAAAGCATGTAAACAGACTATAGGCCTACAAAGCATGTAAACAGACTATAGGCCTAGCCTACAAACCTGATTATTTACCAGCGTGGGAAGCGCGGCTTGAGCCCGTCTAATACAGACTCGTACCACTAAACTGCAGCTAACAGCGTACAAAATATTGTTGATAACTGAAACTTGCATCAGAATAAAGTGCACGCTCGGGTGGTTAAAATGGTACGTAGCAATTATAATCAAGGTTCTGTGTGAAAAGTAAGACCGTCACGATGAGTTGAAAGATCATTGTGCATATTGTGCCGAAAAAGAAGAAATAAACTGAACAGGTCTACTGACGAACAGGTACATCTGTTGACATGTAGAAACGTTGACGGGTAGATCTTAACGGTTAATCTGAATGAAAGTATAAAATCAACAGGTAGGGTCATGAACGGGTACATCTATGGGCAGGTACACAAGTAGTTGTGGTGACAGGTAGGTCTTTGTGGTTATACGAAAGAGAAGCATGAAGATAATCAGGTAGATTTATATCCGGGTACGTCTGTATGTATGTAGCCCAGCAGATGAGTTGAAGGGTAATTGTACATGAAGCTACGGCTGAACAGGCATACCGATGAACGGCTATATATGTGGACATGTAGAGCGATAGAAACGGTTATGTAGTGTGGTAGATGGGCGCTCTAGAAATCCTCTCTTTATTATTATTATTGGTAAATCTTAGCGGCTAATCTGAATAAAAGTATGAAAATGAAGAGGCGCGGCCATGAACGCCTCTTCATTTTCATACTTTTATTCAGATTAGCCGCACTGATGATGATGATGAAGTTTTTTTTTTTTTTTCGTTATGTGCTCATCAACAAGCTGTAGCTTATAGGCGATGAGCTCATTATATTATAGTTGGAAAAAGTTGGAAAAAACGCACAATGTAAGGCGGACGAACAATTTCATTTCACTAACAAAAACTGAGTGAGAAATAACAACAATAAAAACGAAAAACAAGAGAAAACAAAGAAAGAAAAAGAAACAAACAAACAAACTACAATAACAAAACACAAAAATACGAACAGTCGCTAGAAAACAGTCAAAACAAAATAGTCAAAACAAAAACAAAACAAAAATGATGAAGTGTTGCTTAGTGTCCTCAGATGTCAGCTGACATATTAGGGACAAGTTGTGACCAATGCCGAAGCACGGTTCAATAATTACGTCCACGGAAACCAGAAGGCTCGTTAGGACGGACAGCCCAGGACGTCCACCTCGACTCTCACACAGCTCCTGAACTATGCGCACCTGTGTGAGGACTTTCGCGTGTTAATTAACTCCCTTGTGTGTCGGTACAGACAGAGCATTAAGCATCAATCAGTCAACCCATCGACCAATCGACTGACCCGTTAATCAGCCCCCCTGGTAGACGTGCAGACTGCCCAGACTGAGAACAAAGGCGCCTGTCTGAGGACTCTGGGGATCCTCGGGTCTACTTACTCACATCATTAAGGCACAGCATTTTTAATTCGCCACGTGTGTTTGTGTTTGATACGTACAGCACCGCATATGTGTGTTCACGCATACAGTGAGTGTGTGTGTGTGTGTGTGTGTGTGTGTGTGTGTGTGCGTGCGTGCGTGCGTGCGTGCGTGCGTGCGTGCGTGCGTGCCTGCGTGCCTGCGTGCGTGGGTGAGAGAGAGTGAGTGAGAGAGAAAGAAAAAAGCACTGATCGACACAAAATGACTATAAGCAAGTCGAGTGAAAACAACGATATAAGGCGGCGCCTTGCAAGAGCCGGTTATAAAAATAGACCTATTCGTCTTCAGCAGAGACAGCCAGTTATAAAAATAGACCTATTCGTCTTCAGCAGAGACAGCCGGTTTGGCCTAGCGGTAAGGCGGTAGGCCGGTAAGCGGAAGGACCTCGGTTCAATACCGCTTCGGCTCTCCTTTCTCTTCAGAAGTTGTGGTTTGTGGACACGGTTTTATGACTTTTTCCCTCACAGTTGATGAAACATTAAAATGGCTCTCATCGCTGCCCATCTTAATGCAGGTCATTCTGGTGGTGACTAGTGTGGCGATAGGTATATACTCTCCCTCTTCCCCCACCTCCATACCCCCTTCCCCCCATTCTCCCCGTCCCTAATAAGCCTTATGGTTTCTGTGGACTTTAAGAACCACGTTTGCTTTACTTACTGCGTTCAGCAGAGAGCGACTGAGCCATCGGCTACTGATTGAACTCGATCCCGCGATTTAATAAACAGCACATACACATTCTAAGATGCCAAATTGTATTACACGTGGCTTGGTGCATAAAAAGGAGTAGGTAACAAGCAACAAGCAGTCAAAATGTAATGGGGAAAAAATGCTTTCAATCTGGCGTGTGACGTCACGCACGCATTCGGCGGCTCCAAAACAAAACCGTTGTCTGCTCGGGTTCCCGGGTTACTCGCAGTATTTACTGAAATTTCATGGCTGTGACAACCGGGGCGGGACTAACACACTGATAAAGGGGATTACCCTGGAAATTCGCATGTGCAGTGATTTGCCCTAATAACATTCAAAAGAACG
>OY757549.1:874837-905759 GCA_963584105.1 Alviniconcha strummeri
TAGGCAAAGGGAGATAACATCTATGTTACAAGCCTGTTGAACTATTGCAGTGAGAGTGCACCTTTCTTCTTTTTTTAACTTGAGTCATTTTTGCTCTGTTATTTAACTAGAACAATATCATGGACCCCCCGCCCCGAACCATGGCACAGGTGATGCAGTTCCCCGTGTTGAGTGTTCAGTCTAGTGAGTGCATTTGATTTGTTGGCAGTGTTTATGATTGGTTCAAGGCAGTTGCTTTGGAGACTGCATGGTCACAACAGGTGCTTGTGGATTCAGATGAACATGAGCCTTTAGCCATTTTCTAACTAAGGCACTACATGCTGTCCGTTTCTGTCCACAGAGTTGCCACACGTGCTTACTCATCATTTCTAGTTTTTGTTTTTTAAAGGGAGGGGGGAGGGGATGGTGGTGGATGAAGCAGCACTCACTGACCCCCCTACCTCCCAGCTCACTTGCCAACGTAGGTTATGCATACTGAAAAAGATGACTGCTGTTTTTTTTGTAAGTGTGTATTTCCTGACTTGTCTGTTACTGCAATGGAGGATGTGTTAAGTCACAAGACTATATGTGAATTTGTGAATTAACATTGCAATATTGGGTGTCTATTGTGTATTCATTTTAGCCGGATTACAGCTGATCTGCAAGATCTTTTTTTGTGTGGTCATCATGCAAGTGGATTTTAAACATATATATACATTTACCTGAACAATTATTTGTATAAATATGTGTGATTTTTATTAAACTGTTTACATACTTTTAGCTTTAAGTTAACCAGTTCCGTCCATGGTTATGTTGAGATACATGTTGCATACCCTTTTTACACAAGAGGATTTTGTTGATTTCTCTGAGACTGAACTTTGGAGTGAGCCTTTCTTCGTCTTACAGAGGGTTCTGGGCAGTGAGTGAGCCAGTCAGCACAAGTAATGTTCCCTGCAAAGAGCCTGAAGAATGTCCAGCATGCTTTCCTTGCATGCTAAAACCAAGCAGAGAGGAAAAGACTGGAGGATTGCGAACAATGCCTTAAAATGAACAATGAGAAGGGCACACATTGACTGATGGAGAGAGAGCAGCAGCAGTTCAGAGAGGCAGTAAATACAATTAAATGCTGGGTTCAGGTTCAGAGTGTGGTGCGTTGCACCCGTGAACACAGTGCTAGTGCCCCACACCAGCAGGTCCCTGGCTGGGACCAGCCTTTCAGCTCGGCACAGAACCCTCTAGTAATCTACATTATGTGTCGCAACTGGATTTTGAAGCCATCACCAATCTGAACCAGATAGAATATGCCAACTGTCAAGATTCACTGTTTTATATATATATATGCCTCGTGTCTATAAACACCTCTAGTCCTTTTACTGGAGGGATGGGGCTGAGATCACGAAGAGCCTTACGACTTGTATGAAGTCAATTCAATATATTATATATTTGGGTTTTACTGTTGTTTTTAAGCATTTTGCTAAACGCAGCCATGGTTTCATGGCGTAGGCCTGGTATTCAAACTGTGCCCCTGGCACTGTGCTGCTTGCCACTGTTGACCTCTGCAGCACTGGGGTTGGGCCTCAGTTTGTGTACTTCAGTCTCATTCTAATACACAGGCTAGTTCTAGGAGCTCTTTCTCAACCTGACCCTTCTCTTCGATTTTCTAGATCTGTGTGTTTATTGACTGCAAAACTTCAGGGGATGTGAGAACTAGTCCACCACTCATTTTGTGCCCTTGTCTTTTTTCTCTTCAGCTGTCCAGTGCCTCTTCATATTTATACTATTATAGTGCAGTTTCTATACACTGTTTTCGAACTTTAACCAGTAGTACCGTCCAGTGCCTATGTATAGTGCCGTGTCTACAAACTGTCTTCTTTCTTTAACCAAGTAGCACTGTCCAGTGTCTATATATTATGCTGTTTCCACAAACTGCGTTCTTATCTTTAACTGGTACCATGTAGTATTGATATGAATGCTTGTGTCTCAGTGCTGTTTTAGTAATTTGTGTTTGTTATTATTTTTGTGTGTGTAATGTTCACCGTCCATTGTCTCTGTGAATGCTTGTGTCTTAGTGCTGTTCCAGCAGCTTGGAGTGAGGGTTTGCTGGTGGTTCAGTGGTCTAACTGGAGCAACATGATCTTATACAGCGTCCACTCGCCTTTCTGAAAAATTCGAAATGGCCGACGAAGCAGACGATGCTACAGTCAAGGACCTATATAGATACATAGATACTGGATGCAGTAACCGCCAGGAAGAATACCCTCATTGAAGATGTTGATAGATTAGCGTTTTTACGACTAATGACCTCGTCGAGATCGCTTGGGTGTTGCAGAAGTAAAACATGACGAATCACTTATAGAATCTGGCCTGCCAGGCACGCCTTTACCCCAATGTGTCGGTGTGTGGTGACACCGCCCAACTTTTTCATACTCAAGTATGGGCTCACAGTGAGGACATCAGGGCACGTGCTGCACTGGGCCGATAATGAGATGAAACAAATTGATATAAAATGAGATCCAAACACAACAGATTTCCAAAAAGAACACTACTTATTAGGACAAAATTGCTTGCCCTGATACCTCTTTCGCTGGAAATCCCTTGCTAACTTTTGAGTCTGTCACTGATGAATTTGTCTTTAAAATAATCAACAGTGCATCTGCCAAGTCTTGTGAACTTGATCCCATTCCCACCACGCTTCTTTATGAAAACCTTGACATCCTCTTGCGACCATCACGAACATCATCAACACATCTCTTACCACTGGCATTGTACCACCTGATCTGAAGACAGCCATCGTCAAACCTCTGTTGAAAAAGCCATCACTTGACAAAAAACTTTTGAAAAACTACCGTCCCATTTCTAACCTACCTTTTCTGTCCAAAATTCTTGAAAAAGTCCTACTCCACAAACTTCTCTCCCATCTCCAAGAAAACAACCTCAGCAATCCCCTTCAGTCAGCCTATCGAGCAGGATGCAGCACTGAGACCGTTTTGTTACGTATTGTAAACGATATTCTTTCCGCTCTGGACAATGACAACATTTCTGTTCTTCTTTTGTTGGATCTTTCTGCCGCTTTTGACACTCTTGACCACCAAATTCTCCTCTCCCGCCTGAACTCTGTTTTTGGCATTCAGTCTACTGCACTCCAGTGTTTCACTCATACCTCTCAGACAGGTACCAGTCCACTTCAGTCAATAACTCGTCTTCGTCACCATCACAGCTCATGTACGGTGTGCCTCAGGGCTCAGTACTGGGGCCCATTCTCTTCGTCCTGTACACTACGCCTCTCTCCGATATCATAGCTAACCACTCTGTAAACCATCAGCTTTTCGCAGATGACACACAGCTCCAGAAATCCTCTCCTCTCAATGAAGTGACCAACCTCACCAAAGAACTCAATGCATGCACAGACAACATAAAAACATGGATGACGGAAAATCAGCTCAAACTGAACGACGACAAAACAGAAGCTCTTCTCTTTCCCTTTTCGTCTTCCTTGAAACCTTCCACCGTTCCCCTCCCTGACTCGATTACTCTTGGCTCTCACAACATCCCCTTCTCTAATTCTGCCAGGAACCTTGGATTCATTCTTGACTCAAAACTGTCCATGAAGAAGCACATCATAAAAATCTGCAAACTGCTTATTTCGAGCTTAAAACGCATTAGTTCAATCCCCAGGTTTCTCACTGAAGACGCAACCAAGACTCTTGTTACTTCCTACATCCTTTCACGGCTTGACTACTGCAACTGTCTCCTTATGGGTACACCTAATTCTGTCATCCAACCTCTCCAGAAAATTCAGAACTTTGCTGCAAGACTTGTTCTCTTGGCACCCCGTCATCACCATGCAACACCTCTCCTGGAAAACTGCACTGGCTTCCCATTTCAGAACGTATTAAGTATAAAGTCGCTTGTATGTGTTTCAGTGCTATAAATGGTTCTGGTCCTGCTTACCTCTTTGAACTGCTGCATGTCTACACTCCATCTCGTACACTACGCTCTTCTTCTGACACCCGCATGTTGGAAATCCAACAATACAAACGCAAGACTCATGGCTTCCGCACTTTCTCTTGCTTTGGACGCAACATTTGGAATTCACTCCCACAAGACCTTAGACACTGCTCAACCCTGTCATCTTTTAAAGCCAAACTGAAAACCTTCCTCTTCTCACAGTTTTTTCTATCCTAACTAATATCAGTACCCAGTTTCTGCTACAGTCAGTGTGTGTGTGTGTGTGTGTGTGTGTGTGTGTGTGTGTGTGTGTGTGTGTGTGTGTGTGTGTAAATTGTTTTGGTAGGACTATGCTTTACATGTGTATAGAATATCATATTTAGGTTAATATGTATCATGTGAGCGCTCAGGGCGTTGATGAGCGCATGATAAATGTACATTATTATTAAAACACAATAGGCGAATTTTCTAGGTAATACCCTTTCTCAAGCAGCAAAACAACACTTAACAACAGTAGCTTGCTGTGATGGAGCACAGGGGCAGAAGGAATGCGACAGGCAGCGGAGTCAGGCAAAGAGGAGACCACAGCCGATTTCAGGCGTACAGCAATCAGGCTTTATTTCGCAGCAGACAGTTTTTCAGCACATGCACAGTGTAAGTATTTAAGCATGGTGCTTAACGTCCACACAAACCATAAAGCTTATTAAGGACGGGGACAAGGTGGGGGGGGGGGGGGGGGGCGGGGAGTATGGAGGGGGGGGGGGAAGAGGGAGATTATATACCTATCGCTACACTGTGACCAACCTGAATGACTTCTGCATTAAGTTGGCAGCGATGAAAGCCATTTTAATGTTTCATTAATTGTGAGGGACAAAAGTCACAAGATAGTGTCCACAGATCACAACTTTTGAAGAGAAAGGAGAGCCGAGGCAGATTCGAACCAAGGTCTCTTTGCTTAGCAGCCTAACGCCTTACCGCTAAGCCAAACCGGCTCACCACACACAACGAGAAGGAATAATGTTGCTTAACGTCCACATAGCGTGTGCGTGGTGGTCTCTTAGCGACGGGGACAAGGGGGGAAGGGGAAGAAGAGCGAAGACTCGAGACAGCGCCAACCGGACAACAGAATGTTAGGGCGGTGTCCGCTCGGCATTGCGCAGCAACTAGTGTACTACGTCAAGTTTTGACAAATCAGACTGAGATCCCTCTGCTCCCAAAACGGACTACATGTGTTTCCTCGACCCCACTAACAAATGCAATTAGTATCTCAACAATAACTAGACTGATTAATCATAAAAACATCAAATAAAAGCTGAAGTTACAATCCTTTAAAGCATATAAACAGACTATAGGCCTACAAAGCATGTAAACAGACTATAGGCCTACAAAGCATGTAAACAGACTATAGGCCTACAAAGCATGTAAACAGACTATAGGCCTAGCCTACAAACCTGATTATTTACCAGCGTGGGAAGCGCGGCTTGAGCCCGTCTAATACAGACTCGTACCACTAAACTGCAGCTAACAGCGTACAAAATATTGTTGATAACTGAAACTTGCATCAGAATAAAGTGCACGCTCGGGTGGTTAAAATGGTACGTAGCATTATAATCAAGGTTCTGTGTGAAAAGTAAGACCGTCACGATGAGTTGAAAGATCATTGTGCATATTGTGCCGAAAAAGAAGAAATAAACTGAACAGGTCTAACTGACGAACAGGTACATCTGTTGACATGTAGAAACGTTGACGGGTAGATCTTAACGGTTAATCTGAATGAAAGTATAAAATCAACAGGTAGGGTCATGAACGGGTACATCTATGGGCAGGTACACAAGTAGTTGTGGTGACAGGTAGGTCTTTGTGGTTATACGAAAGAGAAGCATGAAGATAATCAGGTAGATTTATATCCGGGTACGTCTGTATGTATGTAGCCCAGCAGATGAGTTGAAGGGTAATTGTACATGAAGCTACGGCTGAACAGGCATACCGATGAACGGCTATATATGTGGACATGTAGAGCGATAGAAACGGTTATGTAGTGTGGTAGATGGGCGCTCTAGAAATCCTCTCTTTATTATTATTATTGGTAAATCTTAGCGGCTAATCTGAATAAAGTATGAAAATGAAGAGGCGCGGCCATGAACGCCTCTTCATTTTCATACTTTTATTCAGATTAGCCGCACTGATGATGATGATGAAGTTTTTTTTTTTTTTCGTTATGTGCTCATCAACAAGCTGTAGCTTATAGGCGATGAGCTCATTATATTATAGTTGGAAAAAGTTGGAAAAAACGCACAATGTAAGGCGGACGAACAATTTCATTTCACTAACAAAAACTGAGTGAGAAATAACAACAATAAAAACGAAAAACAAGAGAAAACAAAGAAAGAAAAAGAAACAAACAAACAAACTACAATAACAAAACACAAAAATACGAACAGTCGCTAGAAAACAGTCAAAACAAAATAGTCAAAACAAAAACAAAACAAAAATGATGAAGTGTTGCTTAGTGTCCTCAGATGTCAGCTGACATATTAGGGACAAGTTGTGACCAATGCCGAAGCACGGTTCAATAATTACGTCCACGGAAACCAGAAGGCTCGTTAGGACGGACAGCCCAGGACGTCCACCTCGACTCTCACACAGCTCCTGAACTATGCGCACCTGTGTGAGGACTTTCGCGTGTTAATTAACTCCCTTGTGTGTCGGTACAGACAGAGCATTAAGCATCAATCAGTCAACCCATCGACCAATCGACTGACCCGTTAATCAGCCCCCCTGGTAGACGTGCAGACTGCCCAGACTGAGAACAAAGGCGCCTGTCTGAGGACTCTGGGGATCCTCGGGTCTACTTACTCACATCATTAAGGCACAGCATTTTTAATTCGCCACGTGTGTTTGTGTTTGATACGTACAGCACCGCATATGTGTGTTCACGCATACAGTGAGTGTGTGTGTGTGTGTGTGTGTGTGTGTGTGTGTGCGTGCGTGCGTGCGTGCGTGCGTGCGTGCGTGCGTGCGTGCCTGCGTGCCTGCGTGCGTGGGTGAGAGAGAGTGAGTGAGAGAGAAAGAAAAAAGCACTGATCGACACAAAATGACTATAAGCAAGTCGAGTGAAAACAACGATATAAGGCGGCGCCTTGCAAGAGCCGGTTATAAAAATAGACCTATTCGTCTTCAGCAGAGACAGCCAGTTATAAAAATAGACCTATTCGTCTTCAGCAGAGACAGCCGGTTTGGCCTAGCGGTAAGGCGGTAGGCCGGTAAGCGGAAGGACCTCGGTTCAATACCGCTTCGGCTCTCCTTTCTCTTCAGAAGTTGTGGTTTGTGGACACGGTTTTATGACTTTTTCCCTCACAGTTGATGAAACATTAAAATGGCTCTCATCGCTGCCCATCTTAATGCAGGTCATTCTGGTGGTGACTAGTGTGGCGATAGGTATATACTCTCCCTCTTCCCCACCTCCATACCCCCTTCCCCCCATTCTCCCCGTCCCTAATAAGCCTTATGGTTTCTGTGGACTTTAAGAACCACGTTTGCTTTACTTACTGCGTTCAGCAGAGAGCGACTGAGCCATCGGCTACTGATTGAACTCGATCCCGCGATTTAATAAACAGCACATACACATTCTAAGATGCCAAATTGTATTACACGTGGCTTGGTGCATAAAAAGGAGTAGGTAACAAGCAACAAGCAGTCAAAATGTAATGGGGAAAAAATGCTTTCAATCTGGCGTGTGACGTCACGCACGCATTCGGCGGCTCCAAAACAAAACCGTTGTCTGCTCGGGTTCCCGGGTTACTCGCAGTATTTACTGAAATTTCATGGCTGTGACAACCGGGGCGGGACTAACACACTGATAAAGGGGATTACCCTGGAAATTCGCATGTGCAGTGATTTGCCCTAATAACATTCAAAAGAACGCTACTAAAAGAACGCTACTAGGGCAAAACACTGCACATGTGAATTTGAGAACGCTAGCCGTCATTCTGGTTTCATAAAAAAAAAAAAAAAATGACAATCAAAATTAAAACCTCAATTTTTTTTTATTTATTATTTTTTATAAAGTGATATTATTGTATTATGCTATGAGCCATGTCACTTTATCAGTGATATAAATAATACAAATACACCTAATGAGTAATTTCCCAACCATTTGGTTTGCAGCTTAAATATTGAGTGTGTGTGTTTTTCATCTGATTGTGTCACGGGGAGGGGGGGGGGGGGAATCTGAATTGCAAGCATTCTTTGTAGTATTGTACTCATAACAGTCTGATTGGTTGATGGTCGCTTACACAGCGCTATTCTCCGCCCTCTTGAACAGACTCAATGTGCTGCACTCGCATGTGATTCTACATGAGAGACCTTTTTATGTTTTATATTTTTTAATATATATCGCATTTTTTAAATATCCACCGAAGTGGTGTACTTAAGCGCTGGCATGGTTGGTGCCACATGAAACTGCTGCCGTCTCGCGCAAGGTTTGTGTACACCATACAACCATGCTCCATATCTCACTTCATGCAGGTTTATGCGTGTTTAGCTGTAACCTGCCACCTGCACTTTTGGCAGAATGACCGGGATCTTTTACATGCTACTGCGGTAGCACGGAGGTGGAACGGATACCGAGATAAGAGTCAGCACAGAAAGTTGACCCTGGAGAAGAAAATCTCCTGCCGCGGCTCCTGCAGGGATTTGAACCCGTGGCCTTTCAATCACCACTACAGCGCTCTAACCACTGAGCTACCCCCCCCCCTCCCCGCCGCAACTCAATTGTTGATTCAATAATGCTTGCATTTTATTTAAAATAAAATAAAATGGCGGGGGGGTGGGGGGGGGGGGGGGGATACAAAGTTAGACAACTACTATTACTAAAATATCTGCTTGTAAGTTCTTTGATCACAGCTAGCAGCATTAATCATCAACATTGATGAAATATTAATGGTATATTATATGTGTCAGTGTGTGTGTGTGTGAGCATTTGTGCTGATGCCACATGAAATACAAAATGTGTGTAGCGGAGAGAGTTTTGGGAGTGATGTGAGTATATATATCCTTTTTACGAGTTAAATAAACAATACAAACACACCTAGTGACATTTTTTCTTTGGTTTATGGTCTAAATAACAGATGAATGTGTGTACACACTTCATGGGGAGGCGGGGGTGGGGGGGGGGGGGGGGGAGGGGAGGGGGGGCAGGGGAGTGAAGATTTCAATTGCAAACATTCTTTGCAGTATTGTACTCCTAATTCAACTGTTGGTTCAATAGATGATGCTTACAATTTTTTCTTCTTTTTACAAAGTTCTGCAACTACTGACTCACACTAAAATATCTACATAGAAGTGCTTTTAATGATGAATAACTTGCAGCTTAATCATTAACATTGATGAAATAATATCAGTAATTAATGATATGTGTGTGTGCATTTGTGAACATATGCCACATGAAGTCCAAAGTGTGCGCATGTGTGTGTATACTGGGGGGTGGGGGTTGGGGGGGGGGGGGAGGTTGGAATGATATGAGATTGTGAGTATATAGCCCCCTCAGTGGGAACTGCCTGACTGAGCTGTGCTGATAGTAATACCTGGCTGATGATTCAGCTGATAATGATGGCAATGATAATAATGAAGACTGAACCATGCTGATAGTAATACCTGGCTGATGATTCAGCTGATAATGATGGCAATAATAATAATGAAGACTGAACCATGCTGATAGTAATACCTGGCTGATGATTCAGCTGATAATGATGGCAATGATAATAATGAAGACTGAACCATGCTGATAGTAATACCTGGCTGATGATTCAGCTGATAATGATGGCAATGATAATAATGAAGACTGAACCATGCTGATAGTAATACCTGGCTGATGATTCAGCTGATAATGATGGCAATGATAATAATGAAGACTGAACCATGCTGATAGTAATACCTGGCTGATGATTCAGCTGATAATGATGGCAATGATAATAATGAAGACTGAACCATGCTGATAGTAATACCTGGCTGATGATTCAGCTGATAATGATGGCAATAATAATAATGAAGACTGAACCATGCTGATAGTAATACCTGGCTGATGATTCAGCTGATAATGATGGCAATAATAATAATGAAGACTGAACCATGCTGATAGTAATACTTGGCTGATGATAATAATGAAGATTGAACTGTGCTGATAGTAATTATAATACTTGGCTGATGATTCAGCCGATGATGGTGGTGATGATAATGAAGACTGAACTGTGCTGATAGTAATACTTGGCTGATGATTCAGCCAATGATGGCGGTGATAATAATGAAGACAACTGTGCTGATAGTGATACTTGGTTGAATTGTTCAGCTGATGCAGATGGTGGTGATAATAATGAAGACTGAACCATGCTGATAGTAATACTTGGCTGATGATTCAGCCGATGATAATAATCAAGACTGAATTGTGCTGATTGTATTACTTGGTTGAATGATTCAGCTGATGATGGCGGTGATAATAATGAAGACTGAACTGTGCTGATAGTAATACTTGGCTGATGATTCAACTGACGATGTTGGTGACAATAATGAAGACTGAACTGTGCTGATAATAATACTTGGCTGATGATTCAACTGACGATGTTGGTGACAATAATGAAGACTGAACTGTGCTGATAATAATACTTGGCTGATGATTCAACTGACGATGTTGGTGACAATAATGAAGACTGAACTGTGCTGATAATAATACTTGGCTGATGATTCAACTGACGATGTTGGTGACAATAATGAAGACTGAACTATGCTGATAGTAATACTTGGCTGATGATTCAACTGACGATGTTGGTGACAATAAGAGGCTGAACGTACGCTGGAGGAGAGGGGTATTTTATTGAAAAATAAAATGACGTTTGTAGAAAGAAAAAAATCCCACTGACTGACCATGTTTAATTTGCGGATATTGTGATAATTGTGTTATTTTTATAAAAAAGAAAGAAAAAAAGTGTTTTTGACAGCCACAAATCTTTCAGTCAGTAGGTGCTTTCCGTGTTTGATGCGGGTTATCTCATGAACGTATGACATGAATACATGCTGTAGTTATGTTGTCGCTCAGCTAGAAGTAAAGCACAGTTGGTTAACAGTTGTTTGTGCATGCCTGTGTTCATGTGTGTGAATGTTACTGTCATCAGGCACATCGTATTTATCAAAAAATCATTCTGGTCAGTATATATCAATAATTACAAATTTTATGATCTGCATAATCCATCCAGATAGCTGACACTAGTGACAGCGCTGGTCACACAGGTACAAATGAAGTTAGAAGACATTTTGACTTTCATTAACAGAATACTGTAGCGCACACACACAGTGACACACAAACAGGCACCTGCATAAAGAAAGAATGCACCCATACATTTTGTGGAACGGCAGGGTTATGTCGCTATGTATGTTGCCTTCCCAGTCCCCTCCCACTTCTAGTGCTGTGGTGTCATGACTTCCTTGACTTTGTCAGTGAGTGCGCAGGGCTTGTGTGACTGTGAGGTTCTACTGTTATACAGGTTATTTTTTGCTTTATGTTGTACTGATTGTAAAGCATTTCAGGTTTTTGTAAGGAGAGGCACTTAATTAAGAAATGTCCATTATTATTATTATTATGTAAGAAGAGACCAGTAGGGTTAAGTTGTGACTAAGGAAAGAGTGGAAGACTGAACAGTGGGTTAAAACAAACGTGGAACCAGCATGCAGAACAATGTCTGTTGGGCACACCATTTTAAAAACCTGAACGTCTGTCGGGCACACCATCTTAAAAACCTGAACAATGTCTGTCGGGCACACCATTTTAAAAACCTGAACAATGTCTGTCGGGCACATGCACACCATTTTAAAAACCTGAACAATGTCTGTCGGGCACACCATTTAAAAAACCTGAACAATGTCTGTCGGGCACACCATTTTAAAAACCTGAACAATGTCTGTCGGGCACACCATTTTAAAAACCTGAACAATGTCTGTCGGGCACACCATTTTAAAAACCATCACATGCTGCTGCTCCCGTCATGTAACATTGTGACGATGGCAACTCTCGGAAGTCACTGCACTCAGCACTCACAGAAGTCACTGCATTCAGAATGAGCAGAAGTCGTTGCACTCAGCATGAGCAGAAGGAAGTGGATTCTATGACTACTGGGTTCACCGAGACAAGGTGCTTAACAGGTGCAAAAAGGCCAGAAAAAACTGACCTTTCCCAAGGCTAAAACTAGTAGATGAACAATTTCTAGTTTTTCAGTTTTACTTCTAAGCCTTGCGGCATACCGGACACACCTATTGCGCATCCTGCACTTAACTGGGGCCTATGTACAGTGTAATGGGTTTAACTCATGTTAGAGAATGGCACTTTATAAGTAAGTTGGTGTTTCACGCCCAGTCAACCCCAGCGTGGTTATATCAGGGCGATGGCACTTTATAAGATCTATTATCATTATTATTATTGTTATAATTTATATACATATATGCCAATGGGTGTAGGGATGCTGCTCAAGAGGCAATATTAGCCTGTAGCACTAGCCTAGCTCAGATGAGGTTTGATAAGTTTACAGAACTATGCCATGGGCAATGGTGATGTTAGCAACCAAATGTTTTGCCAGAAACTCCAGCTCACAATCATGCCACACCATACAAAGCTTTGGTCATAAAAAGGTAAGCATTTCTGAAGTTATCTTCCACAGTCATGCCACACCATACAAAGCTTTGGTCATAAAAAGATTAACCATTTTTGAAGTTATCTTCCACAGTCATGCTACACCATATAAAGCTTTGGTCATAAAAAGATTAACCATTTTTGAAGTTATCTTCCACAGTCATGCTACACCATATAAAGCTTTGGTCATGAAAAGATTAAGCATTTCTGAAGTTATCTTCCACAATCATGTGACACCATAGAAAGCTTTGGTCATAAAAAGGTAAGCATTTCTGAAGTTGTCTTCCACAGTCATTCTACACCATACCATAGAAAGCTTTGGTCATAAAAAGGTAAGCATTTCTGAAGTTATCTTCCAGAATCATGCTACATCATACCATATAAAGCTTTGATCATAAAAGGTGAGCATTTCTGGTTATCTTCCAGAAAAGCTTGGACACACAGGCAGGAGGACAGAGTGGTTCCAGTACAGTTCCCGGACTTCGTTACCAGGGGCATAATCAGTAAAGACAAGAAGAAGAAGGTGAAGGGAGGCTAAGGACGAGTGCAACACTCTGCTCGCTCTTCTAAACAAACAAGTCCAGTCATCACTGTATTAGATGCACAACAATCTTGTAGGAATGAGGCATTTTATTCACATCATGTCTCAGTCACTGTCAAGGTCATCAGTGGGATGAGTGGCAGCGATACAGCTGGCGGCGCTGATTCGGGTGCGGGAGAGGGCCATGACGGGTTTGATGGCTGACAGGATGCTGCTGTAGAGGCGGGGAAAGAGGATCTCTTGTGAAGCCAGCAGCTGCTTGGTACGGTGTCGCTCCTGAAACACCAGCCCACCCCTTTATATCAACAAGTCACTCTTCAAACACCCACCCATCCCTCCATTTCACTCCTGAAACGCCTGTCCACCCCTCCGTATCAACATGTCACTCCTGAAACACCCACCCCTCCATATCAACATGTCACTCCTGAAACACCCACCACTCTGTATCAACATGTCACTCCTGAAACACCTGCCCACCCCTCCATATCAACATGTCACTCCTGAAACACCTGCCCACCCCTCCATATCAACATATTACTCCTGAAACACCCACCCACACCTCCATATCAACATGTCACTCCTGAAACTCCCACCCCTCCGTATCAACATGTCACTCCTGAAACTCCCACCCCTCTGTATCAACATGTCACTCCTGAAACTCCCACCCCTCTGTATCAACATGTCACTCCTGAAACACCCACCCCTCTGTATCAACATGTCACTCCTGAAATACCCAACAAGCATAGCATTTGTTTAGGGAAGAATACCTGCACCCCATGTGAATAAGCAAAGACTGTTATTTGTTCATTTTAACAAGACAGCATACACATGCTCAATTTGCCTACCACAATTTGTTTAATACAAACTTCATGTGCAAGGACTGTTACCTACCTTTGGTGACTCAAAGCATGCTGGGCAGTTTTCGGTGATCACAGGAAGCTTGCTCTGGAGAAGAATTGATAAGAATCAGAATTCTAGACATCAAAAGAAAGTCAAACATACATTTGTATCCATGAGTGTGTTTATGCATGCACACACAGAAAGTGGATTTTTGTGTGTGCTCTGTGAATCAACATTACATCACAGACAGAACTAAATAATAATATAATCATAATGAATATTTATCTGTGCCTTTGCTCAATGAGCGCGAACAGTTATATTCAAAATACCAGTGCATTAAATCAAAACTACAAGGTACACACACATGCACGCACACACACAGATACACACACACACATTTATATAATAATTTGTGAAGACAAGTCTGGCCCAGCGATTGTCATCCAACCTGTTTGGGGTTTTGAGACTGACTGGGATCAACAGAAGACTGGTTGAGTTCTGGCATACACACAGACAAAAACATAGGTGCACAGCTCATCAGTTCTTTTCCAATAAAATTTCATAGTTATAACTCCTTTAAAAATATCTTTTATGAGTTTATGTTCCTGGTCTGCATATGACATGCACATCAAAATGGCACAGATACCATTCACTAGCTTCACTCTGGAGGTACTGCACACGGGAATAAAATCCATCAATGTTTCTGTTCATGCCTGTCAGCATCACAATAGGCACTCAGAGTCAGTTCAGTGCACAGTCACCATCATGTTTGTCAGTGTCACCATCACATATAGGCACTCAGAGTCAGTTCAGTGCAGTCACCATCATGTCTGTGTCAGCATCACAGACAGGCACTCAGTCAGTTCAGTGCAGTCACCATCATGTCTGTCAGTGTCAGCATCACAGACAGGCACTCAGAGTCAGTTCAGTGCAGTCACCATCATGTCTGTATCAGCATCACAGACAGGCACTCAGAGTCAGTTCAGTGCAGTCACCATCATGTCTGTGTCAGCATCACAGACAGGCACTCATTCAGTTCAGTGCAGTCACCATCATGTCTGTCAGTGTCAGCATCACAGACAGGCACTCAGAGTCAGTTCAGTGCAGTCACCATCATGTCTGTCAGTGTCAGCATCACAGACATGCACTCAGAGTCAGTTCAGTGCAGTCACCATCATGTCTGTATCAGCATCACAGACAGGCACTCAGTCAGCTCAGTGCACAGTCACCACCTACCTTTTCTGCAAAGTTCCTCAGTTCCTTTTCCCGTACATATACAAATGGCCGCACTACCCTCAGATCACCTTCCCTGAAGAAGAAAAAACAGATTTCACATGGGAAAAATGATGAATAAGGCTTAAAAAAAGAAGTCTCCAACAATACCGAGAACCCCTCTCAACACAGAGTTGTCCATACAAAGGCAGTTACCCTCAGTGGCTGACATAATGATGCTATCTATGTTATGCTTTCTCAAGCCAGCTTCCAGCAAAGAGCAGTAATGTGCTATACCTACCAAAGGTATACATTAGCTTCATCCAAAGCATAAATTGTAATGTGCTAAAGGTATACGGTAGCTTCATACAAAACATAAATTGTAAAGTGCTATACCTACCAAAGGTATACACAAGCTTCATACAAAACATAAATTGTAAAGTGCTATACCTACCAAAGGTATATGCTAGCTTTATACAAAGCATAAATTGTTTCATTAAGGAACATCTGTTTGATGACACATACATTGTACTAAAGGTCATTAGCCCCCCCTCCCAACCAAAGGAAGAGACAAGCATGACAAAGCCCTCACTGATCCAGCAAACAATAGGGAGAAAACCCTTACTGAACGGTGTAGTGAGCTTTCATTGTCCGAAGACTGCCGTTATGAAACAAGGACATGATGAAACTGCAACAAAAAAAGAGCCTATAGTAACACTTCCAGTTCAGGTAGTGGGGCCATTTACTGGCCAACATTTTGGTGCTGAGAGTGAGATCCTGCATTTACACCTGGCTGTCCCATTTACTGGCCACCATTTTTGTGCTGAGAGTGAGATCCTGCATTTACACCTGGCTGTCCCATTTACTGGCCACCATTTTTGTGCTGAGAGTGAGATCCTGCATTTACACCTGGCTGTCCCATTTACTGGCCACCATTTTTGTGCTGAGAGTGAGATCCTGCATTTACACCTGGCTGTCCCATTTACTGGCCACCATTTTTGTGCTGAGAGTGAGATCCTGCATTTACACCTGGCTGTCCCATTTACTGGCCACCATTTTTGTGCTGAGAGTGAGATCCTGCATTTACACCTGGCTGTCCCATTTACTGGCCACCATTTTTGTGCTGAGAGTGAGATCCTGCATTTACACCTGGCTGTCCCATTTACTGGCCACCATTTTTGTGCTGAGAGTGAGATCCTGCATTTACACCTGGCTGTCCCAGGACTGATGTGAGCTCTGCAGAAGTTGAGTGGGACCTGGCTTACATTTCCCAGCATGCATCTGTTATCTGGAACTGTGGCAGACAGATGACTCATCTATTATATAGAACTGTGGCAGACAGATGACTCTTCTATTATTTGAACTGTGGCAGACAGATGACTCATCTGTTATTTGAACTGTGGCAGACAGATGACTCATCTGTTATTTGAACTGTGGCAGACAGATGACTCATCTGTTATCTGAACTGTGGCAGACAGATGACTCATCTGTTATCTGAACTGTGGCAGACAGACGATGCAGTTGGAGTGGTGGCCAAGTGTGGTCTAGACTGTAGCTGGAAGTGTGGTAATGGTCGTGCGGTCTCAGCCGAGCAGGACCTGTCCAGTGCTTGGAAGAATGTTGTTTCTTGTTTCAGATTTGTTTTTGTTTTTTGAGCTGAGCAGGTTTTGGACAAATGGACCTGCTCCTAACACAAATTCAAGATGGGGTGAGGAGAGTGAGACAGCAGTCGAGCTATTGGGGTGCTGAGCTGTTCTTAAGGAAACCTTTGTCAAGTGTGGCAACAGTGACACAACTAATGTTGTGTGCACAGCTCACGCTAAGGTTGCTGAGCATACTAATACTCCATCCCTCACCTTCTGACCGGCTGGGGACATGGAAACACTCACTCTATAAAACACGCATGATAATGGTGACAATGGCCGCTATAACAAGCAAGATCTCTGTCAAGCGGCAACAAAGATCATGATGATGGTGACAATGGCCGCTATAACAAGCAAGATCTCTGTCAAGCGACAACAAAGATCATGGTCATGAACAAATTTATAAAAAATAAAACTACGAAGGGAGAAGAATCCAGGTCTAAGATCCCCAAGGTAGTTCAGCACCTGGTCCTACCTCTCGGCAAGGTCATCCAGGTGCTGACCCAGAGCCAGGACGTTGTAGCCCTCCCTGCGCGCTGCCGCGTAGATCCGCCCTCGCTTCATGCGGCTGCAGAAACTGCAGATGGAAGCACACTTGTAGGGCAGGTTGACGGCAGTCTCCATGATGCCTGGGAAGAGACAAAACGAGAAGTTCCGTCAGCAGTAAGTCCCATCTCTGTTAAGCACTGTTAAGTGTGTGCTGGCACCGACTGATGTGGCATGCAACTGTTAGGCACTGGTAAGTGTGTGCTGTGTGATGTGCCATGCAGCTTTTGTGCCTGTGGTCAAAGGGGGGTGGGGGGGTGTGCAACACGGGCCAGCCAGAAAGAACAATCACGGGGCCAGCCAGAAAGAACAATCACAATGGTTGTGAGCAGCCAGTCCTGTTTATTATTACTCCAAAGATTTAGATAAAAAAAAAATAAAAAAAATAAAGGTGTATTTCAAACAAAATCCATGACTAATTTTTATTTTGATCTCTTCTACCTGTTGTTAGACAAACATGTTTGAGAGAGCTACCATAATGTGTACTGCAGCAAAGTATAGCTAATGTCCTATGTTAATGTATGCAGCCTGATTACACTTACAGTGTGTTACACCTCAGAACAGCCTATTCACTTCAAAGGCAATGGCTAACTTAAAAAGAAGCAATGCTTAAAACTACTGTTTTTACCACTGAATCATGAAACAGTTTAACACCCCTGTTTTTACCACTGTACCATCAAACAGTTTAACACCACTGTTTTTACCACTGTACCATCAAACAGTTTAACACCACTGTTTTTACCACTGTACCATCAAACAGTTTAACACCACTGTTTTTACCACTGTACCATCAAACAGTTTAACACCACTGTTTTTACCACTGTACCATCAAACAGTTTAACACCCCTGTTTTTACAACTGTACCATCAAACAGTTTAACACCACTGTTTTTACAACTGTACCATGTAACAGTTTAACACCATAGTTTTTATGACTGTTCCATGAAATAGTTTACAGATAAGCAGACAATGGAGACATTCTTATAACAGTTATAATTATGCAAAATGGTGAACTGTACCACAAGGGAGCTATTTTACCCAGAATTTATGGAAAGAATTGTATTTTTGGACCCAGTACAATATTTTGCACAGCACAGGCCAGCAAGCCACTTGTGCCAGTTGTTGGTAACTTTTGATATGAACCTGGGTGATGGGGCTGCTGTGGGATCACTCTGTGCTGTGGGTGGCAGGCTGCGTGACATCACCATTCTTACAGACCCTGACAAGGAAAGAATGGGGCCCATCGTCAGGGTCACTGGCACTGAAGGGCATGTGGGTGAGAACTCACACTGTGACTCATAGAAGTAGGGAACGCCCAGAGCCGCCAGGTACAGCTTGAGAGGACTGGGGTCGTAGGATGGCGTCTGGGGATCAACTGTCACTGCCCCAAGGTCAAAGTGAATTCCCTGGCAATGCAGAAGGCAAAACAATAATGCATACATTATGACTGTCACTGACAATGTCTTAACCACAGACACATCAAAAATCCCAAAGACATTAGTGTAGTGGTATTCAAACGACTCTCGACTTAAAGGCATGCAATCATCTTTTAACTGAAGCAGCATTCCCAAGACACTGCCACAGCAGTCATTGAATCAGACACTGACCCGACTGCCACAACAGTCACACACTGACCTGACTGACACTACAGTCACACACTGACCTGACTGACACTTCAGTCACACACTGACCTGACTGACACTACAGTCACACACTGACCTGACTGACACTACAGTCACACACTGACCTGACTGACATTACAGTCACACACTGACCTGACTGACACTACAGTCACACACTGACCTGACTGACACTTCAGTCACACACTGACCTGACTGACACTACAGTCACACACTGACCTGACTGACACAAGTCACACACTGACCTGACTGACACTACAGTCACACACTGACCTGACTGACACTACAGTCACACACTGACCTGACTGACACAAGTCACACACTGACCTGACTGACACTTCAGTCACACACTGACCTGACTGACACTACAGTCACACACTGACCTGATGGCCATAAGTCACACACTGACCTGACTGACACAAGTCACACACTGACCTGACTGACACAAGTCACACACTGACCTGACTGACACAAGTCACACACTGACCTGATGGCCATAAGTCACACACTGACCTGACTGACACAAGTCACACACTGACCTGACTGACACAAGTCACACACTGACCTGATGGCCATAAGTCACACACTGACCTGACTGACACAAGTCACACACTGACCTGACTGCCACAGCAATCACACACTGACCTGATGGCCACAACAGTCACACACTGACCTGATGGCCACAACAGTCACACACTGACCTGACTGCCACAGCAATCACACACTGACCTGATGGCCACAACAGTCACACACTGACCTGACTGCCACAGCAATCACACACTGACCTGATGGCCACAACAGTCACACACTGACCTGACTGCCACAGCAATCACACACTGACCTGATGGCCACAACAGTCACACACTGACCTGACTGCCACAGCAATCACACACTGACCTGATGGCCACAACAGTCACACACTGACCTGATGGCCACAACAGTCACACACTGACCTGACTGCCACAGGAATCACACACTGACCTGATGGCCACAACAGTCACACACTGACCTGATGGCCACAACAGTCACACACTGACCTGACTGCCACAGGAATCACACACTGACCTGATGGCCACAACAGTCACACACTGACCTGATGGCCACAACAGTCACACACTGACCTGACTGCCACAGGAATCACACACTGACCTGATGGCCACAACAGTCACACACTGACCTGATGGCCACAACAGTCACACACTGACCTGACTGCCACAGGAATCACACACTGACCTGATGGCCACAACAGTCACACACTGACCTGATTGCCACAACAGTGACACACAGACAGACCTTACTGACACAGCAGTATCACATACACTGACCTGACTACGGCAATAGAACTGATACTGGTGCAGGACATGAAGAAGGGACAGTGAGTCTTTGCCGCCAGACAGACACAGCAGCACGCGATCACCATCTCTGATCATGGAATATTCTTGCATGGCCTTGCAACAAAACACTGATCATCACATAACCATCTCTGATCATGGAAAACACTGATCATCACATCACTGTCTCTGATCATGGAAAACACTGATCATCACGTCTCTGATCATGGAAAACACTGATCATCACGTCTCTGATCATGGAAAACACTGATCTGAGTGATCATCATGTCACCACCTCTGACCATGGAAAACACTGATCTGAGTGATCATCATGTCACCATCTCTGATCATGGACAACACTGATCATCATGTCATCATCTCTGATCATGGAAAACTCTTGAAGGGCCTTGCAACAAAACTCTGATCATCATCACGTTACCATCAGCCATGTGCACAATGCTTACACGCTTCAGTTACGCAAACTAACAGTAACACCCTGGAAGTTAATGTACTGCTTGACATTTATGCTCTGTTAGTCTAGATAATCTTGCAGCAAAGTTTGACTGAAGGCGAACTGTGTCAAACTCAAAGGAAGCAATTCACATGAGGAACACGTGTTAATATCCATTCTGACAGACAGGACTCTGAAAAAATACGAAGTTGATGCCTGATAGACAGAAGCAACCAAAGAATACTCATCAAAGAAAAACAATCTGTCACCTTAAATATGAATTAATTGCCAATCAAAAAATGACCAACACCATGTTGAGACTGATCCACTTCCCCCTTGAATCCAGATTGCTGAGACAAAGGCTGATACTTACCAGAGGATTCCTGAACTGCGACCTGTTCCTCCTGACCCACCAGTCAGTAAACACATCTAAAGCAAAAGACATGAACAAGATGCACTGCAGTGTAGCAACACAATTACAAACCTTAACTGACAGCTTGAAAATTTCTTTGGTGGGAGGCACCCACTGACGGCCACACTCTCTTCCCTTCCTGCCGGACCTGGCCTGTTGCATTCCTTGGTTACTGTCTCCTGACCTGGCCTGTTGTGCCCCTGGGTTACTGGTGGACTCTCTTCCCTTCCTGCCGGACCTGGTCTGTTGCACCCCTGGGTTACTGGTGGACTCTCTTCCCTTCCTGCCGGACCTGGTCTGTTGCGCCCCTGGGTTACTGGTGGACTCTCTTCCCTTCCTGCCGGACCTGGCCAGTTGCATTCCTTGGTTACTGTCTCCTGACCTGGCCTGTTGGGTCCCTGGGTTACTGGTGGACTTTGTTCCCTTCCTGCCTGACCTGGCCTGTTGCGCCCCTGGGTTACTGGTGGACTCTGGTCCTGGTTCCCCTGACCTGGCCTGTTGCGCCCCTGGGTTACTGGTGGACTCTGGTCCTGGTTCCCCTGACCTGGCCTGTTGCGCCCCTGGGTTACTGTCTCCTGACCTGGCCTGTTGCATTCCCTGGTTACTGGTGGACTCTGTTCCATGTTCCCCTGACCCGGCCTGTTGCGTCCCTGGGTTACTGGTGGACTCTGTTCCATGTTCCCCTGACCCGGTCTGTTGCGTCCCTGGGTTACTGGTGGACTCTGTTCCATGTTCCCCTGACCCGGCCTGTTGCGTCCCTGGGTTACTGGTGGACTCTGTTCCATGTTCCCCTGACCCGGTCTGTTGCGTCCCTGGGTTACTGGTGGACTCTGTTCCATGTTCCCCTGACCCGGCCTGTTGCGTCCCTGGGTTACTGGTGGACTCTGTTCCATGTTCCCCTGACCCGGTCTGTTGCGTCCCTGGGTTACTGGTGCCTTCCTCCACATGGAGTTCTCTGTCTGCTCCTTTCTTGGGCGACCTTGTGCTCTCCAGTGTGCAGATCCCTGTGATTATGGTTGCGTCTGCTGCTGATGGTGTGGTTTTTGTTGTCAGTGGTTCACCTCTGCAATTTCTGTCCGAGTCAGCTAGCACTGGAGGTGACTGCTTTGGTGAGAGAGATTCCCTGGTGCTCTCAGACCGTTCAGCTGAAGCATCACCATGTCTATGGCCAGGTGCCCATGCTGAACCTTCCTGTACGGCAGCGGCAGGACCAAACACAGGTTCAGGGTCTGTGTGAGGAAGAACTGTTCTGACCTCACAGTCCCCGTGAAGGCTGATGCTGGCTGGCCCAGAGCAGCTGGACGCATTATCCCAGTACCCTCTCTCCATGGCAGTCTGCACAACATGAGGAAAGCCATCACAACTGGCAGAACCATCAGCTCCCAGATCAACACTGCTGGCAGCACTTTCATGTGAATTCTCAGACTGCTGAGGATGATGAGGTTGGCTTGACTGAGTAACCTGTGATGGCAAACTGCCTCCTGATTCCTGGATTGAGTTGTCAGAGGTGTTTTTTTCAGCTGAACTGTGTATGTCTTGGCAAAGTCTTGCGCTGCTGGTTGTGTGTAAATCAGAACTTCCTTCTTTTTGACAGCTTGCTTTTTTCCCGCCAATGACTGTTTCTGATTTCTGTTCCTCCATACCATGTTCAGCTTCAACCCAAACATCGCTGTCATCTGCGCTGCTGGCAGATGCTGTCTGACCATTCACAACTGTCCATTCCACATCCTGCATCTCTTGGCCCGTTGTCCATCGCTCTTGCAGCTCTGGGGGGCAGAAAGGCAGGTCTGAGGGCATGCAAGGCACCATGGGAGTGCTTCCACAGAGAATCTGATTTGCTTCACTGGGCAAGAGGAACCACCGGTAGGGGCGAGCTTCTTCATCAAACATCAGAGACTGATCAGCTAGTTTGAATCTGGACTGCACACACAGACAGAAAATGATTTGTCATACACAGAGAAAATACGATTTCAGTCATACACAGAGAGAACATGATTTCAGTCATGCACAGTGAGAAAATGATTTCAGTCATACACAGAGATAATATGATTTCAGTCATACACAGAGAGAATATGATTTCAGTCATACACAGAAACAATATGATTTCAGTGATAATCACAGACAATATAATTTCATTCACTTGTTCACACAAAAGAACCAAAAAAAACAAAGAACTCATTTAAGATGAAACTCTGCCTATGAAGAACAAAAATTTCCCTAGGGATCTCTGTCAGTCTGTCTCTACCCCCCCCCCCCCCCCCCCCCCCCCATATATGCATGCATACGCACATGCACAAACGCAAAGTTAAATATCAACCGGCATAAATTTTATGCTGAAGATCATCTCTGCCCTTATTAAACAGTGTGAGTTCAATGAAAGTTGAGTGCTATGTAACTGTAACATGATAATCTTAATCCATATGCCTATGCCAATAACCCTTGCAAAGGACAAACAAAACTGAATCATTTTTGTTCACCAAAATACCTTTTCAGCTTTGATGAAGAGCTGTTTGGCAACATTCAGACATTCCTGCAGAACAAGAGAGAACAGAGGTAGTCAAAGTCTGAAAGATCTGTTCTGCTGTCACACTGCTTACTGTGTTCAGGAGTCTGCTGAAAATGAGACTGACTGTGAAAGAATAACAAACTTATGACTATACATCCTGTAGTACCATCCAATAAGAAAAGTGGATGTAAATAATAATTGTGGAAAGAGCAACATCAATTTCAAAAAGAAGACAGCATTTTGAGGTAAGTGACTGTCCTGCAAGAAATCCCTACATGAAAAACTTGGGCAGTGCAGCCTCTCAGACTGCCCCCAGCCCACCTGAAGACTGGGGGAGTGGATCCACACACACAGAAGGTTCAAAAGAAGGCTATTTATTAGGACAAAACACAACATGGAAATCTGGGGGGTAATCCCCTTTATCAAACTACAAAACGACACTTGAACATGAAAGTTAAATCATGAAAAACAAAGAAACATGAGATGGAGAGCTAAACCATGCACTTATCTGTTTTTGTCCTGTCCAGTGCTTGGAAAAAACCTTGGAGCAGTTTAGCTCTCCATCTCATTTTTCATTGTTTTTCATGATTCAGCTGTTGTTTAAGTGTCATTTTGTAGTTTGATAAAGGGGATTACCTTGCAAATGTGCATGCGGTTTTGTCCTAATCAATAATATTCTTTTGAACATTTTATCTTTGGATCTTGTTTTACCCATCCTAGTTTCTGTTTTTTCTGGGAGTGGAATTTAAGGCTCCCCCATCCATTTTACCCATCCTAGTGGCTTTCTAGTCTGCCCCCCCCCCTACCCCCCCCCCCCCCCCCACACACACAGACAGATAGACAAGCCCATTGCCACTTTACCCACAGTAGTGGAGTTTCAGATTACCACCACCCTGTCCCCAATAGAAAGAGCAAGCACTCGCCTTCCCCAGAACCAAACCAAACCCTGTCTTGCTGCAGAAGACCGGGGAAGCAGTGGAGATGTCAGGCTGTCCCCTCTCCTCCTCCTACCCCCCCCCCTCCTCCTCCACCTCCCCCCTCCCCCAGTAAGCAATACTTACCTGAAAGGACTGGAGCTTTGGGGCTAACTGACAAGGGTTACCTGAAAGGACTGGGGAAGTGGAACAGTAAACAAGGGTTACCTGAAAGGACTGGGGAAGTGGAACAGTAAACAAGGGTTACCTGAAAAGACTGGGGAAGTGGAGCTGTAAACAAGGGTTACCTGAAAGGACTGGGGAAGTGGAACAGTAAACAAGGGTTACCTGAAAGGACTGGGGAAGTGGAACAGTAAACAAGGGTTACCTGAAAAGACTGGGGAAGTGGAGCTGTAAACAAGGGTTACCTGAAAGGACTGGGGAAGTGGAACAGTAAACAAGGGTTACCTGAAAAGACTGGGGAAGTGGAGCTGTAAACAAGGGTTACCTGAAAGGACTGGGGAAGTGGAGCAGTAAACAAGGGTTACCTGAAAGGACTGGGGAAGTGGAGCAGTAAACAAGGGTTACCTGAAAAGACTGGGGAAGTGGAACAGTAAACAAGGGTTACCTGAAAAGACTGGGGAAGTGGAGCAGTAAACAAGGGTTACCTGAAAAGACTGGGGAAGTGGAGCTATAAACAAGGGTTACCTGAAAGGACTGGGGAAGTGGAGCTATAAACAAGGGTTACCTGAAAGGACTGGGTTACCTGAAAGGACTGGGTTACATGAAAGGACTGGGGAAGTGGAGCAGTCAAAAAGGCTTACCTGAAAGGACTGGGTTACCTGAAAGGACTGGGTTACATGAAAGGACTGGGGAAGTGGAGCAGTCAACAAGGGTTACCTGAAAGGACTGGCTTACCTGAAAGGACTGGAGCAGTAAACAAGGGTTACCTGAAAGGACTGGCTTACCTGAAAGGACTGGGGAAGTGGAGCTTTGGGGCTGACTCTGGGCACGGAGTACTGCATGTGTCCGCTGGCGTAAGACACGTGACCCAGCCACTTCCGTTCCTTGAACACCTGGCACAGCAAAACTCACTCTTGCACACAACCGTTTTGTCCCCCCCCCCCCCCCCAACAACCAACACGTCACAAAACAAAGCTTAGTGTAGTATCTCTTTTCTCCCCAGTGTAATGAAATAATAGCGGAGGACTGTTTCCTGGCACGGTGAGCCTATTCACACAGACACTGACTGCGCTGCCTTGATGTTTATGTCAGTCGTCCTCTTTCAGCACTTTCAGCCCCCTGCCAGGTTCTTCATGTTCATGTATGCGTCAGTTTGCTGCAGCCTGTCCACACATCAGCGCCCAGTCACAGACCTGGCCTGGGGCCGACAGTGCTGACGTGTGGACAGGCTGCAGCAATCTGACAGAGACATGAACGTGAAGAACCGGGCCGACAGTGCTGACGTGTGGACAGGCTGCAGCAAACTGACAGACACATGAAGAACCGGGCTGACATTGCTGACATGTAGACAGGCTGCAGCAAACTGACAGACACATGAAGAACCGGGCCTACAGTGCTGACGTGTAGACAGGCTGCAGCAAACTGACAGACACATGAAGAACCGGGCCTACAGTGCTGACGTGTGGACAGGCTGCAGCAAACTGACAGACACATGAAGAACCGGGCCTACAGTGCTGACGTGTGGACAGGCTGCAGCAAACTGACAGACACATGAAGAACCGGGCAGGGGGCCTAAAGTGCTGAGACAGGAACAGAAGCGAGAGCCAGTCAAGACCTCTCTGGTGAGCCATCAAGGAAACATCAAACGCCTTCCAGCATAACCTGGCTGTTTTCCTGCCCTCTAAGTGCTCCTGCTAACTGGATCCCTTGGGATGTGGCACTAAAGTGCTTTGGTAGACAGAAAAAAGTCAGTAGTTTTGGCAAAGACAGTGAAAAACCACCATTCACTGCACAAACTCGGTAGCAAAAAGAATGTTTTGCCCTATGTACAACTGATCCACTATTCTGTTCAAGCATCAGTTGACACCTCTGTTCAACTGTTCTGTTCAAGAATCAGGTGATACCTCTGTACAACTGTTCTGTATTAAACATCAGGTGACACCTCTGTACAACTGTTCTGTATTAATCAGGTGACACCTCTGTACAACTGTTCTGTATTAAACATCAGGTGACACCTCTGTACAACTGTTCTGTATTAAACATCAGGTGACACCTCTGTACAACTGTTCTGTATTAAACATCAGGTGACACCTCTGTACAACTGTTCTGTATTAAACATCAGGTGACACCTCTGTACAACTGTTCTGTATTAAACATCAGGTGACACCTCTGTACAACTGTTCTGTATTAAACATCAGGTGACACCTCTGTACAACTGTTCTGTATTAAACATCAGGTGACACCTCTGTACAACTGTTCTGTATTAATCAGGTGACACCTCTGTACAACTGTTCTGTATTAATCAGGTGACACCTCTGTACAACTGTTCTGTATTAAACATCAGGTGATACCTCTGTACAACTGTTCTGTATTAATCAGGTGACACCTCTGTACAACTGTTCTGTATTAATCAGGTGACAGCCTAAAAACATCTCCATTTGATGGCATAAAACAAAATGTCCACTGATGGCATGAAAACATCTCCATGTTGTCATAAAAACATTTCCACATCAGTATGAAAACACCACTGCAATAAAAAAATAAAAAAATTGCCAGACTGGCATAACATGACCATGCTGGCATGTAGCAACCTTTTATCTAAAAGTACAACATGACCAGAAGGGCCACAGGAACATAAGCATTCAAACCTGGATCAGACCGACCATTCCATCAATTACTCCTATAAACACACTCACACACACACACACACACACACACACACACGCACACACACACGCACACGCACACACACACACACACACGCACACACACACGCACACACACACGCACACGCACACACACACACACACGCACACGCACACACACTCTCACACTCACACTCACACACACACACAGAGCCACAGTAGAGGCAAGCCAGAAAGAGGTGTGAAGCACAAGGGCTGAGAGACCTGGTGTTCCTTGTGTCTCCACTCCCCGGTGTCTGGGTTGAACATGTACTGAAATCATAGAAATACCAAAATAACACAACTCAAATAGCCTGTCTTAATGAAAATACACACAGGAACAGCTACAATACAGTGGATGCCCTGTACAATAGTAACTATAAATTAAATTCAGAAATATTAAGAAAATCAATGAATATCAAACCAACTTACTTTTCCAAACTGATATTTGTTTTTACAGAACAGTCAAGACAATGTGCTGGGATACATCTGAACACATTTTAAACATTTTGTGTGTGTGTGTGTGTGTGTGTGTGTGTGTGTGTGTGTGTGTGTGTGTGTGTGTGTGTGTGTGTGTGTGTGTGTGTGTGTGTGTGTGCATGTGTATGTACACGCATGCATATATTTTAAAAGCACCCAAAAGCAACAACAACAAAAATTGTGATAACTACTGTTTTCACTTTAAATGTTTTCTTGTTAGTCATGTCTGTAAAAATTAATGTTAAACACTTCCTTATATAAGTTATAAAAAGATAATTAAAAATCCTGTCAATTACCTGGGGCAGAAGTTTCCAACCATGCTCTGTTACCATAGCAACAGCCTGCAGGACAAAGTCCAGTTGCTCTTCGCTGATGAAGTAGGGCAGGTTGAGACGTGTAAACCCTGGTCTGTCAGGAGGAAGACTGACACATTTACTTTGGGAGACTTTGAGTTGCATGAATATCTGCACCAGAAATTTGAACCATTTCCCTAAAACTTTGTATGGATATATATTCGTTCATCAGACCTTCCCTCTGTCCACTTTGTTGCTGCTGCATACCAGGTAGCTCTTTTGCATGCTGATTCCTGAGTGTCTACAAATGGGTCTGTGAGAGATGCAACATTACCTCCTCATCAAACAACCTTTAGTGCTGGCACAATTCCATTCCAAGAACAGCCTCAGAGGTTAACATTTTAAACTCTACAGCCATTGGTGGTTCCATGAAAAAGGTCATTCACAGAGTGAGCCAGCAGAACCAGTTGCAGATTCTCATTGTCACAATGACCATTGTCAGTGAGAGCCACCCAGGGTTTCATGAAAAAGGTCATTCGCAGAGTGAGCCAGTGGAACAAGTTACAGATCGTCCATGACCAGTGTCAGTCAGTGCCACCCAGGGTTGTGCCTACCGGGACACAGTTTGTCGGTCAAAAACAAACCTATTCACAAAGCAGTGAGGGTCTAAGGGAAGCGACTCTTACAAATTAAATCAACAATAATCTAGTCACATTTTAACGCTCATTTCCCAATGCAAAACCACACACAATAAGCTACAATTAGTCTTGGAAAAACATAATTAGTTTTGAAAAAGCAGTAATTAGTCTTGGAAAACCTGGCACCCGCTCTTGCACACACTGGGCAGGAAGCAGACTTTTCCCAACAAGACTGATTCAAAGCCAGTCACCGAGCGGCTGCAGTCAGTTAGAACGTACAGTAATACTTGAGGTGAAATGCCTTATGAGCTGCCATGTTTGAGCCACAAGCTAAAGCAGAAGAGCACGCAAATGACTGATGGATTTCCAACAAGACCTTCACGATAAGTAATGACTGGTGGATTCCAAACAAAACCTTCATAAGTAATGACTGGTGGATTCCCAGCAAGGCCTTCATGATAAGTAATGACCGGTGGATTCCCAACAAGACTGTCACAATAAGTAATGACTGGTGGATTCCCAATAAAAACCCTCATAAGTAATGACTGGTGGATTCCCAGTCAACACAGCACACACTGTGGTCAGATCAAAGGCTTGTGGCATTTAAGCATGGGAAGAAGACTTAGAGCCCAGTGCAGAACCCACTGTGAAGTGCCACTATCAGATGCATTTCATATAACTTGGTGCAAAAATGCACACAGCACACAAGCACACAGCGACAGTCAATACACTCACAAGCAACAAAAATAACACACAAAAACAGTTAAACCTAATAAATCATGAACACAAAAAAAACTATCCTTTTTTAAATTCACAAATCCAAAGGGACACTGCAAATCTGGTTACCTGATGATTTCTCTGGGAGAATACTCCGTGTAACGTCTGAGATGAACTCTGTCAATCGGCTGAAAAAGAAGCAAACCATCAGTAAATCATTGCAAAATCTGGCACGAAACTGACCTTTGCAACCAGTTCTTCATGACAGGGTACAGAACACATGTTTTCTGTGAGAGGTTCTTTCAAAACACCTTACTCACATGACACAGTACTGACCTCTTTTCTGCAAGTAGTTCTTCAAGACACATTACTGACCTGACCTCTCTTCTACACACTGTTCTTCAAGACACATTACTGGCCTGACCTGTCTTCTACAAGCTGTTCTTCAAGACACATTACTGACCTGTCTTCTACAAGCTGTTCTTCAAGACACATTACTGACCTGACCTGTCTTCTAGTTCTACACGCTGTTTTTCAAGACACATTACTGACCTGTCTTTTACATGCTGTTCTTCAAGACATATTACTGGCCTGACCTGTCTTCTACAAGCTGTTCTTCAAGACACATTACTGACCTGACCTCTCTTCTACACTCTGTTCTTCAAGACACATTACTGACCTGACCTCTCTTCTACACGCTGTTCTTCAAGACACATTACTGACCCGTCTTCTACATGCTGTTCTTCAAGTTCAAGACACATTACTGACCTGACCTGTCTTCTACATGCTGTTCTTCAAGACACATTACTGACCTGTCTTCTACAAGCTGTTCTTCAAGACACATTACTGACCTGTCTTCTACAAGCTGTTCTTCAAGACACATTACTGACCTGACCTGTCTTCTACAAGCTGTTCTTCAAAACATGGAACTCACCTGTCTTCTACAAGCTGTTCTTCAAAACATGTTATACAACTGACTGGTCTTCTACAAGCTGTTCTTCAAAACATGTTATACAACTGACTGGTCTTCTACAAGCTGTTCTTCAAAACATGTTACACAACTGACCTGTCTTCTGCAAGCAGTTTTTCAATCTCTGCAGCTGTCTCCTCAGCAAGGCCCAGCAGTTCCTGGGGAAATAATCACTGGTTAGAACTGTCACCATCTGAAATGGGTGGTTAGAACTGTCACCATCTGAAATGGGTGGTTAGAACTGTCACCATCTGAAATGGGTGGTTAGAACTGTCACCATCTGAAATGGGTGGTTAGAACTGTCACCATCTGAAATGGGTG
>OY757549.1:905959-929680 GCA_963584105.1 Alviniconcha strummeri
ACTCCAAGCACTGGTTTACAACATCCTTCTTCAACAACTGCCGTATTTAGTTACGCCATAGGGTCCAGAGAACTGTCAGCTAATGAGCAGTTTTTTTGTTGGTGCTCAAACAGTAGTAATTTTGTTACAAACAACTCAAATAAAACATGGCGTGTCATTTATAGCCACCAACAAAGTTTACACCAGCACAAATAAAACCGCAATTGTTTGAATCAAGATGGAACTCTCTTTTTTACCCGGGGTGGATGCGTTTCATGTTTATGTGTGTGCTTTGGCGCTAGGTTGCTTCTATGGCCATATTAGTACCGGAACCTTTCGGAGGGTGCTGACTGCGTCGCTGGAAAGCTGCACGGAGATAAAGAGTCCCCCTTCAGTGGCATAACTAAATCTAGCAGAGCTTGGAGGAAGGTGCTGGAAAGCAGTGCTTGGAGTGTGCATTCACCATAGAGCACAACACTCAATCAGTATTCACCATGGAGCACAACACTCAATCATTATTCACCATGGAGCACAACACTCAATCAGTATTCACCATGGAGCAGAACACTCCTATCAGTATTCACCATGGAGCACAACACTCAATCAGTATTCACCATGGGGTACAACACTCAATCAGTATTCACCATGGGGTACAACACTCAATCAGTATTCACCATGGAGTACAACACTCAATCAGCATTCACCATGGAGCACAACACTCAGTCAGTATTCACCATGGAGTACAACACTCAATCAGCATTCACCATGGAGCACAACACTCAGTCAGTATTCACCATGGAGTACAACACTCAATCAGCATTCACCATGGAGCACAACACTCAGTCAGTATTCACCATGGAGTACAACACTCAATCAGCATTCACCATGGAGCACAACACTCAGTCAGTATTCACCATGGAGTAAGGCCCAGCGCAGGCACACCCTCCTCTGGCCTGGATACCAAAAAGGTCGTTGAGCAGAACACTGACGTAGTTGTAGTGGAGGAAGCGCCCGGAGGCCGGATGGTGCACGAGGAAGGAGAAGACGGGTAGACGCTCAGCCTGCAGCTTACCCAGGATCACCAAGTTGGGGACCGAGCGCCATGCCTCAATGGCTCGTCTGAAGTCACGTTGTTATCACAGTCACTCAGGGAAATGGGACGGCAGAAAACTGTCTGCGATCACTCAGAACAACTTTAAAACACTGACCAAGACAGTCAGCCTTTTCAGGAATTTACACTTAACAAAGACACTGTTCATCTTTTTAACACTTAAAGTAATAATAATAACAACATATTCTTTTATGTGTTATTTCTCCAGATTGGAGCACATAGCCCATTACAAAGCCAAGAAACAAAACACAGTCAAAACAAACTTCTGAGAGCATGTGCCTGTGTACACACACACATGCACACACACATATACACACACACATATGCACACACAGTCAACAGGATCGCTTGAAGAGGTGAAAATGAAATCTGATTTGAAAGTGAGAGTGTCTGATGATCTAACTTAGTGAGGTAGACTGCTCCAGACAGATGGTGCAGCATATACAACAGACAAAACTAGAAAAAAAAAAAATCTGCAGTTATGTTCTTGCTTCCAAACTCACACTGATCATCACAACTACATTCTTGGATAAAATTTAAACGACATGATTAGGGACATTTAGCCAAAGATTCCCATGCTTGCCTGAATATATTAAAGGGCCCCTGAACACTCATTTTGACCGATTTTAGCTTTAGATCTCCTCTTTGGTATATTCCACCGACTAAATGTTTTTACACAGTAAATACAGGTATATATCCCGTGCCTCAGTAATCATTTCATATTTTGCAAGTGAACCGCTGCAGCTGCATGATCGTACGTGTTTGGCTGAGAGTTTACTTGGACCTGTAAAGTCAAAGGCTAATCGTGACGTCACGATAAGACTCGACTGCCATTGGCATTGTTGCTTCTACAGTTTCAGTGCACAAAACTCCAGATAAATTTGCCTGAAAAGTTGGAAATGGCAACTGGAATATGGCCATTCCAGTACAAGCCAGTTGCGGATATCAATTCTGGCATCGACTGGGAGAGTTTCAAGTGACGAAGAAGTGTCATGAGAATAGCAGTGGTTATGCTTTGTGTTTATTGTATATTGTGATGTGTGCGATACTACGTGTTGTTGCGTACTTCTTAAGTGTTAATCTTTTACATATGTACACTGTCTTTGTGGCTTTATGTGTGGCACATTTTCCTGTGAAGGAATAAAGAAGTTCTTGACTTGACTTAACTTGACATAAAAGCACAGAAGCAAAAATAACTGTGCCAGCGACAAACAGATGGAAAGCCAAACTAACTATAACTAACTCCCCAATAACCCGGCCTCCATCTAGAAACACAATGCCTGCAGACTGATAAAGCAAATCGCTAATCAGGACTACCGATGACACAGCATCAGGATGTAAACAAATGCAGACGAAAACAGAAATTCAAAATGGCTGACCTAATCAGGCAAGCTAACAGCGGTTACGAATTGGCCAATAAGCCAGAGATAAAAATGAAAGACGTATGGTGGAAGAGAAGAGAGGGAAAACAAAACAACGACAACAACAACAAACACTTTCTGAAAAGAAAGAGGAGGCAGGAAATGTCAGCGAGCAACGTGACAAAGGCTGGATACACATAATCCGTGTACACGATACAACCCACTTAGCAGTGACAACAA
The DNA here is from genome assembly GCA_963584105.1 of Alviniconcha strummeri. Taxonomy (NCBI): domain Eukaryota; kingdom Metazoa; phylum Mollusca; class Gastropoda; family Provannidae; genus Alviniconcha; species Alviniconcha strummeri. The sequence goes on from OY757549.1 coordinate 908,651, forward strand.
CACTGCAGGGCAGCAGATGCTCATGAGACTACCCCCCTCACTCGTACATCGTAAATAAACGCTATAATCTGAGAAACAAAAGGAGCTGAAAGATAAAAAACAGTCAATGGCAAGGACCGACCCAACCCCAAACCATAACCCAGGAAGGCCATGAAATGAACTAGAACGAACAAAACTTTTTCATCTTTACGTATGATGAAACAAACACGGATAATTTGGGAAAATAAAACACCCAATAAAAGGCAGGCTCCCTGATGAGGTCTAGCCTGTTGTGAAAGCTAGAGTAAACACAACGAAAAAGACTGAAACGCCACGCACCTAATAAGGCTCGAGAAAGATGGAATGACAAGGGGGAAATAAACAAAGGCCCAACTACTGGCAATGGCGTCGGAGCTTCATCCTTGGAGATTCGAACTGGAAATCTTTCCAAGTCGGTTACCCTGTGGACATGTATTTGAGCCCAAACTGAATGCTCAGCAGGGTGCGATCTGTGAAACATTTTTTTTTTTTTTTTTTTTAAATCTTTGAGCAGAGCACATCGTGGTGTTTTGGTTCCCACTTCTTTGTGGCTAGGTCCCATTGATTCATTGCCATTTGCCACTGTCGTTTTCTGGCTTCATTAAAAAAAAAAAAAAAAAATTTTAAAAGGAAAAGCATGGAAAGAAAACTCCTTTGTCAACTTTTCACAGCAACCAACTGCAGCACACTCGCTCAGCATGCTTTAAAACTGATTTGCCAGACCTCTTTCGATTCAATTTTGTTCAAGTCGTTACTGAGCCATGCCGGTCAGTTGTCTTGTTGTGACGTCACGGAGGTCACGTGACCGAAAACGGGATTTTCAGCTGCAGACGATGCAGATGCTCGAAGTGTAATGTTTGTTTTCACTCAAATCAATACTTTTACGTACCTCAGGAAAATGTCAATCTATCAAACGAACAGCGTGTATGTTAAACTTTATTTATATAGTACAAAGTAAGTGATATTTACGCCTTAAAATCAGTGTTCAGGGGCCCTTTAAAAGCTTGTGACAGACAGAAACTGGACTTTAAATACAGTGCGTGCAATTAAAGATGAATAGCTTCATACTTCAGAAGACTGTTTTATCTGTTAACAAAGTTACCACATTTGATAGCTAATGGATAAAGAGGTTTATTCCTCAAAGAGAAGTCAGCCTCCATTACAGTGTCCCATTACCTTGGTTTTCTACCATACTCGTCAACCACCTGAAAAGTTACCATTCAGTTTGGAACTGATCACTATCAGTTTGCATCAGCACACATTTATTGCTGTTTGATAAAAACTTCAATTACTACACCATTACACTTACAGTTGCTATTTTCCCCGTAATATTTTCCCATTGCTTATTGCCTGCTGACTTGTCCCGGCAATGTCAAGGCCACACACCTGCACAGACTGTGCTCCTTCTCCATGATGAGCTCCGGGGTGATGGCCATCTTCAGCTGGAACACCAGTCCTGTTCTGATGGACCCCACGATGTTGGGCGTGCCCCCCTCCTCCCTCAGCTCCGGTTCATGCAGGTAGCGGTGAGCCTCCCGCCGCACCTACCGCCACCACAGACAAACATGACTTCATCATTTTTCTTTTTTTAAAGAAAGAGTTCATAAATCAGCATGACTTCATCATGGAGACATTTTGTCTTAAGAGGTGTACTGTTTGTTCTTTAAAGACTGAGTTCTGTCTTAAGAGGTGTACTGTTTGTTCTTTAAAGACTGAGTTCTGTCTTAAGAGGTGTACTGTTTGTTCTTTAAAGACTGAGTTCTGTCTTAAGAGGTGTACTGTTTGTTCTTTAAAGACTGAGTTCTGTCTTAAGAGGTGTACTGTTTGTTCTTTAAAGACTGAGTTCTGTCTTAAGAGGTGTACTGTTTGTTCTTTAAAGACTGAGTTCTGTCTTAAGAGGTGTACTGTTTGTTCTTTAAAGACTGAATATTGTCTTAAGAGGTGTATGATTTGTTCTCATTATAAGTTTTGCACAACACAAATTGTCCTTAGAGGCATGTTATTTGTTCTTTAAAGACAGAGTTTTGTCTTTAGAAGTGTACTGTCTGTTCTTTAAAGACAAAGCTTTGTAAGAACGGTGTCTTTAGAGGTGTACTGTTTGTTCTTTAAAGACAAAGCTGCATGTTCTTTAAAGACAAAGATCTGTTGGAGGGACTCCATGGAAGACACAGGCTGGCTTTAAAAATGTAGAAAATGGGCGAATGTTTTCATGTGCAGGTTTTGTGGGTTTTTTTTGCTTCAAACTTATCTCCTGAAAGCACAGCCACACTGGCTCGCTCTTTACCAATGATGATCAGAAAAAAAGCAGTAATGACCATCGTAACAGAATTTGAGATTTTATTTGTGACCACTAATCAAGACCTTAGACCACAAGAAAATTAGTCAGACCAATCACTCTGATTATCCTGAGGTGACAGTGTACGGGATGTGAGAATCCCAGAACTAACTCTGAAGGATCTGATTTTGCACCACTGTCCAAACACTGCACCTGTATGAGTCAGAGGAAAACCATGGTAACCACAAAGGTTTGATTTTACACCACTGTCCAAACACTCTACACTTGTAGAAAACCATGGTAACCACAATGGTTTGATTTTACACCACTGTCTAAACACTCTACACTGGTAGAAAACCATGGTAACCACAAAGGTCTGATTTTACACCACTGTCTAAACACTCTACACTGGTAGAAAACCATGGTAACCACAATGGTTTGATTTTACACCACTGTCTAAACACTCTACACTGGTAGAAAACCATGGTAACCACAAAGGTTTGATTTTACACCACTGTCCAAACACTCTGCACCTGTATAGGTGACAGGAAAAAAAGGTGCACAGCTGACCTATTCCAATGGACACACAAGACACAAAGAGCAGTAAGCAGTACTTACAAAGAACACAGTGCCCCCACCGCACTCCTTTGGAACATTGCTGAGGAACAAATTCTTCTTGGCAATCAGAACACCTGCACAACAAACAAAAATCCAAGCCAAACTTCAAGCAAAGTCCACTGACACATTATGAATGAGCGCAAAACCAGCAAATAAGCATCAATGCCAAAAACAGTATGAGGAAAATCAAAGTACAAGTGCCGACTACATCAACGCTTGTAATAATCAGTCAATGCCCAGCTGGTCCTTGCTCCGGAAACTTCACAAAAGCATCAAGTTGATCAATGATCTCTCTTACACACAAGTACCCAGCTCAAATTCAATCTTTTACTAAGCAATCCCAGCTCAGCTATTAGAAGGCAACAATGTACCCACACTATTCTCAAGACAAGTTGAAGGACTGACCTCATCTTTTGAATGCTCTCTTTTATTGACGAGGATCCCAACACATAAATGGTTAAAATGAGTGCTAATTTAACAGGACAATACAAAACATGCACAAAACAGTCAGAGCCACATAACAGTCAGAGCCACAAAACAGCACACAATGAGTTTACTGAGGATCAATGAAAATCTTGTACTGATAAAAAAAAAAGAAAAAAGTCTTCCCCCCAAAACACAGCAGGTTTTGCAAACATTTTAACCTCCCCAACCTCTCCATTATCTACAACCTCCCCAACCACTGCCATCATCTACAACCGCCCCAACCTCTCCATCATCTACAACCTCCCCAACCTCTCCATCATCTACAACCTCCCCAACCACTGCCATCATCTACAACCGCCCCAACCTCTCCATCATCTACAACCTCCCCAACCTCTGCCATCATCTACAACCTCCCCAACCTCTCCATCATCTACAACCTCCCCAGCCACTGCCATCATCTACAACCTCCACAGCCTCTGCCATCATCTACAACATCCCAAATGTCTGCCATCATCTACAACCTCCCCAACCTCTGCCATCATCTACAACCTCCCCAACCACTCAGCTACCCATTTTCTTCCTAAGCTTGTCCGTTGTTTTGTTGTTGCCCTTTTTTTTAATCAGTGACCCCATGCACATGAACAGCAATGAATACATATAATGGTTCCAGCAGTCTGTAGTACCCCCCATACCCCACATCTGCAACCAGAAGATCATTGTCATGTAGGACAATGTGACCAAACAAATCTCTGTTTTTACCTGGGGTGCAAACACCACCCATGAACTTGTGAGGCGAGATAAACATGGCATCCTTATACACCAAGCATGAATCTTCGCTGAAACAGAAAATCCCATCAATCGATTCAATGTCAGCCTTCACTCTCAATAAGAACTGCTGAAAAAACTCTTAAACAACTTTGCATGGAACCATTTCAGAGAAAAGGTTACGTTGCCATACCATTTGTCACTCTGACATCATTTGTTACTCATGTCAGCAAGTGACATATCATGTCAAATTGGATTGTCTACCAACATGATTTGTCACTCCAGCACAACCGGTCACCTCAGGGTAACAAATTGTGCTGGAAGGTTCATCTGATTGATTGATTGATTGATGATCGCTTATATAGCGCTATTCTCCGCTCTCTTGAGCAGACTCATTGCGCTTGTATGCGGTTCTGCATGAGTGACTAGCTTTTATAGCGCGTTTTTTGAATATCCACTGAAGTGGTGTACTTAAGCGCTGGCATGGCTGGTGCCACATGAAACTGCAGCCGTCTCGGCGCAAGTCCTGTGTACACCATACAACCATGCACCATGTCACTTCATGCAAAGCCACATACGTAAGGTGTATGCGTGTTTAGCTGTAACCTGCCACCTGCACTTTTGGCAGAATGACCGGGATTTTTTACGTGCTACTGTGGTAACACGGGGGTGGAACGGATACCGAAATAAGAGTCAGCACAGAAAGTCGACCCTGGAGAAGAAAATTCTCCCGCCGTTCCAGCAGGGATTCGAACCCGCGACCTTTCAATCACGAGTCCGGCGCTCTAACCACTGAGCTATCCCCGCTCCCGGTGCACGATTCGTTGTTCCTTTGCCTCTACTCTGTGTGTGTGTGTGTGTGTGTGTGCGTGTGTGTGTGTGTGTGTGTGTGTGCGTGTGTGCGTGTGTGTCTGTGGTCTGTGTGTGTGTGTGTGTGCATGTGTGTGTGTGCATGTGTGTGCACATGTACATGTGTACAGGTACATAAGTAAGAAAAGGCCCCCAGTAAACACAATTGCCCATGCAACAGCAGACGTACCCAGTGAGCACAGGGTTCATGTCCAGTCTGACATAGGTACATAAGTAAGAAAAGGCCCCCAGTAAACACAATTGCCCATGCAACAGTTGACGTCCCCAGTGAGCACGGGGTTCATGTCCAGTCTGACATAGGTACATAAGTACGAAAAGGCCCCCAGTAAACACAATTGACGTACCCAGTGAGCACGGGGTTCATGTCCAGTCTGACATAGGGGCCAGCAGTGGCGTAGTCCCACAGTGCCAGAGCACCGTACTTGTGGAGCAGTATGGTGATGCTGTCCACATCACACAGTATGCCCGTCACATTGGAAGCCGCATTGAAAGAACCAATGAGCTGGCAGCCACTGTTTGCAAAAGCCTGTTGAATAAGAACCATTCTGAATGAGTGTCAGTGATGTGCAGAAAAGATTGCACCAAATAATACACAGACACATTATTCAGCTTCATTTGTCTGTTCTTGACTCAATGTGTTCATCCATATGTCTGTTCTTGACTCAATGTATTCATCCATATGTCTGTTCTTGACTCAATGTGTTCATCCATATGTCTGTTCTTGACTCAATGTGTTCATCCATATGTCTGTTCTTGACTCAGTGTGTTCATCCATATGTCTGTTCTTGACTCAATGTGTTCATCCATATGTCTGTTCTTGACTCAATGTGTTCATCCATATGTCTGTTCTTGACTCAATGTGTTCATCCATATGTCTGTTCTTGACTCAATGTGTTCATCCATATGTCTGTTCTTGACTCAATGTGTTCATCCATATGTCTGTTCTTGACTCAGTGTGTTCATCCATATGTCTGTTCTTGACTCAGTGTGTTCATCCATATGTCTGTTCTTGACTCAGTGTGTTCATCCATATGTCTGTTCTTGACAGCTGGTGTCATTAGGCAGTGCATACCTGCAGTTGTTGTTCCAGATGACAGATGTCCACAACCCCGTCCTTGGTCTGCCTGATGCTCACCACCTGCACAGTAACAACCACTGCATAAGCTGGCTTACATACACATGCACAGCCTAAGCAACAACCACTGCACAAACAGGTTTGTACAGTATATAATCTAGCATAAATACACACATTACTTTATGCATACTGGGGGGAGAGAGAGAGAGAGAGAGAGAGGGGGGGGGAGAGAGAGAGAGAGAGAGAGAGAGAGAGAGAGAGAGAGAGAGAGAGAGAGAGAGAGCTTAAGACACAATGTGCCTGAGTGAGTTACCATGAAATATGGAACATAAATTATGTAAGTTTTGTTGTAGCCAGCAAATCTTGATAAGCTGGCTATGACAAAGCTTACACAATCTGTGTTTCTTATTTCAATCTAAACCATGGAGAGAAAAAACATTGTGTGAGCTATTTATTACCTGGACCTACAGAAAACCATCCAGGCATAGATCTAGCTTGAATCATGAAATGGCAATAGCACCTTTGCGAAGGAGAAAGAATTTCAGATCATTGTTCTGTGCAGTGTACCTGTAGGCCTACTGACAAATGACTGAAGAAGCCGGCCAACAACACAGGCACCTGAACAGCAAAAACATATTTTCACTTTGGATTCTGACACTGACTGTTTGTCATGATTATGCGTTGTGAACTCTGCTTCACCCATGCTTCAGCCGATCACCAATCACCAAAGTCATGCTAACTGAGACTTGGCCAATCATTCGTCCGTAGAACACATATCTAACATGTGGTGACATCAACTATTCTTAATCTTAATCACCGCTTGTTGACCTGTGTAATCAAACACACTCAGAGTGTAAATATATCATACTCATGATTTCTTTTACCTTCTGAATGAGACTACCTTTCCTGAACAAAGCATGTCTTGAAAAAGATAATCTCTTTAACTAGTTTAAGAAAGAAAACATATATACTTCTACTGACTGAAGGTAATACTAGGTAGCGGCAGGCTCATTAAAAAAAAAAAAAATGTAATCAGTAACTTGTCAGTAAGTCTGGCATGGATTTGAAGTTTAAGGCAAGATAAAACACCATACAAAATTTCATAGTTGTATCTTTATTCTTCTCTCAGTTATGGCATTTTAAAAACTGCACCGTTGGCTCCAATTTTTAACCGTTTTGCAGAAAAGCAGAAAAAGGCTAGTTTTGGATTTAAAGAAAATAGGACTCAGTGATGTGACTGCCCTAGAAATTTCTAGCAACAAACTGCATGGCACAAAGAAAAAATACAAGCAATTTCATGGCTGTAGATTACATTGGCTCTTTTTAAACAGACATTCAACTTAGGGGGGAAATGCCACAGGCTGCTTGAAAAAAAGTATGAAAATGGAGAATCTTTGAGTACCTGTAAAACAAAAAGTATAAAAGCTATTTAACTGAAATTTTCTGTGCTTATTAAACTCACCACTCAAGTCATTCTTGTGGCAAATGAAGGGGGTCAGTCAATATTTAAGGGTGGAACTAGGTCTTGAAAAATCACACAAAAACGCAAATTTATTACATATATATGCCACACATTGCCAGTATGACTACAAGGTCACAGGAGGTTTAGAATGGGACAAGAAAGTCTGTGTTTGTTGTTTCTGTATGTTTAGTGTCAGCTTAGAATGAACTGGACTTCCACTGATGATATATGGCTTCTGCTCTGACAAAATTTGACAAAGACCATGTTCGGCCATTCCTGCTTGCCACAGGAACATCCCACTCCATCACAAACTTCCTTTGCACAGTGTCAGTCTTCTTTGTCCCATCTGAAAATGTTTTGTTTAGGAACTTGCTCCAAAAAGGCTGTTGAGGTCCTGTCACTTGTCTTCTGGCAAGGTGTGCAGCACTTCTCCCACATAGTATTGGTTGTCACAGAAGATGAGTACATGCATACCCTGTTGGAAACTGCAATCATCTCTACTAGATTCCTCTTTACTGGGATCTCTGTCACTGTTGGGAGTGGAGTCAATGTCCTGAAGCGGAGTTTTCCTTTTCTTTGACCTGACTGTAGATGGTGATGGGTGTCTCCTCTTTCTGATCATTTGGCCTTGAAGGTTCCTACTCAGAATGGTCGGAATCTGAAGCAGCAGGTGGGGTGGCAGACAGGGCCTCATCCTGAGCTACAGGCAGGTTTGGGGCAAGTTGGGGTGCCTGTGGTGGGAATCTGAAGCAGCAGGTGGGGTGGCAGGCAGGGCCTCATCCTGAGCTACAGGCGGGTTCTGGGCAAGTTGGGGTGCCTGTGGTGGGAATCTGAAGCAGCAGGTGGGTTGGCAGGCAGGGCCTCATCCTGAGCCACAGGCAGGTTTGGGGCAAGTTGGGGTGCCTGTGGTCGGAATCTGAAGCAGCAGGTGGGGTGGCAGGCAGGGCCTGATCCTGAGCTACAGGCAGGTTTGGGGCAAGTTGGGGTGCCTGTGGTGGAGGAGAAGGGTCCAGAAATGGAAGAAGCGGTCCTGTCAATGTCAGGAAAGCATTTTTGAAAGAAGACTTGTGCATCATCCAGTTTTCTGCCCCTCAGATCGCAGTCTTCAGTTGAACAAGGAGCCTGTTGTCATACTGTCTCCCCTTTGGTTGTGATGGTGGCCTCCCTCTCCCAGTGTGCAATAAGTTGGCAGCCAGAGCCTCGTATTGGTCATCAACTGTAATGGTAGCAAAAATATGAATGATCAACACTGTTAGTGATAACACCATGTGATTTTGTACAAAATCTGGATTTACTACAACTGGACAAAAATAGGTTCTTCTCAACAGCATACTTAGACAGTAAATGTAAACACTACACACGACTCAAGTTCCTCATACAAGAAATGTTAATAGTAATGGCAGTAAAGGATAATTTTTTTCTATGCCCCGTATTCAACAAGTCCCCAGGCACAAAGAATAGCAGTGGAGTGTAATAAAGCCAGTAAAGGTTATATTTTTTTCTCAAATCACTGTCAAACCCAAACAAAAATAAGCAGTAGTTTCAAAACTGCCCAAAAGAAATTTGTTTGAGATAATAAAAAAAATATGTAAACTCTCTTAAAAACAAACAACTATATATAAACCAAGTGGACAGCTTTGTTTTTCATTATGTCATGGATCATCGGATGCAATTTAGCTTTTCCATTTGTACAGTTATGTCCTATTTTTAAGCCTACATGTTAAGCCTGGGAACAGCAACTCATATTTCATTACTGTGGCCCCAAACCCCTTTTTGAAATGGGTGGATAGGCATACAAACCAACATAAATATTACTCCAGTGTAGTTAACAATGGTAGTAGCAGACGACCGGAAGTGCAAATTACTTCCCTTGAAAATATCGCCCGATCACGTTAAAGTTCCAAAAACTGCCCAATCACATAAACTACACAAAATAAGTTGCTGATTTTTTTTTACATATTCGTAAAAATGGACAACAAAACCTGATCGGTACTTATTTTTATCCAGAAGACAGCTTAATGAACAATAGTTTTCATCCAACCAACCACCTCCACCGAGTCCTCTGTCGGTGTCACAGACACCAAGCTGCCGTGCAACTAACACCGAATCTGGCAAAACTATCAACTGAAACTTTAAAATATTGCTATTAAAAATTAAATGAGGAATCATGTAATTAACATTAGCTAGTAAAACCTTTTACTCACCGATTGGGGAGCGTATCAAGTTCGAAGTCTGTGGCAAGTCAGCTGCGCCTTTGACAGCCACCATGATGGCATCTGAAGTTGCGATTTTGCACATTTGTTGATCGGTTCTGCCTACGTTTCCAAGAAGCGCATCTCAGATATTAGTCATATGTATTTGGAACTGATTCCATTCAAAAGCAGGGAAATCCGTCTTCTCAAAACTGGTTATTTGATAAACATTTATTTGTTCAGAGTTGACGCAGAGAATTCGGGCTCAAAAACGTTGCTCATTTTTCTTCTAAATCTGTCTCTCAACCATTGTGTCAATCACTTTGAAACTTTGACCATTCAAAAGCTGAGATTTTCTTCTCTCTAATGATGTAGGTTCTATTTCTGTACGCAAAGGCTAAGCCAAGCACTTTTAGTTTTGCCGAAGGTACCATATTCTGATCGCACACTCTGTCAATCACATTGGCAGCAACACGGCAGAAAATCTCTGATACTGCCTTGAATCAGTAACATCGTTACATGTAACAAAAACAGCATAAATTCACAAAATAAACACACAAAACAGAAATGAAGACGAATATCAGAGCTTTAATTCCATATCAGTTTTGTGACTCTTGATGACGTAAAAAGAGAGAAATTTGGAGTTGAACACAGCTGTTTTCCAGCGAAAGCTAGAAAGTTCATCAGCTCCCCTAGACAGCCTGCCGCTACCTAGTTATACTGATAAAAGTGATATGGTAAAACCGAAGGGACTGACTTATCGTGATCCAGTCCAATAACAGAAACAGCTGCTGACTGACTGACTGACTGCAGAAACAGCTGTTGACTGACTGTGATCCAGTCCAGCAACAGAAACAGCTCTTGACTGACTGGCATAATCCAGTCCTGTAACAGAAATAGTTGTTGACTGACTGTGATCCAGTCCACAAACAGAAATAGTTGTTGACTGACATGATCCAGTCCTGTAACAGAAACAGTTGTTGACTGACTGTGATCCAGTCCACAAACAGAAATAGTTGTTGACTGACATGATCCAGTCCTGTAACAGAAACAGTTGTTGACTGACTGTGATCCAGTCCACAAACAGAAATAGCTGTTGACTGACTGGCATAATCCAGTCCTCTAACAGAAATAGTTGTTGAATGACATGATCCAGTCCAGTAACAGAAATAGTTGTTGACTGACATGATCCAGTCCAGTAACAGAAACAGTTGTTGACTGACTGTGATCCAGTCCAGTAACAGAAACAGCTGTTGACTGACTGTGATCCAGTTCAGTAACAGAAACAGCTGTTGACTGTGACCCAGTCCAGCAACAGAAACTGCTGCTGACTGACTGACTGCAGAAACAGCTGTTGACTGACTGACATGATCCAGTTCAGTAACAGAAACAGCTGTTGACAGTGACCCAGTCCAGCAACAGAAACAGCTGTTGACTGACTGATGTGACCCAGTCAAGCAGCAGAAACTGGGAAGTGTCCGCAGGACCTGGGACGTCCTACCTCTGAGGCCAGTTCTCTCCAGGGCAGCAGGTTGGAGTGATGCTCAAAAGGGCCGACGAAAACCACCTAGAAAAACAAGCAGAGAATGATTAAACATGTTTGGCAGTGGACGCTTTTAGTTTATCCTTACGCTAACATCACACACATTTACAAGCCCTACAGCCAAGGCCATTTAGATATGTATGCAGTTATTCAGTTTCAACTTACTGATCAATCACATCATGCATGAAAATGACTGAATTTGTCAGCACTGTGAAAGTTTACAAAAGCAATGTTCAAACTGTGGTGAAGTCTGTCTTAAAGGTGTGCACAGTGTGACAGTGTCAACCGGAGACATCAGAGGTGAAGTCTGTCTTAAAGGTGTGCACAGTGTGACAGTGTCAACCGGAGACATCAGAGGTGAAGTCTGACTTAAAGGTGTGCACAGTGTGGCAGTGTAAACTGGAGGCACCAGAGGTGAAAAGTCCTTGGTGAGCAATGCTTACTGGTGGTTCTTTGAGGTTTAAGGCATGAATCAACTTATGGATGGTGCCTGTGCTGCCGCTGCCCGTGAAGATGACAGAGTCGTGCTCGCTGGCGTTCACTGCATTTCGGATGATGTCCCTGTGGAGGTTTCAAACAAGACATCTTCATTCAAAAAAGTAAAAATGCTGCATGCACTGCTGTTGGAAAGATCCCTGAGCAGGACAGAATCATGCCCACTGGTGACTGCATTTTGTGTAATTAACCCTTTCAAGAATATGTTTAAGTCTTTAACGAAGACCAAGAACAAGAGATGGAGATGGAGGCCTTTTTTTTTTTCTTCTTTTTTTTGGACAAAAAATCAATTAATAAATGTCTAAATCTCTAACGGAGTAAAGATTCTTATCTGCTGAAGCTCTTAGTTAGCAACAGTCAATTGTAGTTAAAAAGCATTTTTGCCAGTCTTCACATATGCATTACAATACATGCACCAAAACAAACAAATGTACATGCAACTGCAAGTATTTAAATTGTATTTATTCATATGATTAAACAAACACTAACTAAGGCATCCATCAGACATGAGATAACTAGTGGGATGCAGACTGGTACTGGTAGTACTGTGCTACACATACAGGTGCAGAAGGTATAAATTTCTCATTTTTCCAGCAATAATTTGTGACTGGGGATGGGGATAGCTCAGTGGTTAGAGCGCCGGACTCGTGACTGAAAGGTCCTGGGTTCAAATCCCTGCAGGAGCGGCGGGAGAATTTTCTTCTCCAGGGTCAACTTTCTGTGCTGATTCTAATTTTGGTATCCGTTCCACCCCTGTGTTACAGCAGCAGCACGTAAAAGATCCCGGTCATTCTGCCAAAAGTGCAGGTGGCAGGTTGCAGCTAAACACGCATACACCTTACGTATGTGGCTTTGCGTGAAGTGACATGGTGCATGTTTGTATGGTGTACACAAGAATTGCGCCGAGATGGCTGCAGTTTTATGTGGCACCAGCCATGCCAGTGCTGTAACTTAGTGTAAGTACACCACTTTGGTGGATATTCAAAAACGCGCTATAAAAAGCTTGTCACTCATGTAGAACCACAGGCGAGCGCAATGAGTCTGATCAAGAGAACGGAGAATAGCAGATTAGCACTATATAAGTGATCATCAATCAATCAATCAAAACTAAATCTAATTTCTTATTTGAGTCTTTTATTGTTTTAACCTATAAGTATTAGGTTAACACTAACACATTACAGAATAAAGAAGAAGGCTGAAATACACAATATTCCTTGGAAAACACTTTTTCTGTGTAATGACTGAATGTATGTAATTTTCAACTTGTCCCACCTATCTGACTTTTGCATCTGATTTACTTAGCAGATTTGGTTATAATAGTTAATTATACCAAACTGATAATCAGCCTGATTTCCCCCCTCATATTTATAACTAATAAAATGAAAGCCTCCACAAGCATGCCAGATCTATGCTGTCCACATTTTTCAAAAGTTCTGGAAGTTGCAAAAGTACTCAAACTAAAACTAGTAAAAGTTACTAAATGTAAACATGTTGAATCATCAATCAATTTCAAGAGTTATCTTCATTTTAATACTAAAATTAGTTAAAACCTAAACAAAACAACAACTATATATATACACACACACACACACACACACACACACACACACACACACACACACACACACACACAGGCACACACAGTGAAACACAGGTATAGACCCCCCCCCCAATTTTTTTTATTTTTTAAATCCTCTCAAACTGAGAATTAAACACGGCGTTTTACTCTTGAAAGAATTCATTCAGATACTTATTTTGAATTGAAATTTTAACCTGACTTTGAGATTCCATTTTTTACAACTTTTTTTGAACTGATGAAAAAATAAACCAAAACTGACCTAGCTTCATGTCGAAAGAGTGTTGTTTGCAGGGAGGTGACGGACGTAGTGGTGTGCGTATTGCCATACTCCGGCAACACCTCCTTCTGAATGTAGTCTTCAATGAAGGACAGTGCTCTGCAAGTATCAGCACAGCTCACAGTCACTGAGTCAGTCAAATGAGAGAAAAAATTATTATATATTTATTAAAAATATAATAGGTTATAATAGGGGACGGGGATAGCTCAGTGGTTAGAGCGCCTGCCTTGTGACTGAAAGGTCCCGGGTTCAAATCCCTGTAGGAGTGGCAGGAGAATTTTCTTCTCCAGGGTCAACTTTCTGTGCTGATTCTAATTTCGGTATCCGTTCCACCCCCATGTTACCGCAGTAGCATGTAAAAGATCCTGGTCATTCTGCCAAAAGTGCAGGTGACAGGTTACAGCTAAACACGCATGCACCTTACGTATGTGGCTTTGCATGAAGTGACATGATGCATAGTTGCATGGTGTACACATAACTTGTGCCGAGATGGCTGCAGTTTCATGTGGCACCAGCCATGCCAGCGCTTAAGTACACCACTTCAGTGGATATTAAAAAAATGCGCTATAAAAAAAGCTTGTCACTCATGTAGAACCACAGGCAAGCGCAGTGAGTCTGCTCAAGAGAGCGGAGAATAGCGCTATATAAATGATCATCAAAAAAATATACCTCAACACACACACAGTGACACACACAATTTATTGGCATCTATTATTTATATACATTGACCAAAAAAAAGCCATGAATAAACTAGACAGAATCAGAAAAACAAACAAAAAACAACCCACAAATATATGTTAACCAGTGTAAGTATAAACTGTAATGATAATGACAAATCTGAACCAATAACAAATCCATGGGGACCATTTTTTTTTTTTACAATGTTTTATTTACATCCTACAAAAAATGGAAACAAATGTTTTTCATTGACATTGTCTAATGTCTAGTAAAAATTTGCTCACTTCTTCAGTTCTTGTGTCTCCTTGTCATATTAATATTTATTCAATAATATTTATAATATAAGTGAGTCTGAATAAGAAACCAACATACCTGCCTGAGGCAATATAGTCCAAGTACACAGCTGTAATAACAAAATTAAACAAAATTTGAATTAAGAATTAAAATAAAATTGTTTTATCAAATATTCACACAATCACATCAAAATTTAAGGTCAATGTTCCAAATAGTGCAGAAAATATTTTGTGCTCTATGTTTTTTCAAAACACATTTTAAATTCAGCCTGTAGTTTTGGGCATTTCCCGACAACAAACTCTGGGAAGTATGAGTTTCCTTTTCACATTTTCAGTCACTTGGTTCCAAGAATCCAATACAGTTTTCAAGTTTCAACTTGACTCCTAGACTGAGCTCACTTTTTCTTCTTTTTTTCCTCCCTGTGTTGTGACATCCAAAGTCATGGCAAGTCCTTACTATACTATACTGCAAACACAAATAAGCATGACTATACTTTATAATACTACAAACCTATTATATTTTAAGCATGAATATCATTATCATTACAATATCAATAAGCAACTGGTTAATTAATTTAATAATTAATGAACTTTCACAGTTGCTACAAATGTGCAAATACATCGGAGAGAGAGAAAGAGCGAAAGAGAGTAAACAGACAGACAGACAGACAGAGAGAGTAAAAAGAAAGAAAGAAAGTGAACTAAATCAGAATTCATGAGACAAGGGCTCAGTGCTTTAACTTTTTGTCTCTGAAGTCTAACCGTCTAACGCCGTGCTTGCCAGACCCAAAATATTACCCCCCCCCCCCCTCCCGGGCCTCTACTAAGCTATATGTCACAGCGTGGTTTGGCGTAGGTTATACCCGAAGAAGAGTTAATTTATACTATATTATAGGCTAAATTTATTCACCTCGTCTCTCTCCAAATGGGCCGCAAAATGTTTTGTCTTTTCCAATGATGCTGCTCGCCACATAATCCAAAAGTTTCTCCTTCTCTGCGGTTGTTGGTGTGTTGAAATGACTCTTGCTTACAGCATCCGATTCAATGGAATAAAACTGACGATCTGCTGGACTGTGCGTAACTGCCATCCTTGATGTTTTCACTGTGCACACGCCTGTTTGACCAGCAACAACATCAAGCCGCCATGTTGTACATTAGCATTACCTCCCCATGCCACAAACGTATTTCTCATTATTTTATAATAAATATGTTTTGTTTTTGTTTTTAAAAAGATATAAAAAATAACAAAAACAAAATATATACACACAGTATACAATATCTATATACTGCTCAAACCATATCTCCCGCTATGTAGCAAGTGTGTCAGCCGAAACCAGTCTGGACGTGGAAGTAACAATGATTTCATCAGAAACTGGCAGGGAGAAAGAGGCGAAATCGGTATCAAGGGACGCAACTGCGTCAAACTATATTTATAACCATGATTTATTTCCCATACAACGGCTAGCCTTTATTCTTGGTCTCCTCGTTTTACAATCTAGACTATGACAAAAACGCACAAATTACCGACAAAAGGGGAAGTATTACATACGACTGAAACCAAAGACTAAATTCACCCTCCGCTACAATCATCGTCGTCGTCGTCGTCGTCGTCGTCATCATCATCATCATCATCATCATCATCATGACGCGCTCATCAACGCCCAGGGCGCTCACAGGATACAAATCCAATATTCTGTACACACGTAGAGCACAGTCCTACCAAAACAATTTACAGACATATAATAAGGTAGCCTATTATATGGAAACACACACACGCGCACGCAACCCCCCCCCCCCCCCCCCCCCACACACACACACACACACACTGACTGTAGCAGAAACGTGGTACTGATATTAGTCAGTGCGGAGGAAATACTGTGTGAAGAGGAAGGTTTTCTGTTTGGCTTTAAAATATGACAGGATTGGCAGTGTCTTGTGGGAGTGAATTCCAAATGTGGGGTCCAAAGCAAGAGAAAGTGCGAAAGATTTTTGTCGGGTGTCAGAAGAAGTGCATAGTGTACGAGACGGAGTGCAAACATGTAGTGGTTCAGAGAGGTAAGCAGGACCAGAACCATTTATAGCACTGGAACACATACAAGTGACTATATATTTCATACGTTCAGAAATAGGAAGCCAGTGCAATTTTTTCCAGGGAGGAGGTGTCATTGAGTGATGGTGACTGGGTGGCAAGAGAACGAGTCTTGCAGCAAAGTTTTGAATTTTTTGGAGAGGTTGGATGGCAGAATTAGGTGTGCCCATGAGAAGACAGTCGCAGTAGACAAGCCGTGAGATGATATCGGAAGTAACAAGAGTCTTGGCTGCATCTTCAGTGAGAAACCTGCGCCGGGATTGAACTAGTACGTTTAATCTCAAAATAAGCAGTGTGACATATTTTTATGACGTGCTTCTTCGTGGACAGGCCTGAGTCAAGATTGTCTCCAAGGTTGGAGAACGACTCCAAGGTTGGAGTCATCGAACTTCTCCAGAAAATTCAAAACTTTGCTGCAAGACTCGTTCTCTTGGCACCCCGCCACCACCACTCAACACCTCTCCTGGAAAAACTGCACTGGCTCTCATTTCAGAACGTATTAAGTATGAAGTCCCAGTGAGACAGCGTGAGAGAGATCTCGTTTAAAGGCACCCGTGTCACTCTTTTTGATGCATCGAGTTTGCACAAGATGGCTGTGTGGTCAGGTGTTAGTCCATGGTGTAGTTTTGTAGAAATGAGGATGTTATTATCTTGCGTGGAACTAAGTCCAGCACTGATAATTATGGCCTTGAGTAGGTTCTGAAACGGACTGCCGGGGTTAGGTTAAACATTGATGTCTATGATATCGTGTAGTTTTCTGCAGGACTTGTTGCTTTCTACGTTTTCAGAATGAAAGTTAAAGTCACCCACAACAATTACAACAACAAAAACCGCAAAACAAATAAAAGCTGACATATTAGTAGTAGCAATCAGTCAATCAAACGCTAAAGAAATCATTGGTGTAGCAAAAACAAGTGAAAAATGTTAACTAGCGCTTTTTAAATATTGTTATTATAAATTCTATAGGGCCTTGGTGCGGGCATCGTCTTCCCGTGACTGAGGCGGAAGAGCAGCGGTTTAATAGAACGTGCTAAGCTTCTGTCAAGAAGCCGTTGATTACAAGGCAGAGAAGCATAAATGCGCTGCACCTGAATCACGTTTACCCAGACGCCTCCGTTCGCCTCGTTTTGACGGTGACATAAACAAAATGGCGTCTGAAAGCGCGAAGGAAGCCAAAAATAGCAGCTTTTCGGCCATGTGCATCGATGACGGAGTAAACAGATCTGGCGGCGGATGCCGGCCAGAGACAAGAATTTGTAGTCGACCTCTGCCCTTCACTCTTTTTTTCTTTTTGTTTTACTTTTTCTTTTCTAAATCCGGCTCTTGGTGCAGTACTCGTGCAAACAGAACTGTGCTGCGGGAAGCTATGATAATCCTATGCTGCTACTGAGTGAACTCTAGTCCATGATGTAGTACTAGCAGTGAGCGCAGGAAAGGCTCCTCCTAAAGGAACTACAAGCTAACTTCAAAATTCATTCTCAGTGACCCACGACACTGAGTAAACACCGAACTGCCTTGCTAAGAACAGTGTGGTGGTGGGGGTGGAGTGTGTCACTGACGTGTGTGTGTATGTGTGTGTGTTGGTGTGGTCGCGGGCGTGTGTTTGTGTGTCAGTGTGTGTGTGTGTGTGTGTGTGTGTGTGTGTGTGTGTGGTCGCGGGCGTGTGTGTGTGTGTTTGTGTTTGTGTGTGTG
The DNA here is from genome assembly GCA_963584105.1 of Alviniconcha strummeri. Lineage (NCBI taxonomy): Eukaryota > Metazoa > Mollusca > Gastropoda > Provannidae > Alviniconcha > Alviniconcha strummeri. The sequence goes on from OY757549.1 coordinate 926,998, forward strand.
TGTGTGTGTGTGTGTGTGTGTGTGTGTGTGTGTGTGTGTGTGTGTGTGTGTGTGTCCCGGGGATCCTTGATTACTCATTACTTGTTTACATCTAAAAGATGATTGTTCCATGCACAATGGTCACTCAGTGATGTGCTGAACCGTAGGAAAATCGAGGTAATATTGATCTTTACTATTACAGTGATTTATTGCTCTTTTTTAGTTCCAGATGCCTTACAAAGACTGATCTCTCTGCTGCTGACTGTGCAACAGTCCAGAACCAGCTACAGACGTAGGCCTGCAGCATGTCGGCCTGGCCACTCACTACGGCCACAGACGTAGGCCTGCAGCGTGTTGGCCTGGCCTCTCACTACGGCCGCGGACTGCCATTTTTAAATTGTTCAGTCTCCATGTCGGTAACACGCACCACATCGGTTTGCCACGGCGGTAACACGCTCCATATCAGTTTGCCAACGGCGGTAACACGCTCCACATCAGTTTGCCCACGGCGGGAACACGCTCCACATCAGTTTCAGTGCCCACGGCGGTAACACGCTCCACATCAGTTTGCCCACGGCAGTAACACGCTCGGCCACATCATTTTACCCACAACGGTAACACGCTCCATATAATTTTACCCACGGCAGTAACACGCTCCACACTAAGTAACACTGACGCTCTACATCAGTTTACCCACAACGGTAACACGCTCAACATGACAATGGTCCAGGCCTCGCAAAGGGAATGCGCGAAGCAGGAAAATCCTCAAACCGTGTCTGTTCCTGGTGCACTACGTCGTCCAGAGCGATGTTGGTTCCCATCTAACGCATCGAACAAAACCAGGAATCTGACATCTTTGTAACGCTCAAGAGATAGTGACACAAATCGATGCTATAGTAAAGACAGACGCACAAAGTTATTTCGAGCTGACCGCATTGCCTTTACTATAGGCCAGTCCACGAACAGAGCAGTCAATAGGTTTCAGTCAGTGGCGTTGGATACTGCGGCACTCAAATCTGCAAATAAATGGAAGTGAAACATGCGACCTTTTATTTGGTGCTGGGAACGGTTGCAATGGCCGGCACTTGATAGAATCCACACTCACTCGGCAAGGGAGTCGTCGTCTATAAATCGTGTTATCGTCTCCAGTAAACTGCCAGCAGCAGCCGTTATAGCCCCTTCTGCGTGGTTCCTGGCTTTATCTCCCTTGATTGCAAGCACAGCTGAATCCTACTCGTTACGGGCATCCCGGGTCTGATCGTGGCTAAGTACAGCGGGAGGCCTAAACGGATCATCCGACATCAGCAGCGCCAGAAAGACGTCTGTCATTCGAAGATCAATGATATATCGCCGCAAGTTAGGAAAAGACGTAATGCCATTGGCTGAGTGTGCGTGCATGTCACTGAGTAGATGTGGGAAGACGCAATGCCAATACCGGCTGAGCGTGCATGCGTGTCAGTAGATGTGGGAAGACATAATACCAATGACAGAGTGTGCATACGTGTCAGTAGATGTTGGAAGACATAATGCCAATGACAGAGTGTGCATACATGTCAGTAGATGTGGGAAGACATAATACCAGTGACAGAGTGTGCATACATGTAGGAAGACGTCATGCCAATGCCGGGGCTGGTTTTGCATGCACTGAGTGTAGGGTAGCTGGTCAATTCCTGTCATCGGCGTTGACTTCCGGTCTGTCACAGTTGCGCACGGTGGGAGAAGAGAGACGATAGAAAGGCGAAAAAGCCGGCGGCACTGCAGGTCTGCGTACCATCTCTGGCCTTTCGTCAGCAGCTCAGCTAGTCACTGTGATCGAAGGAAATACATTTGGTCGACCTGCCACTGAATGACCGACACCCCTACCGGCCCCACTTTGCTTGGCTCGGGTCTAAGACTGAATCTCCCTCTCTGCGGCTCTCTCCCACTCCGTCTTGTGATGATGATGATAATGATAATGGTTATGATGATCATGATTGTGATGGATGTTGACTTCTCCGTAGCGGCCGATCTCCTTCCTTCCCTATATAGGCCACGTCAAATGAACGGGTCTCTCTCTGTCTCTGTCTCTGTCTCTCTCTGTCTCTCTGTCTCTCTGTCTCTCTCTCTCTGTGTCTCTGTCTCTGTCTCTGTCTCTGTCTCTCTCTCTCTCTCTCTCTCTCTCTCTCTCTCTCTCTCTCTCTCTCTCTCTCTCTCTCTCTCTCTCTCCCTCCCAGACACACCCGTCTGACCACTCTCGGCCTTGCACGCAGCGGACTGCTGGTCAGTTAGGCCTGTAGAGACTGGTCAGTTAGACCTGGAGAGACTGGTTTCGAACGTGAAATGCTTTAGATAAATATAGGGCCAGTGATGTACATTTTTTTTTCGTCTGCAAGAAGCAACGACAATTTAAAAGCGTTTGGATGAACATAATACTTTGCTGGTATAAATGATTTTCTAAGGGTCGAGTATTTCGGGCAAGATAAGATAAAATGCATTTCTGATTCTCGTGTTCCTTTACAAAAGGGACAGTCTAGATTTACTGGCACTGTAGAATACCTGCACTGGTGAGCTCTCAGTGCTGACACCCCCAGTCTGATTCTGGTTAAAGCTTTTCTAATGACAGGATTTTTAACAGTCGTTAAATATGGTGTGAGCTCATGTAGCTGTTTAAAAGACGAATAAAACGCATATCGGTCGCTTGCCATAATGCTACTATTCCAGTCTT